>QJPP01001625.1:0-311999 GCA_003996215.1 Jaltomata sinuosa | reverse complement strand
GTCATTTTTTGAGAGCAACAACACGTTTTCGGATTCTTGAATTTGTGTTCGTGAGTTTTTGGTTTTTCTTGTTCTTGGATTATTGAAGATTGGTTTTCATTATATTGTAAGAACTTCTTCTCCTTATTATGAATTCAATTCTCTTCTTTTTTCTTTAACTAAAACTCCCGCAACTAGGGTTGTGGGAGCCATGGCAAACGTAGCAATATAGATTCCGGGGAGCGTTGGGTTCGATTTATGTATTGTCACGTTGTTAATCATACATTATGTCACGTTTTCTAGTGGGTTGCAAACATTAGAACATGCCTAGGTTTAATTTGCTGGAGAAAGAGATTAAAACCGGGAAACTTGATTAACAACAAGGATTCGAGACTACCAACTCTCGTCTTAAAGATTAATGCCGTAACTGGATTAATCTACTTGATGTTAGGATTGAGAGCTAAAAAGAACATCTTTTTGAGATCGAGAGAAAATAAAAGGAAATTTGTTTATTTGGTCGAGAGACGTTTAGACGATACAATTGACGCAATCACATCGTGACATTCATATAGAAAGAACCCGGTTAAGCCTAGAATCGACATTGTTACAACGCCATGGTAACCACGTCCCTAGTTCGCATTCTCTCCTATTGATTATTTCTCTTACATAATTGTTGCTTTTGTTCACGTTGATTACAAAACCCCCCCTATTTACTGGAAACTTGTGACGACTAGTCATCTACTTCACTAAAGTCTTAATCATCACCATATTCTCTGTGGGATTCGACCCCAACCTTGTTGGGTTATATATTTGACAACGATCGCTTACGCTTCTTAAATTGAGGTGTAGTTTGAGCGTTATCAGTCTCTCTAAAACTAAGTTCAAGGAAGATAAAGTATGTGCTGCATGTGCTCAAGGTAAGCAGGTAAAATCTTCCTTCAAATCCAAATAGGTTATAAGTTCGACCAGATCCTTGGAACTGGTCCACATGGATATGTGTGGGCCTATGAGAGTAAGAAGCAGAGGTGGCAAAAAGTATGTGTTTGTACAATTGATGACTATACAAGGTACTCTTGGATTGTTTTTCTTGCTTCTAAAGAAGATGCATTTGAGGCATTTTGCACTTTAGTAAGAAAGCTGGAAAAGAAACTTGACAAACAACTAGCTACAATTAGATCAGACCATGGAACCGAATTTGAAAATATTAAGTTTGTTGATTATTGTTTCACTCATGGTATTGACCATAACTTCTCTTCTCCTAGAACTCCTCAACAAAATGGGGTGGTTGAAAGAAAGAATAGAACCCTACATGAGATGTCTAGAACTATGATGATAGCCAGTAATGTAGCTAGCCAATTTTGGGCTGAAGCTAGCAACACTGCTTGCTACATAATCAATAGATGCATGTCCAGGCCTCTTCTAGATAAAACTCCCTATGAATTACTCAAAAACAGAAAACCTAACATTTCCCATCTGAGAGCTTTTGGATGCAAATGCTTCATCCACAATAATGGGAAGAATTTGTTAGGAAAATTTTATGCCAGAAGTGATGAGGGATTTTTTCTAGGCTATTTTTCACATAGTAAAGCTTATAGGGTGCTAAATAAAAGAACTATGTGTGTAGAGGAAAATGTGCATATTGTATTTGATAAAAGCAATGTTATGGCTAACCAAAGTGTGCAGGAAATTGATGAACTGTCAAGAACATCTGAACCAGTTATGCAGGAACAGGTTAAAGGAACAGGTTCAACTGATGTTGAAACTAATAGAAACAACAAAGGTGATGAAGTACCTGCAGCTGACCACAATGATGAAACCATGAGTCAGCAGGATGAAGATGAGGATCAAGCAGATGAGGCACAATAGCTAGTACTTAAAGGGTATAAGTATCAAGGCTCACATCCAATAAACAACATCCTCACTGACTTAAGCACTGGCATAACAACCAAATCTGGACTGAAGAATCTCTGTGCCTTTGAATCATTCTTGTCCATGATAGAGCCCAAGAAAATCAATGAAGCCTTGCAAGATGCATACTGGATCATTGCAATAGAATAAGAGCTCAATCAGTTCAAAAGGAACAAAGTATGGTACTTGGAACCAAAACCAAAGAATAGAACCATCACAGGTAATAAGTGGGTATTCAAGAACAAGTTGGATGAAAATGGAACAGTTACAAGGAACAAGGTCAGACTTGTGGTCCAGGGTACAATCAGGAAGAAGGAATAGACTATGATGAGACCTTTGCACCAATGGCCAGATTGGAGGCTATCAGACTCCTCATTGCCTTTGCAGCCTACATGGAATTCACACTTTACCAGATGGATGTGAAAAGTGCTTTCCTCAATGGGTTGTTGAAGAAAGAAGTGTTTGTCAAACAACCTCCAGGCTTTGAATACTCTGACTATCCTGACCATGTTTACAAGCTTGATAGAGCCCTCTATGGACTCAAACAGGCTCCTAGAACATGGTATGAAAGGTTGTCAAAGTTTTTTCTTGATTATGACTACACAAGAGGTAAGATTGACAACACCCTATTCCTCAAGAACAAAGGAAGAGACTTGTTAGTTGTGCAGGTATATGTTGATGACATCATATTTGGAGGAACTAGCAAGGCCCTCATAAAGGAATTTGTTGTCCTAATGAGTAAAGAGTTTGAGGATGAGCATGATGAGAGAACTCAATTTCTTCTTGGGGCTTCAAATCAAACAAACTCCTTCAGGAACTATAATCCACCAGCAGAAGTATACCAAGGATTTGCTCAAAAGGTTCAATATGGAAGATGCAAAGGAGACAGATACTCCAATATCCACAACAACAAAGTTAGGTCTGGAAGGAACATGTCCAGCAGTGGAGCAAAAACTGTACAGAGGGATGATTGGATCTCTCCTATACCTCACATCTAGCAGATTTGATATTGTCTTCAGTGTAGGTCCTTGTGCAAGATTTCAGGCTAACCCCAAGGAACCCCACTTGAAAGCTGTCAAAAGGATCCTCAGATAGTTGAAGGGTACTATTGACTTGGGGCTGTGGTATCTCAAAGGTAGTAACTTTGAACTTGTAGGATATGCAGATGCAGACTATGCATGTTATTTGGTGGACAAAAAAAGCACTACTAGACTAGCACACTTCTTGGGATCATGTCTGATCTCATGGGAAACCAAGAAGCAAAATTCTATGGCCTTGTCTACTGTTGAAGCTGAATATATGGCTGCTGCCTCATGCTGTGCACAATTGCTCTAGATCAAACAACAACTCAAAGATTTTAGGTTGAACATTGAGTGTGTGACCATTTTCTGTATTAATACCAGTGCAATCAATATTGCCAAGAATCCATTTCAGCATAAGAGGACCAAGCACATTTACATTAGACACCACTTCCTGCGAGATAATATGGAAAAGAGATTGATCTCTATGCACTTCTGTGCCACAAATAAGCAGATTACTGATATATTCACAAAGGCTCTAGCAAGGGATCAGCTTGAAAGGAATAGGTTAGAACTGGGGATGATTAAGATCACATGAGCACCCCAGTGATTGGCTAATGAACACTGTACATATTGTATTTTAATTTTAAAATTTTTATGCTCAGTCTTGTACATTTAGTTGTATGTCCCTTTGACACTTTTAAAGGTTCAAGTTGCTCAAGCATTATAACTTATTATTTACTTCTGCAACAGGAATTTGAGATATCAAATTGGGACATGAACTCAGCACCAAATTGAAAATTCAAGGTATGTGCACTATGTTTAGATAAAATTAATTGCTCAAGATGTGCATTTGTACCTGTCTCTTCCACCCGAACCAAAAGAAAATTCATAAATCCTAGAGCCTATAACCGCCATTCTCTAAAAAGGAAAAGAGATCCAACCAAATCAGGTCACTTTTGTGACGGGATTGGATAGTTGTCAATCAAGATCTCTTCCCTAGAATACGACTCTTCCACTTAAAGGACTCTAATCAATATCAAACGGCTAACTCCTTATTTAAAGTTCTTTTCAAACTCATTCTCTCATATCTCTCAAAACCCTCTTCTTCTATAAGAGCCTTTGCTCCAAAACACAAACCCTTTTTCATCTTTTCTCTCTCTCTCTGTCTCTCTCTCTTCTTAATCATGGATTCCCAATCACCCTCTTCTCCCAAATCACCAGAAGTTCCTCAACCCATCACAAATATCTTCATATCCCCTGATCTTGCTCTGGTTCCTCATGAGGAATAGGCAACACTGTGCGCTTTCCACCAGCGATTCTTATTGATACTCAGGGAAAAGCTCACTTTAACAAATTCTCAAAGTTTATGGGGGAAGATTTGACTGGTAATACTGGTTCATCAATTGTGCCCTATGTGAGTGAAATTGAGGCATTAGAAGCAGATGCTAGGTTTGAGAGGGAAACTATAGACGAGGGAGTATAGGAGGATGCACCTCGTGAGGGGGAAAAATCAAGGAATCCCACAGGTGAACCCACCTGTTGGAGAAAAGTTGGGTGCACTGCTGAGGGGGAAGCTGAGGTTGGTAAAACCAAACAAAGGGAATAGGTTAACATACTCATTCTGCACCTGCTGCTGAGAATGATGACGACACACCAATTGCCAACTTAATTCCACAAAAGGTAAGGTCTCATCTACGCAAGGCCTCAAGAAAGGCTATTCGTATACCAGCTGATGAACCTGAAGAAGTTCCTCCTGCTCCTTTAGCTCAGCTTATCCCTGTTCAAATGACAAGATCGACCAAGAGGGGTATTGAAGAAAGCATGGTTGCTTCTACAGCCAAGAGGCCTAGAGGCACTAAAGGTACATCTGCCCCAACCCCTGATCTCATTGACATTTTAGACGATGAAGTGGAGAAGGCAGAAAGAAGGAGAAAAAGGAAGGGTGTTGCTCCCTCAAAACCACCAAAGAAACAGGTCAGGAAACCTGTTCCTTCTAGGAGTTTTGTGAAATCTAAGCTGGTGGATGAGACCTCGGAGAGTGAGAGAGATGACCATGGACTTCCATCCTCTGAGTCTCATGAGCATGAGGATATAATGATGCTGCCTCTCATTAGGATGTGGAGGATGATCTTCCTGAGCATGTGGAAAAAGAGGATGATACTTTTGATCCCATTGATGAAACCCCTGATGCTAAAACTGAAAGACTGATCAACTTTGGGACAAGAGCTATTGTAAGGGGCATGGTGCTCACTGGTTTAGAGGTGATGAGATGATGGAACTACTAGTCCTGGTAGATGCACAGGGTTGGTAGAACCTATTCCTTCAGGGTGGTTCCCATCAAAAAATGGCTCGTGCAGAAACTCTGCAATTTTATATGAACGCCACTGGTACCTCCTCCTCCATCTCCAGTGTTGTTAGAGATGTTCCATTCACCCTTACCCCTGCTGTATTGGCTGAGATTTTGGGAGTTCCTAATGATGGATGGTATGACTATGTGAAGAGGCAATGGACTCCCTTGGATGGGCTTCTTTCAGCCTTGGAGATTACTAGAAGGTTTGCAAATGATCCTACTTTGGATTGGCACTCTAGGGTGGATAAGGGGGATATGCTTCCTCTCCATCAAATGTTATTTGATGTGGTTCACAAGATGGTGCTCCCTGGGGAGAAAAATCATACTGAGTCCAATTACACGGATCTTACCTTGATACAACTGCTGCTCTCTAGGATTCAAATTAACTTGCCCAGACTCATTCTCTGCCACATGCATAAGATTTGCAAACAAGATGCTACCAAGCATGCCTTAGGATATGGGTTCTGGCTGGGGGATGTTTTTCAGCACTTTGGTGTTCCTGTTCAAGCTTGGCAAGATCAAATAACCAAAGATGTGATTGGTACTGTGAACCAGGCTGCTGTACCTGCTCTTCAGAGAGGGGCCAATGCACCTCTGCAGCGGCTAAGGGTAATGCTGGCTGCCAAGGATGAAGAGATTGCTACTATGAGAGCATCCCATGATGAGGAACTGGCAGAGATACATGACACCTACGGCATGGAGCATGAACTAATAATGGAAGAGAATGCAAGTTTCAAGGCTGAGCTTGCACAAGCACATGCTGCCTTATTTACTGAGCAAGCCACAAACTCTCCCTGCCTGAAGGGCATCTATGAGTTGCTTAAGAAGGATCCTCCTTCTCCCACTGCCTAGCCTGACCCATTCCATCCTTCCCAACCTTCTTTTTGTCCTCACAAATGCATGTTTGATCTCTTAATTTTTCTTATCTCTAGTGTACATGCTTTTTGATCAATAAAATATTGGGTTTTAGTTCTGATATCATCTTAATTCATGTGTAATTGCAAATACTTTGATATAGCTAAATGAGTTCTTACTTTTGAGTGCTTGCATAGGTGATAGCCTCAATGGCCATGAGCATTGAAATTGAACTTGGAATTAAGGTATTGTATGCCTTCACAGTGTTTTATGATGCCAAAAGAGGGAAAGTGCTACTTGTGTGGTATTTATAACCCGTTGGTTCGACCTGTTCCTCTAATGTGTTCTTTTTGCAGTTTGCCTAAAGAAAACTGACATGATACAGGTATAATTCTGCATACAAGAAGCAAGGGTTTGTCATGATCAAAAAGGGGGAATTTGTTGGATCGAGGTAGATTTTGAAGATTGACAAAGTTGTGAAACACATGCAGGGAACAAGTATCTATGACTTATTCCTCTCAAGCAGAATCCAACTAGGAACAAGAAAAGGTAAACGATGCCGAGAAGGAAGCAAAACGTGTGGAGAAAGCATGTTTATAAGGAGAGTCCAGCTTGCCCGAAGTTTCCTTTCATAAGGAAGAATCCTACAAGGAAAGAAATCAAGAAGATTGACTTGACAAGTCCTACAAGGATAAGGATTCCCAAATATGGAAGGAAATCATCTGAAATAAGGAGAGGACTCTCAGTATAAATACAAGAGAGGTTTCACAATAAACCTCATGCACTAACAAGGAGAGCTACAAGCAGAATACAATCAAATTGAGAGAGTTCATATTTGAGAGAGTTCTGAGTGAAGATCCAAGTGCAGCCAATACAAGAAACCAGATTGAAGAACATGTTCCTTAAGTCTATGCTTTACAGTTCTTGAGTCAAGTTAATTAGATTGTTTTTCATATAGTTGTAATCATTCATTCTTAGTACCAGTGAGTTATAAGCTGGTATAGGAGTTAGTCTTCAAGTTGGGATAACTCAAAGACTTGGGCACATAAACCTGAGGAGGTTTGTGTGGTGTTTTAGGAATTAGAGTTTATAATTTCTTAAGTTACAGAGTTTGTAATCTTTTGTTGAGGCTCATTGTTTTAGTGGAATTGGGTCAAATCCTACAGAGGTGTAGGTCGTGGTTTTTTCCCTTTGTGAGCTGGGGTTTTTTCCACGTATAACTTCGTATGTTCTCTTTATTGCTTTATATTCAAGTATTCGATGAAGGAACAGATCGCTTAACCTGTTCCTTAGGCAAAGGGGGTCAGCATTCTAACACTATGAAATATCATCGACCCTGCAACTAGACTATACCCAAAAGATATAACAAGAGTAGAATCAGTAAAAACATATGTATTGGTAGGCATCATCGTTCGATCCGAATCCATTCCATACCATCATATAAGAAATCAAGGGAAATGCACAAATAATTACCCTACTTGACCCTTCAATATCCACCTCACCAAAATCCAACATCAACCCAAACCTGCCTATTCCTTCCGCTGCCAACTCCACCACCATGGGACTCTGCACCCTGACTCCTAGGACTTCCCAAGTCACACTAACCCTTAGAATTTCTAAGTCACCTTGACACTAGATCAACCACTAAGTCCAGACCCGGACTACCATTCCCTTATGCAAGTTAACCACTATGACTCAACCACCAAGGGTGAAATCCCACTACCCCAACTAGATCGTCCATATTTATGTTACAACTTACAATTGTACAGACCTCTCAAGGATCCCTAGGATAGTTTCCCCACGTGATAACAACATCCAACGATACCCTTCAGACTCCCTTTCTACCTCCTAACTCCAATCACATGGAACGGGCTCAACACTTATTTAATAATGACGAATAACCAACAATATGACTAAACTATAAGGCTCCTCATTAGCTTATCAACCACATGTAACTAATTAATAACCACTGACAATACCCAGTGACAATAACATATATCCCTTTTTACACAACCCGAACCAACCAAGAATATAACCCGGTCCACTCATGGAACAATCGAAAGAATATAATCAATGCAAGTAAATCAAACCTGTACCAGGCGTGGTACCCGAGCCAACCATTATGAATTCCGTTCCAGGCATGGTACTCGAGCCAACCGATAAGTATCCTGTACCAGGCGTGGTACCCTATCCAACCAATAAGTATCCTGTACCAAATGTGGTACCCGATCCAACCAAATGTCACACAAATTCCAATCAATCAACAAACAATGAACAAAAGCATACTTGTAAACCAACAAGCAACAAAACAAGTTTATTTCACAAGACTGATAACCGGATAAGTAGACATTCATAATCTCATTCCATAAGCATGCAAACTCACACAATACTAAGCGATAGTACATGAACACATATTGTATATTGGGAAACAATAACCATCACCTACCCCAACCTCGGGTACGTAGACTCAACCCTGAAATTCTGTCCGAAGACTAAATCCCCATTCACCCTTTCGAACACATAACAAGTAGTTACATTAATTCTAGACTCCTCCTAAGACAGATACAACATGGGAAAGACATCCCCTAACCTTGATACTTCAACCATTCTTGCTATTCTACTTCCTTTATATCAAATACTTTTCGAAACCCCCTTTTTGCTAGTCATTTAGTTACCCAAGCATTTCCAATTTCCCGAACCTACCCAATAGTTTAAATCCCTTGTTCTAACATCACACAACACATAACAATGGTAAACAACCCAAAATACGGACACATCATCCCAACCTCATCATTTTTCAATCTCCACCAATCCAAACACAACAATCCTCCAAACTCCATGCCCGAAGGCCTAAGCATGGTTCTCTTTTCCGTCTATACGATAATATGGAAATAAAAATAGGTCAATCTACTCAATGGAAAGAACCTAGCCTACTTGGACACCAAGAAGCTGCACGATGCATTTTTTGGCTCCGTGAAGGTGTTTCCTGACTATTGACGAGCCCAAATCCGTGGTTTTACATCCTTTTAGTCGAAATCTCGCCTCCCCATGACTCCCAAGCCTTGGAAAAGCCTAGGAGAGTTTTTGGAGAAGCCCTCGTATCCTTTCCAACTGAGGAGGAGAATCTGTTTATCAAAATCACGTACTGAGCTACTGCCTCCCGTTATTCCGCTATAGCGGATGGCTGCTCGCTACGGCGGCAACACTATAGCTAAAAAATGTCCGCTATAGCAGAGTGACATCAGCCCAAATTAATTTGAAACAAAATCTGAAATTTTCCGCCACGTCACCCCATTTTAAATCAAAACGCACTCTAATCATTCCCGAAATTTGTGGCATTGTGATTTCTACAATAATGATAGATCCAGTCATTATAACAGATACCAATTTACCCATCATTCATCCCCAAATGATCCCGTATGAAGGAGGAAGAAAACTAGTCCAGGACCCTCACAGTCCCGTATGATCGCGTAAATATGATCTAGTATTTTAAAAGGCAGTCTTGAGGCTCACCTCGGGGCTCACCCCAGAGCAAGGCACTGGCAAAATGCCTCGATGCTTATGTGTGGGGCTTAATTCCTATGAGGTTTACGCCCTAAGAGCTCGAGCGTACGCCCTAAACATTCCTAATGCCCAATGCTCGAGGCTCGTCTAACAGTTCTACCCAATTTTGTGTTAAATTTCTTAGTCAACATTGATGATCCTAATAATTCTTAAATAAATGAATGATGTTTAGTAGTTTTTTTCATCTATAGAAATAAGAAAGGTGAGAAAATTAATTGTTTATTTACTATTTGAAAATATCGTGAGGGTGAATATCACTTAACATTTTTTTTAAAACACAACCAAATTTTACATCCTCACTTGTCATTAGTCTTCTTGTTGTTGGTTCCTATGTCTCCAAATTATCATATTTTATTGTTTTGTTATTTGAAAGAATTTTTTTATTCATGAAGGAGTGATGTTTTAATTATAATACTAATAGTTTATTAAATATTTCTTTTTTTAGGAGGTAAATTGCATAGTATAGTCATATATTCTAAGAAATTGTGATTTTTTTATTGTTTGGAGTTAAAATGCTAGAGTTGATTTGAATCTCATAATAGCTTTTATATTATTGCATTATTTCTACTTGTAAAATGATATTAGAAGTTTTATTTTCTATGAGTTTCTTTAATTATGTTTTAAATTTTTGAAAATTGTAAATGTATTTTTTTTTATAATTTTTGAGTTATTATAGTATTTTACTATTTTATAAATTAAAAATTAAAGATCCATGGAGCTTACGCCCCAATACTCCAGGGCTTACGCCTCGCCCTGTGCTAAGTAAAATGTCTCGCCTTACGCTCCCGCCTTTTAAAACACTGATACGACCCCACACGAAAATCGAACTTTCCCTAATTTAGTCGTACTTGACCCAATTAGGAAAAATTATGATCGCGCTCTGACGAGGAATTTGCTTCCCCCGAGCTATTCATAAATTTATGAAGTTAACCTTCCCCGAGTACCCAAAAAATCCGGGGCCTCGTAGAATGTCAGAGCAAAAGAATTTGAAAAGATCTGGGAGAAACCTTTCTTTTCCCAAAATTGAATGTCGTCTGCCATAGCAGACATTACTCTGTTGTAGCGGTACCGCTATAGCGAGGTGCCTTCCGCTATAACGGTTGGCAGCAGATGAAATAGGGAGAAACGAGTTTTCACCCCATTATCCTCTATTTTTCTTTCAAAATCTCTCCATTTCCTCTCGATCACCCTGCTCCTGACGTTGAAATTTCCAGGTAACAATCATTCCTACTTACTCTTTTACTTCCCCGCACGAATTTAGATAGGATTGCGATAGAAAAAAGGATTTGGGGTACACATTGTGGTTGGTTTTTGAACTTGAACTTAGGTTGGATTTTTTTCAACTTTTCAAAGAATGCATACTTCCTTTACGTTTACAATGCCTCCACAACATTCTGGGCGTAAGGATTATGCGACTTTTGGCCAAAAAGGGCCAAAAATGGTAGGGGAGGTGAAGGGTTGTTCTTGGATAAAACTTGTGATTTGGATGAAATTTAGGGGTTATAATGCCCAAATTTTTATAGAAAATAGTAATAGGACACTTTAAAAGCACTGATTTGAACTTGGGTTGTTAAAAATGGAGTGTTGGATCAAAGGGCGCTATTGAAGCACCCTTTGAAATTTTGGGATAATGAAGATTGCTATAGCGGTCGGGTTCCGCGATAGCGGTCCCGCTATAGCGGAGAAATTCCCGCTATAGCATTTCCACTGTGGTGGATGATCATCCGCTATAGCGGAAGACCGCAAAACAGCAGCCTTACTAGGCTAACACTTAGAAAATTTTTCCCTTTTAAACTTGTTCCTTTATGATTTATCGAGTTCTAACCCCACCCTCTTGCCACATTGCAGGTTAACACACTCCAATGGCTGAAGAACAATTCCTTGAGTATCCCTATGTGAAGTTCCTTAACGATGCTAGTCAGGAGAGGTTTCGGGACTGCTTTTGCTATATGAGAGGGGTTGCAAAATGGTAGGGATAGATGGGAAAGCAACCGCCTTCCATCGCAGACTTTAAGAGATCAATTGAGGTCCATTGACAGTGTCTTTCCCTCCCGCGTGTACAGGTTGGGTGTGGGAGTTCTACGCCATACTTCCCACTGTTTGTTGGGATAAGCCCAACCCCACTATTCGGATCCAAGGGGTAGATGTCCCTGTGGACTCTCAGAATATTAATGAGGTGCTAGGGGTGCCTCATGTTTCAAATGTAGCATACAAGGCCAAGACTCGAATTTGGGATATGACTTGGTTGAGAGATACCTTGGTGGATGAGGAGTTCAGGAGTCAGGTCTACTGGCCATTCCCGAAGGCACCACCAGCGCTTTCTTTTGCAGATGCTAGGAGGTAGTTAATTTTAGTGTCCCGAAGAATTCATTCGTCGGGCAACATCACCGACGTGACTTATGCCCGGGCCCTGGTGATTGCTTGTGCTATACAGGGGATCATTATGAATATGGGAGACCAGATTATTTTAGAGTGGAAGGACTTCTACCGGAGTCCTAGAAGAAGCCCCTTTCTTCCTGGTTTGGTGTCTGAGCTGTGCAGACGGGTTGGGGTGCCTGAGAATCATATTGACTACGAGGTAGCAATGGATGATGCCTTCAACCCTCTCCGGGTAAAAGTGGTCACCTCCAAAAAGAAGAGGAAGTTAGATAAAGCAGGGAGCAGCCAGCCTGTTGAGGATGCTGACGATGATGATGATGACGACACTCCCGCCCCTTCCCAGCCTCAGCCCCCGATTACTAGCAGCCATCTTGAGGAGAATCTAGCCGCTGTCAGAAGGTTCATAGAGGAAACAATTGTTGCTGGA
Source organism: Jaltomata sinuosa (assembly GCA_003996215.1). Taxonomy (NCBI): domain Eukaryota; kingdom Viridiplantae; phylum Streptophyta; class Magnoliopsida; order Solanales; family Solanaceae; genus Jaltomata; species Jaltomata sinuosa. The sequence goes on along the minus strand of QJPP01001625.1, from coordinate 299,515 downwards.
GGTACAGCCCCGCCCCCTTCTACTCAGGACTTTGCAGCACTCCGCAGGGAGTTAGAGGAAGAGAAGAAGAAGGGCACTCTCGAGACCGCATGTTTGCCCGGATGTAGAAGACCATTAAGGTCATGTTCACTTGCATCTCCCCTTGTCAGGAGCTTCCCACCCTTGAGCCCGAGGACAGGCAGGAGTTCCCCTTCCTGAGCAATGATGAGGCCTAGGACTCCCTCTCCTCTCTTTATTAGGATTATTTACTGCTTTTTGGGTTTTGCCCTCATTTGGGGTACGTACTAGACAATGTTCCCCTTCCCCCTTTCCCCTCATTTTTAAGTACATAGATGCTAGTTTTCAGATAATTTCCATTCTATGCATACTATATTAGTTCTATATATGATTTTCTTGTTTTAGATAGCAGTTCATAGCTTAACTATCACTTTTAATGCCCCGAGAATGAGATGGAAAACAGGGGAAAACAAGGCAGACATTCTGCCCCACGCCTCCCCGCTATAGCAGTTGTCATTCTGCTATCCCGGTACTGCCGTAGCGATAGAAATTCCCGCTATAGCAGGATCGCCGTAGCGGTACAGTTTCGCTATAGCTGTCCCAGTGATAACAACCCCAAAAATTTAATTTTTCAGTAAAAACAACTCATCCCCGTTCCCGATTATCGTTAATAATAGCATAAGTCCCGCCATGGTCTTAAACAACACCCCATGATCATTCTTGGCAATGCACAGAACAAAACTTAGCATCCAATATCACCAAAATAAAATCAAATTACATGAGAAAACTATTCACAATAACACATTCCCGCTACCATGCACATAACCCCTTGTTCCCATGGTTCCCAACCAAGCCCCGATTGTCTCAAAACCAAAGCTTCCCTACAGTCATAAATCCTGTCCCCTCACCATCTTAACCGATGATGAGTCCCTTTTCAAAAAGTGATACAAAATTTTCAAATTAAGACACATAACAGTTTATCACAAACCAAAAGTACACCAATTTCAACTTATGATTCTCTTTAGACCCATACATTCACAGTAAGGCAAGTAGTTACACATCAACCATTGCAGTCATATAAGTATTTATACAAACATAATTTCAAGTTTCAAGCTAGCACACAATCAAGTCACATATATTTCTATCTATTCACCCCATGGGAACTATTAGTCGGTCACCCATGCCTTACCACAGCCCCTCAGGCCAGATACTAATTGGAACCTTCCGGGTTCTAACTTCTCTTGCTTGTTTCATTGCAACTGGAGTCTAATGACATCTTTTACTTCGTTGAGATACTAATTGGAATAGAGAGATACCAATTGAATTCAACCCATACAAGCAAGTAAATAAACCGCACGAAAAGGAATGAAGAAAAAAGAGGTGTTTCCTAGAATGCTTCATAACTTCCAAAAGATTAGGTGTGGACGTCAACACACCAATCCGCAGGACTCTATTCAATATTTTGCTCTTGTACTGGGAGACCAGTAACCTAGGCTCTGATATCATCTTTCACGATTCAACTACCAAACCGTGCGGGCGCCTACTCTAAGCACCTAGATAGATGAACCTTTACCACCCAATCCGACAGGTAAATTGTGGAAGACAAAGTATAACAGTAAATAACCTCAATTGTATACATGAAAGCAATAATAAACCTTTTTAAATTTCCAAAAAACTCTTTACAAACGAAATACAAAATACCATTTTCCAACTAAAAAATAGCCCTCCCTAGGATCTAGTCTAATATAAGAGCTACTACAGGAGTGGAACAGAAATGTAAGAGGACACAACTCCCACCATGGAAACAATAGTAGAAGCTGCTGAAGAATCACCGCCATCATGTACCTATGAAACATCACCGACCCTGCAACCAGACTATACCCAAAAGGTATAGCAAGATTAGAAGCAGTACAAACACACATACTGGTAGGTATCATCGGTCGACCCAAATCCATTCCATTCCATCATATATGAAATAAAGGGAAATGCACAAATAATTACCACACTCGACCCTTCAACATCCACCTCACCAAAACCCAACATCAACCCTAACCTGCCTATTCCTTCCGTTGCCAACTCCACCACAATGAGACTCTGCACCCTGACTCCTAGGACTTCCCAAGTCACACTAACTCTTAGACTTCCTAAGTCACTTTGACACTAGATCAACCACTAAGTCTAAACCCAAACTACTATTCCCTTATGCAAGCCAACCACTATGACTCAACCACCAAGGATGAAATCCCACTACCCCAACTAGATCGTCCACATTTATGTTACTACTTACAATTGTACAGACCTCTCAAGGATCCCTAGGACAGTTTTCCCACGTGATAACAACAACCATCTATACCCTCGAGACTCTCTTTCTACCTCCTAACCCCAATCACATGGAACAGGTTCAACACTTATTTAATAATGACGAGTAACCAACAATATGAGTAAACTATAAGGCTCCTCCTTAGCTTACCAACCACATGTAACCAATTAATAACCACTGCCAATACCCAGTGAAAACAACATATATCCCTTTTTACATAACCCGGACCAACCAAAGATCCCTAGGACACCACCTGTGGGTTCAATATGCAATCCCGATCTACACTAAGACCAACTTCACATTTTAATATAATCACCCAGCCTCTCATAGACCATATGCAATAATCACAATTCAAGAATACAACCCAGTCCACTCATGGAACCATCGAAAGAATACAATCAATGCAAGTAAATTAAACTTGTACCAGGCGTGGTACCCGAGCCAACCATTATGAATCTCGTACCAGGTATGGTACCTGAGCCAATCGATAAGTAACCTATATCAGGCATGGTACCCAAGCCAATCGAATGTCACACGAAATCCAATCAATCAACAAACAATAAACAAAAGCATACTTGTAAACCAACAAACAACAAAACAAGTTCATTTCACAAGACTGATAACCAGATAAGTAGACATTAATAATCTCATTCCCTAAGCATGCAAACTCACACAATACTAAGAGATAGTACATGAACACATATTGCATATTGAGAAATAATAACCATCACCTATTCCAACCTCGGGTACGTAGACTCAACCCTGAAATTCTGTCTGAAGACTAAATCCCCGTTCACCCCTTTGGACACATAACAAGTAGTTACATCAGTTTTAGACTCCTCCTAAGACAGATACAACATGGGGAAGACATCCCCTAACCTTGGTACTTCAACCATTCTTGCTATTCCACTTCCTTTATATCAAATCCTTTTCGAAACCTCCTTTTTGCTAGTCATTTAGTTACCCAAGCATTTTTGGTTCTCTAAACCTACCCAACAGTCTAAATCCCAGGTTCTAGCATCATACAATACATAATAATGGTAAACAAACCAAAATATGGCAACACATCATCCCAACCTCATCATTTTTCAATCCCAACCAATCCAAACACAACAACCCCTAGACTCCGTGCTCGAAGTCCTGAGCGTAGTCTCCTTTCCATCTATACGATAATATGGAAATGAAAAACAGGTCAATCTACTCAATGGAAAGAACCTACCCTACCTGGACGCCAAGCAGCTGCACGATGCATTTTCTGGCTCCATGAAGGCGTTCCCTGACAATTGACGAGCCCAAATTCGTCATTTTGCATCCTTTTAGCTGGAAACCCGCCTCCCCATGGCTCCCAAGCCTTGGAGCATCCAGAGAGAGTTTTTGGAGAAGCCCTCGTATCCTTTCCAACTGAGGAGGAGAATCTGTTTACTAAAATCGCGTACTGAGCTACTACCTCCCGTCCACTACTGGAAAATGGGCCTACTGCAACAACAAGAAATTCGTTGTTGTAGGCCTTAAAACTGTTGCAATAATACTATGGCAATGGGGGTTATGTCCGCCATACCAGCTCGCGTGACCATAGATCAATGGCAACGGTTCTTGTAACAGTCCTCAAAACCATTGCTTAAAGTACACCTATTGTAACGGTTATTCATCCCTCAATAATGACTATTTCATATATCAATTGGAACGGTTAAAATCGTTACTATTGATGATTCGCAATGGTTCTCTTGTTTATGTTGCAACAAATTTATTAGCTCAATTGCGATAGTTATTATTGTTATTGCAACGAATTTTACACAGTGGTCAAAATTACTATAACAACAGTTATGTTTTACCTATTGTAACAATTCTCATATGTTGCGATAATTGATAGCATGTGCTTTAGAAAATGCTACTGCAACAATTCTGTTTTCTATTGGAACAGTTTTCATATATGTTCCAATAGCCTAGGCTGTAAATATAAATATTTGACATTATGAAATTGTAAATACCATGAAAGATGATAATTACAAAATGAAACTGAATAATTCTAATTCAAAATATCTCAGTCATAATATCATCCACCACATGCGCAAAATATACAAAATATACCAGTCATAATGTCATCCAACATAGGTGCAAAATATATAAAATCTACAAGTCATAATGTCATCCGCCATAGGCATAAAAAACTAGTCGTAATGTGATCCATGGGCAAAATATACAATAGTTGGCACATATTTCAGCTGGATAATAAAATAAATATTCATAATATCAACAAAAAAGCTGGTCATATAACGTTTCGACCACTTTCAACCAAATCTCAAATGCAGTCCTCATCAATGCTTTCATCACCCCGCTGATTATTTTCTCCACTTACAAAAGTTGATAAATTAAAGATACGCGGTGAGGTGAAAGGAGAAAGACAATAAGCAGGATCACCATTATACTAGCATCAGGTCGTTAAATCTCAAAGAAGAGTGGATTGATTATTACTCTGAGAACTTTCTCCACTTAAACCAGTAGCAAACACTTGAGCTTGAGCAGTACCACAAATCAAGCCAGGGGTCTGTTGTGAAGTGAAGTTCTGAACACTACCAATACCACTTTTCAGAACTTGATGTGGAGGTATAACCTTAGCAATTTCTGTACCCAAACCAACTGAAACCATAGCTGAAACATCTCCAAATTTTTGGATCAGATTTGAGCAAGCATTTAGGTTAGTAGAACTCAAATCATAGACCATGTGAGGGGTGATATCTAGTTAAAAAGTATGTATCTGATCAGAACCAGTATTAGCACCTGAAATCATACCAACTTGAGCTTGAGTTGAGTCTAAGTTGGAACCCATAGTAATAATCGAATATAATGTTATTAACATGCTATGGTATGAGGGAATTAATCAACAAAAAGCAGCATAAAAAATATATGAACATGAATAATGAAATCATGCCTACTTACTTTACCTATTTACATGATGAAATGATTTATGATTATAAGATATTAATCTTATATGTGCTTAAAGATATAGAAATAACAGATCTAAGAAAATTGATATGGGAAAAGATATTCAGTAATGAAGAGTTAGAACTAATAAACCAAGAATGGTATCAAATAGGATTGCATGAACTAGATTCAGAATTCGAAAAGCTTGATATAAACGAATTAGAATTAGATTCAGATTAATGATAAAATACTTTGAAGTTTGGCAAAAAAGAAGTAAGAATAATTATAAGATAAAAATTATTAAGAATCCCAGTAAACTAAGTAAACTTTTTAAAATTTTGTATATACGAAATTCAAAATATAGAATCCCTAAAACTATTCTAGATAAAATAGTATGTTAAGAAAAAATATTAGGACCACCCCCCAGTTTGGTATCAGAGCTATGGATGATTTAAAACATATTAAAAGAAAGATAAGGAAATCAAAAAGAAGACTAGAGAAGTTATACCCAGTTTATAAACAACTTAGTATTACAAAAGAAGATAATGATAAATTAGCCGAGATAATAGAAATTATATCTAGAATAGAATATAAATATGTTAAATATTTAAAATATAAATATTCAAAGAACAATGAATAATAGTGACGAATATAGGCAAAACCTTAGTAAAATAATTATAGAAAAAAGACAAGAATTACAATATAGGCAAAATAGACTTAACTACAACATAATTGCAGGAGTTTGTAAAGAATCTATTAAAGCACAAAGGAAAACTATATTTTACTTACAATTACAAATAGATAGTTTAGAATACAAATTACAACATAATTTATAAATGAATAAAGAAGAATTTGCTATAAACGAAAAAACATATGAAAATCACGACGGATTAAAAATAAAGATTATATTTTCAAATTTAGGACGACGATATAAAAAAATAGGAGATAATCTAAGTCTAATGTTAGAAAAAGAATCTTTAAGACTAGAAGATAGCTTGACGGCAATGGTAAGGCTAGCTAGAGAAAATGAAGAAATAGATCGGAAAAATGAGATAACTATCATTAAACAACAAGCAAAACAAGAAATACAACAAATTGAAGAAGTAAAAAATGATAGGATAATAGCATTAGAAAAAGAATTAGCTAAATTAAAAGAATTATATGCTGCAAAACAGAAAGAAAAAGAAATTGAGACAAAATTAAAAACAGAAATAGAAAATTTTAAAGAAAAATTACAAATAGAAGAACCAATTGAAGAAGAATTAGGTATAAATGAAATAAATGATAATCAGACAGAACAAAATTCCGAAATAAACGAAACTTATACAGAAATGATAAAAAATATAGAGAAAATAGATGAAGATATTGAAATAAATGCAGGAGATGTTGAAGAAGAAAAAGAACAAGAAGCTAGTACATCAGGAGTTAAAAACCCAAAAATATTAAATCCAATATACTACACAGTAAGCTATGAGCAATCTGATAGACAAAATAGTTTATGGGATAAAAGACTAAATAGAAAATGGACTCCAAAACCAACTAACCAAAATAGTAATTTCTTAGAATTAGACTGCGTAACAGATATAAATAAATCAATTCAATTATGGTTAAGATATATAGCAAAACAGTTAATAGATAATAAAATAAGCATAGCAGAAACACCAGGATATATAGAACGAACACTCTTAGGAACAGTAAAATTATGGTTACTCAATTTATCAGAGGACTATATAAAAACACTAAGAAACAACAAAACTATAAATAACGAAGTAGCAACTACATCTATTGACATTTTACATAAATATGAGGTAGCAATACGAAATGAGTTTAGTAGTACAACTACAGAGACAGAAGAACAAATAAGGATAAACAATTTAATAGAAATTTAATGTTGAAATTGGCAATATGTAATATGTGTTATATAGATGAATATACATGTGCATTTAGAGAATATTATTATAAAGGTAAATACACGCCAGAAGAAACAAAAGAAGTAAGAAAACTATATTTTACAAAATTACCAGAACCATTTAGTACAAGAATAATAAAAGATTGGAATAATGCAGGATTACAAGATACATTAGGAGCTATGGTAAGATTTTTACAAAATTGGTATTCAGGTATATGTGAGAAATATAAAGAAAAAATGAAGATGGAAAAATCTATAATAAGAAACTTATCATGTTGTAAAGATAGAGTAGCACCCCAATTCGGATGCACAAATAATTACTACAAAAAGAATAGAAAAGTAGGAAAATTTAAAAGATATAAATCTCAATATAAAAATAAAAGGCCTAGAAGACAATATTATGTAAGAAACTATAATAATAAAAAGCCATTTAAACCAAAGAAGAAAATAACTGAATGTAAATGTTATAATTGTGGAAAACTAGGACATTTAGCTAGAAATTGTAGATTACCTAAGAATTCTAAAAGAAAGCAAATAGCAGAAATAATAATAAATAATGAAGAATATATGCAACTAGAATATCTAGACTATGAATTAAGCGATGACGATAGTATATATGAATTATCTGAAAATGAAGTAAATGAAGAATTAGAAAACGAAGAATTAGATAATGACTGAAAAGGAAGTACAAATAATAAAAGAAGAACATATGAATGAAGAATCTTCGGAACAAAAAGTAATATTTGATGTAAATATATTTGAACAAATAAAAGGGAAGGAATTAGATCTAAGTGTAGAAAAAATATTCAAATTACCAATACTAAAAAACATATTTAAAAGACAGAAAGAAGAATACTATGTGGTAAGTCAAAAAGAACATATAATAGATTGTAAATATACTAAAGGAAAAGCAAGAATTCCTATAATAAATAAGAGAATAATAAACAAAGAAATACAAGCACTACAAACTAAAGAACCAATAAGGTATGTACATCTAGGAGGAACAGAAATATTAATAAAAGCATGTTTTAGAGAAGGTATAGATACACCTATTGAAATATATCTAGCAGATGACAGAATAATTGAACCTATAGAGAAAAGTATAATAAGTGCAGTAAAAGGAAATTTAATATACCAAAAATTTAAATTTATAATAAGTGCAAACTATTCAGTAGCAATAAATGACTGCAATATAGATAAATCATTAGTATTATATTGGAAAATGACAGGAATTGAACTAGCCCCAGGCAGTAAAGTATTTACAGCAAGATGTAAAAATTTATATGTCTTGACAACAAAACATAAAATAACAGCAAAAAATAAAATCAATAGAATAAAAATAGAAAACCCTTTTGAACAAATTGTTTCAGTAATAGATAACAATGATTATAGCTATAAAGAAATAGACGTAGAAGAAAACCTAGAAATAGTAAGTGATAGGATAAGCACATCTAAAAGGAAAAGTTGTAGTGACACACCCCAGTCATCAAGAAATTCAGTAACAATAAAAGAAATAGAGTCAAATCACTATTATATAACTGGAATATTAGAACAAAGAAAATTCATTATAATAATAAACACAGGACAAGAGGAAAATTATATGACAAGAGAATTAGTAACAGAGGAAGAAATAAATTCTATAGAACACCCAGAATTACCAAAAGAATTTACAGCATTCAGAGAATTAGTAGAAAAAGAAATAATCATTGGCGGAATACCAATGGTAATAAAATTTAAAATATATCACGGAGATGAAAATATCATATTAGGAATAAAATGGTTAGAAGATATGAAACCATATAATTTAGAAAACACACAGTTAACCGTTACTTATAAAAATAAGAAAGTCATAATAAAACGAACAATGTAAGAGAAAAATGAAAATCTACATACTTGCTAAAATAATAGTAGAAAATTATTATAACAGATATTATACCCCGATGATAGATACAGGAGCAGAAGCTAATATGTGTAAACATAATTGCCTACCAGACGAGAAATGGGAAAAATTAACTACACCAATAGTAGTAACAGGATTTAACAATGAAGGAAGTATGATAAATCATAAAGCAAGAAATGTAAAATTACAAATATGGGATAAAATATTAACTATAGAAGAAATATATAGTTATGAATTCACAAATAAGGATATACTTCTAGGAATGCCTTTTCCTAGAAAAGCTATATCCACATATAATAACAAAGACACACTGGTGGTTTACGACACCATGTAAACACAAAGTAGGAGCTAAAAGAGTATATAATAAAAATAGAAAACCTGCCCCATGGATAAAGGGAAGTGAGAAAATTACACAGAAATTAGAAAATATAAAAACAAATGAGCATAAAATAGAACTAATTATATTTTCCATAGATAAATTAAAAATAATCCAAGACCAATTAGAACCATTATATAGCGAAAATCCCTTAAAAGGATGGAAAAAACATAAAACTAAAGTGAAAATAGAGCTAATTGATGAAAATAGTATAATTACCCAGAAACCTTTAAAATATAATTTTGATGATTTAGATGAATTCAAAATGCACATAAAAGAATTGTTAGAAAACAAATATATACAAGAAAGCAATAGTAAACATACAAGCCCAGCATTTATAGTAAATAAACATAGTGAACAAAAAAGAGGAAAGAGTAGAATTGTTATTGACTATAGAAACTTAAATGCAAAAACTAAAACCTACAATTATCCAATACCTAATAAAATATTAAAAATAAGACAAGTTCAGGGATATAATTATTTCAGTAAGTTTGATTGTAAATCAGGCTTTTATCACCTTAAGCTAGAAGAAGAATCTAAAAAGTTAACAACATTTACAGTACCCCAAGGATTTTATGAATGGAATGTATTACCTTTTGGATACAAAAATGCACCAGATTACATATCAAGACAAAGCTACTCAGACTGAAGAAACTACTACTATGGAAGATATACTCAAAATTATGACGACTCTCTGTAAAGAAGTCGACAATATAAATAAGGAGATACAACAGATTAAAACTAGCCAGCAGCATGGCAAAAATGCGGAACTATGTCGATCGGAAGACATAAAACTTCCAGAGCTACAAGGTGACGTTGGGAAACACCTAAAAACCCATAATGCAGGTGAAGCATCTACATCTACAAAGGAAGGAAAAAGATATGTCAATACAAATTTGAATAAACTATTCACAACACCATATACTCCAAAGTACCAAAAAACCCCAATTATACCCCCACAGGTAAATACATATAAAGACAGTCTAAACCAAGACAAAAAGACCTATAACCATATTAGCCAATCATACATAAACAATATCTACAAAATCCAAACCTTTTTAAATAAAAACCCCAGATCAAAAATTACTACCAATTCAGAAGAAGACTATATTACCCAGAGTTTACAAGGATACAACAAGCTAATTGCATTACCAAAAACCAATGCAAATCTAGTAGCAACTTGCTACAACTATGGACTATTAAATACTGTATATACAAAGACAGGAGACGAAATAGCTACACTGCCAGAGCTACATAGAGCATTTATGCAATACAAGAGAATAACTAAAGGCACATTATTTTACATAAGAGTATATTCAGCACCAGCGGAGATATTATATAATGAAATAAAGCCAGTAATCCAGGTCATAAAGATAGGATTAACTCGAGATATGATTATACCAGAGAAGATAGAAGAACATGAAGAAATAAGCAGAGATGAGATACCAGAGTTTTATGCAGGGAAAAGAATTATTGGGATAGCTACTATTTTAAATGAATTATCGACAAATTATTTAAATAAAAATCCCATATGGAGCTATTATGCAAGAGAGCAGACAATGATTTATTCAACTTGTAGAGAAGAACGAGTTGCAGATATGGAAGAAATCAGACAATGGGCAATTAGCCTATTAAGACCAGAACAGCAACCATTGACAAGAGCTATTAGAAAAAATTTTATATCAGAAGAATTAATGACGAGGTATTGCAAGCTAATCAATCACAAGTATCCGGATCATGAATGTTCGAGATGCCAAGGAGAGGACAATGTAATTCCAGACGTACAACTGGAATGAAAAGGAAAAGATAAGAAGAGATAGAAAGCAAAAGATAATGGAAAGCAAAAGATAGTGGAAGAAATTATGTAAAAGTTGTTTGTCCATTAGCAATAATGTAAAGTTTCTTTTTTGACTTTTGTAAAATTGTAAGAATAGTATAGGAACAGATGTAAAGTAGTGAATAAGTAAAGCAATACGTGTAAAAGTAATAGTAGTGGGTGAAAGAAAAAGAGGATTAGGACAGGTTAGCATCCTCTTATAAATAGGTAGTATTAAGAGATAAAGGGCAAGACTTTCTAGACGGAAAGCACCCTTCTTTGTAAACACAAATATTTTCCAGAAATAATATAGCAATTTTCAGCAACATGGAGCAAGATACAGGAAAGGTATATTCGTTCATAACTATGCATAGCTAAATTGTTGATTCCCGAGTATCATAGTATGCATAAATAAGTTATATTTGTTATTATTTACTAGAATTATTTGAATCATAATTTCAAATTGTTAACATGAGGAAACAGGGGAAACAATCCGAAAATAATGTCCAGAGGTTGAAACCAAGGCAAGAAGCCATGAGGGGAGTAGACAGAGTGACATTATCTAGGAGGGGAAAGTACCTTGGAAAGTACGGTGTTAGCAACGAGAGAATATGGTTATAAATAATCTAGTAGTAATAATCGAATATAATGTTATTAACATGCTATGGTATGAGGGAATTAATCAACAAAAAGCAGCATAAAAATATATGAATCTAAAATTTCATGCTGCTTTTTGTTGATTAATTCCCTCATACCATAGCATGTTAATAACATTATATTCGATTATTACTACTAGATTATTTATAACCATATTCTCTCGTTGCTAACACCGTACTTTCCAAGGTACTTTCCCCTCCTAGATAATGTCACTCTGTCTACTCCCCTCATGGCTTCTTGCCTTGGTTTCAACCTCTGGACATTATTTTCGGATTGTTTCCCCTGTTTCCTCATGTTAACAATTTGAAATTATGGTTCAAATAATTCTAGTAAATAATAACAAATATAACTTATTTATGCATACTATGATACTCAGGAATCAACAATTTAGCTATGCATAGTTATGAACGAATATACCTTTCCTGTATCTTGTTCCATGTTGCTGAAAATTGCTATATTATTTCTGAAAAATATTTGTGTTTACAAAGAAGGGTGCTTTCCGTCTAGAAAGTCTTGCCCTTTATCTCTTAATACTACCTATTTATAAGAGGATGCTAACCTGTCCTAATCCTCTTTTTCTTTCACCCACTACTATTACTTTTACACGTATTGCTTTACTTATTCACTACTTTACATCTGTTCCTATACTATTCTTACAATTTTACAAAAGTCAAAAAAGAAACTTTACATTATTGCTAATGGACAAACAACTTTTACATAATTTCTTCCACTATCTTTTGCTTTCCATTATCTTTTGCTTTCTATCTCTTCTTATCTTTTCCTTTTCATTCCAGTTGTACGTCTGGAATTACATTGTCCTCTCCTTGGCATCTCGAACATTCATGATCCGGATACTTGTGATTGATTAGCTTGCAATACCTCGTCATTAATTCTTCTGATATAAAATTTTTTCTAATAGCTCTTGTCAATGGTTGCTGTTCTGGTCTTAATAGGCTAATTGCCCATTGTCTGATTTCTTCCATATCTGCAACTCGTTCTTCTCTACAAGTTGAATAAATCATTGTCTGCTCTCTTGCATAATAGCTCCATATGGAATTTTTATTTAAATAATTTGTCGATAATTCATTTAAAATAGTAGCTATCCCAATAATTCTTTTCCCTGCATAAAACTCTGGTATCTCATCTCTGCTTATTTCTTCATGTTCTTCTATCTTCTCTGGTATAATCATATCTCGAGTTAATCCTATCTTTATGACCTGGATTACTGGCTTTATTTCATTATATAATATCTCCGCTGGTGCTGAATATACTCTTATGTAAAATAATGTGCCTTTAGTTATTCTCTTGTATTGCATAAATGCTCTATGTAGCTCTGGCAGTGTAGCTATTTCGTCTCCTGTCTTTGTATATACAGTATTTAATAATCCATAGTGGTAGCAAGTTGCTACTAGATTTGCATTTGTCCTTGGCAACGCAATTAGCTTGTTGTATCCTTGTAGACTCTGGGTTATATAATCTTCTTCTGAATTAGTAGTAGTTTTTGATCTGGGGTTTTTATTTAAAAAGGTTTGGATCTTGTAGATATTGTTTATGTATGCTTGGGTAATATGGTTATAGGTCTTTTTGTCTTGGTTTAGACTGTCTTTATATGTATTTACCTGTGGGGGTATAATTGGGGTTTTTTGGTACTTTGGAGTATATGGTGTTGTGAATAGTTTATTCAAATTTGTATTGACATATCTTTTTCCTTCCTTTGTAGATGTAGATGCTTCACCTGCATTATGGGTTTTTAGGTGTTTCCCAACATCACCTTGTAGCTCTGGAAGTTTTATGTCTTCCGATCGACATAGTTCCGCATTTTTGCCATGCTGCTGGCTAGTTTTAATCTGTTGTATCTCCTTATTTATATTGTCGACTTCTTTACAGAGAGTCGTCATAATTTTGAGTATATCTTCCATAGTAGTAGTTTCTTCAGTCTGAGTAGCTTTGTCTTGATATGTAATCTGCAATTACATTTTTGTTAGTACTAATCACTTCAATTGTAAATGTAAAATTCAATATATTTAATACAAGTCTTCGTATCTCCTTGGTTGTAACTGAATCTTGTACTTTCTTTGTCAACCACCATTTTACCTGTGTGTTATCTGTTCTAATGACAAATTTATTATATACAATATATGGTTCAAAAGCTAATAAACATTTATATATTGAATATAGTTCTTTACGATTTATTTCCCATTTTATTTCGGAATTTGTAAATGTACCTGAATAATATCTACAATGATGCTCTATTTTTTCTTTATCATATCTGTATTTTAGTACTCCTCCATAGCTAATTTCACTAGCATCGGATTCTACTATATAGATTTTCTATTTTCTTCTGGAAAACATAGTTTTGGTAAATTTTTACATAATAATTTTATTTTCCTTATTTGTTCTTGGTCTTTATCATCAAAGTGATATTCTACATCTTTCTTCAATTTCTTGTGTAATGGTTTTAGACTTTCTGCCAATTTTGGTATATATTCTCTTACTTGATTTACTAGTCCTAAAAATGATTGTAATTTCTTCTTTGTATCTATTTGTTCATCAGAATTTATTATTTTCTGTACTATGTGTGGCTGCATTTTTATGCCATTTTTATCTATTTCTATTCCTAAGAATTCTATTTGATTTTTCATTATTTCAGCTTTTTTCTTACTTAGGCTAATTCCTGAATATGTAACAATATGTATGAATTTTTCTAGTAGTTTTATATGTTCATCTTGCGTTCTTGAATACAAAAGTATATCATCTATATATACTATACAATTTTCTAATTGGTTAAAATAATTATCCATAAAATGCTGATATCTACCTGGTGCATTTTTATATCCAAAAGGTAATACATTCCATTCATAAAATCCTTGGGGTACTGTAAATGCTGTTAACTTTTTAGATTCTTCTTCTAGCTTAAGGTGATAAAAGCCTGATTTACAATCAAACTTACTGAAATAATTATATCCTTGAACTTGTCTTATTTTTAATATTTTATTAGGTATTGGATAATTGTAGGTTTTAGTTTTTGCATTTAAGTTTCTATAGTCAATAACCATTCTACTCTTTCCTCTTTTTTGTTCACTATGTTTATTTACTATAAATGCTGGGCTTGTATGTTTACTATTGCTTTCTTGTATATATTTGTTTTCTAACAATTCTTTTATGTGCATTTTGAATTCATCTAAATCATCAAAATTATATTTTAAAGGTTTCTGGGTAATTATACTATTTTCATCAATTAGCTCTATTTTCACTTTAGTTTTATGTTTTTTCCATCCTTTTAAGGGATTTTCGCTATATAATGGTTCTAATTGGTCTTGGATTATTTTTAATTTATCTATGGAAAATATAATTAGTTCTATTTTATGCTCATTTGTTTTTATATTTTCTAATTTCTGTGTAATTTTCTCACTTCCTTTTATCCATGGGGCAGGTTTTCTATTTTTATTATATACTCTTTTAGCTCCTACTTTGTGTTTACATGGTGTCGTAAACCACCAGTGTGTCTTTGTTATTATATGTGGATATAGTTTTTCTAGAAAAGGCATTCCTAGAAGTATATCCTTATTTGTGAATTCATAACTATATATTTCTTCTATAGTTAATATTTTATCCCATATTTGTAATTTTACATTTCTTGCTTTATGATTTATCATACTTCCTTCATTGTTAAATCCTGTTACTACTATTGGTGTAGTTAATTTTTCCCATTTCTCGTCTGGTAGGCAATTATGTTTACACATATTAGCTTCTGCTCCTGTATCTATCATCGGGGTATAATATCTGTTATAATAATTTTCTACTATTATTTTAGCAAGTATGTAGATTTTCATTTTTCTCTTACATTGTTCGTTTTATTATGACTTTCTTATTTTTATAAGTAACGGTTAACTGTGTGTTTTCTAAATTATATGGTTTCATATCTTCTAACCATTTTATTCCTAATATGATATTTTCATCTCCGTGATATATTTTAAATTTTATTACCATTGGTATTCCGCCAATGATTATTTCTTTTTCTACTAATTCTCTGAATGCTGTAAATTCTTTTGGTAATTCTGGGTGTTCTATAGAATTTATTTCTTCCTCTGTTACTAATTCTCTTGTTATATAATTTTCCTCTTGTCCTGTGTTTATTATTATAATGAATTTTCTTTGTTCTAATATTCCGGTTATATAATAGTGATTTGGCTCTATTTCTTTTATTGTTACTGAATTTCTTGATGACTGGGGTGTGTCACTACAACTTTTCCTTTTAGATGTGCTTATCCTATCACTTACTATTTCTAGGTTTTCTTCTACGTCTATTTCCTTATAGCTATAATCATTGTTATCTATTACTGAAACAATTTGTTCAAAAGGGTTTTCTATTTTTATTCTATTGATTTTATTTTTTGCTGTTATTTTATGTTTTGTTGTCAAGACATATAAATTTTTACATCTTGCTGTAAATACTTTACTGCCTGGGGCTAGTTCAATTCCTGTCATTTTCCAATATAATACTAATGATTTATCTATATTGCAGTCATTTATTGCTACTGAATAGTTTGCACTTATTATAAATTTAAATTTTTGGTATATTAGATTTCCTTTTACTGCACTTATTATACTCTTCTCTATAGGTTCAATTATTCTGTCATCTGCTAGATATATTTCAATAGGTGTATCTATACCTTCTCTAAAACATGCTTTTATTAATATTTCTGTTCCTCCTAGATGTACATACCTTATTGGTTCTTTAGTTTGTAGTGCTTGTATTTCTTTGTTTATTATTCTCTTATTTATTATAGGAATTCTTGCTTTTCCTTTAGTATATTTACAATCTATTATATGTTCTTTTTGACTTACCACATAGTATTCTTCTTTCTGTCTTTTAAATATGTTTTTTAGTATTGGTAATTTGAATATTTTTTCTACACTTAGATCTAATTCCTTCCCTTTTATTTGTTCAAATATATTTACATCAAATATTACTTTTTGTTCCGAAGATTCTTCATTCATATGTTCTTCTTTTATTATTTGTACTTCCTTTTCAGTCATTATCTAATTCTTCGTTTTCTAATTCTTCATTTACTTCATTTTCAGATAATTCATATATACTATCGTCATCGCTTAATTCATAGTCTAGATATTCTAGTTGCATATATTCTTCATTATTTATTATTATTTCTGCTATTTGCTTTCTTTTAGGATTCTTAGGTAATCTACAATCTCTAGCTAAATGTCCTAGTTTTCCACAATTATAACATTTACATTCAGTTATTTTCTTCTTTGGTTTAAATGGCTTTTTATTATTATAGTTTCTTACATAATATTGTCTTCTAGGCCTTTTATTTTTATATTGAGATTTATATCTTTTAAATTTTCCTACTTTTCTATTCTTTTTGTAGTAATTATTTGTGCATCCGAATTGGGGTGCTACTCTATCTCTACAACATGATAAGTTTCTTATTATAGATTTTTCCATCTTCATTTTTTCTTTATATTTCTCACATATACCTGAATACCAATTTTGTAAAAATCTTACCATAGCTCCTAATGTATCTTGTAATCCTGCATTATTCCAATCTTTTATTATTCTTGTACTAAATGGTTCTGGTAATTTTGTAAAATATAGTTTTCTTACTTCTTTTGCTTCTTCTGGCGTGTATTTACCTTTATAATAATATTCTCTAAATACACATGTATATTCATCTATATAACACATATTACATATTGCCAATTTCAACATTAAATTTCTATTAAATTGTTTATCCTTATTTTGTTCTTCTGTCTCTGTAGTTGTACTACTAAACTCATTTCGTATTGCTACCTCATATTTATGTAAAATGTCAATTGATGTAGTTGCTACTTCGTTATTTATAGTTTTGTTGTTTCTTAGTGTTTTTATATAGTCCTCTGATAAATTGAGTAACCATAATTTTACTGTTCCTAAGAGTGTTCGTTCTATATATCCTGGTGTTTCTGCTATGCTTATTTTATTATCTATTAACTGTTTTGCTATATATCCTAACCATAGTTGAATTGATTTATTTATATCTGTTACGCAGTCTAATTCTAAGAAATTACTATTTTGGTTAGTTGGTTTTGGAGTCCATTTTCTATTTAGTCTTTTATCCCATAAACTATTTTGTCTATCAGATTGCTCATAGCTTACTGTGTAGTATATTGGATTTAATATTTTTGGGTTTTTAACTCCTGATGTACTAGCTTCTTGTTCTTTTTCTCCTTCAACATCTCCTGCATTTATTTCAATATCTTCATCTATTTTTTCTATATTTTTTATCATTTCTGTATAAGTTTCGCTTATTTCCGAATTTTGCTCTGTCTGATTATCGTTTATTTCATTTATACCTAATTCTTCTTTGATTGGTTCTTCTATTTGTAATTTTTCTTTAAAATTTTCTATTTCTGTTTTTAATTTTGTCTCAATTTCTTTTTCTTTTTGTTTTGCAGCATATAATTCTTTTAATTTAGCTAATTCTTTTTCTAATGCTATTATCCTATCATTTTTTATTTCTTCAATTTGTTGTATTTCTTGTTTTGCTTGTTGTTTAATGATAGTTATCTCATTTTTCCGATCTATTTCTTCATTTTCTCTAGCTAGCCTTACCATTGCCGTCAAGCTATCTTCTAGTCTTAAAGATTCTTTTTCTAACATTAGACTTAGATTATCTCCTATTTTTTTATATCGTCGTCCTAAATTTGAAAATATAATCTTTATTTTTAATCCGTCGTGATTTTCATATGTTTTTTCATCTATAGCAAATTCTTCTTTATTCATTTATAAATTATGTTGAAATTTGTATTCTAAACTATCTATTTGTAATTGTAAGTAAAATATAGTTTTCCTTTGTGCTTTAATAGATTCTTTACAAACTCCTGCAATTATGTTGTAGTTAAGTCTATTTTGCCTATATTGTAATTCTTGTCTTTTTTCTATAATTATTTTACTAAGGTTTTGCCTATATTCGTCACTATTATTCATTGTTCTTTGAATATTTATATTTTAAATATTTAACATATTTATATTCTATTCTAGATATAATTTCTATTATCTCGGCTAATTTATCATTATCTTCTTTTGCAATACTAAGTTGTTTATAAACTGGGTATAACTTCTCTAATCTTCTTTTTGATTTCCTTATCTTTCTTTTAATATGTTTTAAATCATCCATAGCTCTGATACCAAACTGGGGGGTGGTCCTTTTATTGTTATATCTTGTTAACATACTAGCTAGGTATCCTATATTTTGAGTTTCGTACATATAAAATTTTAAAAAGTTTACTTAATTTAGTTGTATTTTTGATAACCTTTATCTTATAACTATACTTACTTCTTTTCTGCCAAATTTCAAAGTATTTATTCATTAATCTGAGCCTAATTCTAGTTCGTTAATATCCATCCTTCCTAATTCTGAGTCTAGCTCGTGTAATCCTATTTGATACCATACTTGATTCATTAGTTCTAGATCTTCATTACTAAATATTTTTTCCCATATTAATTTTCTTAATTCTATTATCTCTATATCTTTGAGCACATGTAAAATTAATATTTTATAATCATAAATCATTTCATCATGTAAATAGGTAAAATAAGTATTATTTTACATGATGAAATGATTTATGATTATAAAATATTAATTTTACATGTGCTCAAAGATATAGAGATAATAGAATTAAGAAAATTAATATGGGAAAAAATATTTAGTAATGAAGATCTAGAACTAATGAATCAAGTATGGTATCAAATAGGATTACACGAGCTAGACTCAGAATTAGGAAGGATGGATATTAACGAACTAGAATTAGGCTCAGATTAATGAATAAATACTTTGAAATTTGGCAGAAAAGAAGTAAGTATAGTTATAAGATAAAGGTTATCAAAAATACAACTAAATTAAGTAAACTTTTTAAAATTTTATATGTACGAAACTCAAAATATAGGAGACCTCCTATATAACGTCTGTGGAAATTAATTCATCTATAAATGTACTCCACCAAATGAGAGAGTTTTAGAACAAGTCTTAATCTTATATCTTGAAAATATGAAATTCACATTCAAATATTTAAAAAAAAATAACGAAGGAAGGTGCAATAATAATGACATAATTCTTGGTATGATTCACATGGCATTACATGTTTATGAGACGACGAAATTACACCATAGGATCACAAAACCATAAAGTGTCCACACTTTTAATCTTCTAAAAGTGAATGATTGGAGTCAATTTTCCCATTTTCTCTACAGACTCCATAACCCTATGGGAGAGGAGCAAAGCAAACAAGAAACAAATTTTGAAGCAGCAACCAATATCGAATTGTGAGATGAAGCCGTAAGCCTACCTGAGAAGGTGCAGATTCAATGTCAACTTCGTGTTGCTCGTCGTCTGTGATATGCCTTCTGCAATATAAGAACTAGTGAATCTGTCTGCGATTATGAACAACATAAATGAATTCAAAAATTATTGGAGTTAAAGCTTGAAAGCGTGAGTTCACGTACAAGACCAAGTGTAACATAACCTTAACAACCAAAAGACAACCAAACAGATTAACACAAAATGACTTACTCATCTGGTACTAATTGGGATGATTCTGGACACCAACATAACCATTTTCCAAAAAAAAAAAAAATTGGGATGATTCTGGACACTAAGTACTCCTGGACATGTTTAAGTTTAAAATCAAGGAGATTGATTTTGATTGCCAAGAGTCTGGTTCTCGAAACCAAGTAACCAACTCATTCTGGATCTAATTTACATATAGAGTATAGTGAAATAGACAGAGCCTAAAAGTATCTCATATTATTTTTCCTCTCCGTAATTTCTCATATTTCAATTAATAGAAAGTGTTCTTAGACAATTGTTAATTCAGTCATTAGGAAGATATACAAAGTTAGTTAGACTTACAAACAATTATAGAAGGCACAAAGAAGAGGACATACAATATATTTATCTGGCAAAAGAATTTTGACAGAGTATTAATGATTGCAAAAATGATAAAATAATGGGCTAGTCATTTTCTTCTAAGTACCTACTAACCCTCCCTTCATCATTGCCAAGTTAGGTTGCCTCCATGCCTCAAAGAGACGCATAAATTTGAACATAAGAGGACTTTTATCTAAATCCAACAGATATAAAACTCATCCAGTGTGAAAGAATTATAGTAAATGGAACACTAATAAGTTTGCCGTGTTAGTAGAAGTTTTCTCTTTGTTAAACTAAATTCACTGTTATATAGTGGTTACGATTAAATAAATGAATTATGATAAAGAAATTGGAAATCAATAACTCATCGACTCCATAGTTTCATAAAAACACTCAACTCTCTACTCCTTGGTTGCTCTTTTATAAGATGTGGAATTTGTTCATCACTTACAACTGAAAAATAATGTTATTGAACTACTACTAATGAACTAGTAATAAAGTGATTTAAAACTATCTAAAGAGAACGAGGAACATATTTCTTCAATAACCAGACAAAAAGTGCACAACCAGTGACTCAGCATATCCAGATTATTGTATTATATATAAGTAAATGGAGGACGAAATGTCAAAACAAGGAGAAAAAAAGAAAAATACAATTGCTTGCCATAAAGAGGTGTCACACCACCTCGTCTATGTCTAGCTTTATAATATATATACATATATATAAATATATATCCCCATGGATTACAATAAGGTTCATCTTTTTTCAAAATAAACAAAAATTAAACTCAATAAGTTGGATGTAGAAGCACTAAAGAGTAGAAGATTATTCGAAATCAATATCAACCGATGAAATTCAGGATACCCAGAAAGGAAGTGATAAACAAAGTAGTTAAAAAGTTGTTGAGGAATCAAATTCTAAAAGGGAGGATCAGAGAGGTACCTGAGCCGATAGGGCCAGTGGCAGATTGGCTCTGATTATTAGAACATAAACAAACTCCCATATCTCCTCTCTGCCTGCCAGTTGTTGTAATATTAACACTAAACTTGCAAGCATTCTACCTATGTGGTAGTATTTATCTAAACGAACAAAATTTTACTCATAAGAGTAGAACCCATTTCATAAAAAATACTCCTACAAAGTTTGACCCAGTTACATATCAATTCTTCATACACAAAAAATAAATTTTACTTATCAGCACATAACCCCTTTCAGAAAAAGTTTATAATTTGCCCCCAATTGAATCCCAATCTTTCATGCACTTTGAAAGTCTACCCCTAGGTCCCTCAACAACAAAGATAGGAATAGCATGTATAGAAAAGCATCTAGAAATTATCCCAAACAGATAGTAGCACATCTAAAAATAATAAAAGAGAGAGGAAAAACGAACTGGTAGTCTCTCAATTTGTGAAGCCAATTTTCTAGCAGAAGGGTCTTTGATATTGTCGAATTGTTTAGAAAGAAAAGGGGGAAATTCACTAGACCAGATCCTTAAACACCTCGAATACAACCATTTTACACTGGGTTTGATTAGGTCGAGTGTTTTTGGAGGGGCACCACTTGCTCTGGCTGAGAGAAATATCAGCATTTTTTGGTTTTCAACTACTAGAAAAGAATGGCCACGACCTTACAATTATGACAAGGGTCCAAAATTCGTATTTGCAGAAGAATTGAGAGTTACAACGAGCAACTCGAGAGAAACCCTTTCTGAAAAATAAAATAAGAGGATAAAATTTAGGGCTTTTTAGAAATTGGGGGCAAAATAGATTTATATGGAGGGAATATTATTATTTTAGTTAAACTTTTATGAGAACTAATAGGGCACACTTGTGAAGTGTTCTTTTTAAAATTACAAATATAGCATACTTAAAAGTGTGGCCATATGCATAAATAAGTGTTGTCAATCATTTTATGATTTGGCAACGCTTATAAGGTGTAGCTTATAATTCTAAAGAGCACGCTTTAAAAATGTTGCAAAAATTTTTGTGGCCAAAAGCTTTATACAAAGGTCACGTTTTAAAAGTGTGCCCCTAGGTATTTTTGGCAACACTTTTCAAGTGTTGTCTAGAATTAGTGTGGTCTTAGACCAAATTTGTTGTAGTGTACCCCTCTATGAATGAGAAAATAATGAAAAATAAGAAAAATTATCCATCGGATAGGCCCTGGGGTGCCGGCCCACTCAGAGCGCCAGAGGCCTCACTTTCCACCCATTCTGATGTTTTGGGGCTGGTGCCCCGTGCCACTCAGCGTGCCAGACTGATAGGTTCTCACTGAAACATGCATAACTTTTTATTCGAGGCTCTGATTGACAAGTGGTTGGTGACGTTGGAACAAAGACTCAAAAACCTTTAATTTGGTAGGTCATAGGACATGTAACTCTTCATATAATGAGAGGAATGATCGTTTGAAGGTTACCCTTGAATGAACTTATACGAAAACTTAATCGGTAGAGAACCTTTTAACTTAACTTTGTGCTAGAGGTTCCTTTGGACCTTAATTCACACCCAACACTCTTCTCACACATAGCATTAGATCTTAACAGCTAGGTACAATACAATCTTCTGGATTCAGGTCTAATTATATACGAAAAACAATTGGAATCTTAGCTCGAAAGTTTGGGGTGTTACAATATCTCCCCCTTGGGATCATTCATCCTCGAATGAGGGCTGTAACTAGAAGGAAACTGATCTACTGACTGAAAATAAAGCCTTATGTCTTTATGGAATGAGTATTGGCATGCCTGAATTGATCTGAGTACCTTTGACTGACAGGAACTACACTTATCAACATGAACTTAACTGAACATGATGCCCTTGGGCTATTTGGAACTAATATTTATCAACTCTGAAATGGACTGATATGGGGAGTCTTGTATAAGCTATGAAGAGATGACTGAGCATGAATTATGAGTGCAAGGAACTAGCATAGATATGATTCATTGCATTAGTAACATAAATCCTCTAGATGAGAAACACCAACATGGCCTGAGTATACTAGTCAACTGACATGAGTTCATATAGTACAAACAACATGGACTTGGAAGTAAGTCTCATTCGATTTGAACCTGCTAGACATGAAACCTTAGTACGCTAGGCATGGAGTATGAACATATCTACTCTCACCTTATATGCTACGATTGATAGCTTTCCAGCTTAGCAACACCTTTCAACTACATAACCTCCTCTGAGTACTACACCTCATTGGTTACGACTTGAAATTATTCACATTGGCACATAGAGCTACTACAGTCTGCATCTAACATCTTGCTTTCACCCTAATTAAGACTAACTTAAAGGTATAAAGTGCTACATCTAATGTGATCCTACTAGTCTGAATTTTGAGATTCTATGTGCTATACCCCTTTAGGAACCTTTCTCCCTAAACATGATATGCTCTTAGGTTTATTCTAAACTCGTCAAAGTTTCTTTTTTTGTTACATCTATATTTATCCTCTAATGCAATCGCCCACAAGTATTCAACATCATATTCAAGCCTATCACTATATTCCCTTTTCGGCTCCTTTGTAGCTAAAACTATCAAGGAATTTTCTCAAGCATCCCCATAATAAAAAATTCTTGATCTTCTACAAGGAGATACATCATATATTCTCATCTGACTATTACACATCACTAATCCTCATCTCATATCTCATCCATACTTAACAACTTAGGTGACAAAATTACACCGTAGCCACCACTAAAAAGGGAACATGTACTACCTTTCATCTAGGCCACTGCTTAGCTTCCTTTACTGACACTTGCCCCAATATAAGCTAAATATTACTAAAGAAATAGAGTGAGAGCATGAACGACATGCAAATAGAGGCCTCCCTCTCGACCATAAACATGGGATAAGAACTGAACATATTTAATAAGAACATGAGCATTGAGGATATATGGATGTTGTTCAATCTAGACTTACACTTAGCGTGACCTTGTCACTCAATATGAGATCTGGGGAACTAGGTGCGATGGTCATGGGTACTTCATATACTGAACACACACGACATGACTGAGGGTTGTTCAAAGCATATACATGCCATAACCATCAAGGGTGGACGTAAACAGGGCTTAGAACAAAGAAATCATTAGCATGAATCTTTCAATAAGTCCAATCTGAGTATGTGCATGACGTAGCATGATTTCAAAAGCCATTTTGGGCATATTGATAATACTCAAACACACTCTCCAATAGGAGGTGATAGGGATTGTCAGAACAAAACAAAATTTATATTCCTGATGAGAGTCGGGGTTGATCCCACAGAGAATGGTTATGATGAGTCGCCAAGAGATTATCGTATATCAATCAAGACTAGAGTAATTTCTCAAACAACATAAAAAGTTGATGTGCCGCCATTCTACGGCACTTTCGACGCCTCTAAACTAAGAACTACCGTAAGTTTTCAAGCAACCGTCGTCGTTTTTGATGTTTTTATGTTATGTTTTCAGGAAATAGCGACAAACGTAGAAAAGGAAGGAAATACGATCAAAAGCGACATTCTGGATAAGAGTGACGGCCTGAGTGACGGCCAGTCACCAAGGTGACGGTCCGTCACCCTGGCCGTCAACTTGAGGCAGCACCACTGCCTAGTGATGATGGCCTGAGTGACGGTCCGTCAAGGTGGTGATGGTCCGTCACCCAAACCGTCACAGTGAGGCAGTCCGCAACGCGGAATCCGAACGTTTTTGGGACTTTGTTTCCTGGACTCCTATAAATACCCTATGTTAGGTTTATTTTATTTGTTGCTTTTACCAATAGTACACCCAATAATTCTAGGAGAGTTTAGGCGAGTTTTGAGAGAGGAAACACGCTACACACGTTTTCCTCCTCCTTCAATCTTGTTCTTGATTCGTTCTTGGGATCTTGGTTTTCTTGTTCTTGGATAATTGAAGGTTGTTTCATTATATTGTAAGAATCTTTTCCTCTTTATTATGAATACGACCCTCTTCTCTCTTCTTAATAGCATGATTAACTAAACTTCCCACAACTAGGGTTGTGGGAGCCATGGCAAAAGTAGCAATATAGATTCCGGGTAGCGTTGGGTTCAATATATGTTGTCACGTTGTTAATCATTCATTATTTAACGTTTTCTAGTGGTTGCAAACATTAGAACATGCCTAGGTTTAAATTTGCTTGAGTAAAGAGATTAAAACCAAGAAAATTTGGTTAACTACGAGGATTCGAGACTACCAACTCTCGTCTTATGATTAATGTTGTAACTAGATTAATCTACTTGATGTTTAGGATTGAAATATAAAAGCTAACCTTTTCAAGTTCGAGAGAATTGAAAAGGAAATTCGTCTATTTGGTTGAGAAACGTTTAGATGATATCATTAATTCAATCACATCGTGACATACATATAAAAAGAACCCGGTTAAGCTTAGGATCGACATTGTTACCATCGCCATGGTAAACACTTCCCTAGTTCTCTCTCATATTGATTTCACTCGTACGTTATTATTTGCTTTTGTTCACGTTTTGATCACGCAAACCCCCCCTATTTACCGAAAAATATTGATTACTAGTCATCTACTACACTAACGACTTAATTCGCACCTTATTCCCTGTGGGATCGACCCCAACCTCTGTTGGGTTCTATATTTGCCGACGATCGCTTATGCTTCTTAAATTGAGGTGTAGTTTGGGCGTTATCAAATTTTGGCACCGTTGTCGGGGAGTACGGTTGTTTATTAAGTCCGGTGTGTTTATTTGACTCTTAGTCATATTTCCTGCTTTTATTTTTATTTGTTGTTTTTGTTTTTACAAGGTACATAGTTGTGAATGCCAAGTACCCGAGGCTCGGGTGAACTAATAGTACCCTACGACCCCGAGCTTGCAAGAACGATAAGGCGAAACATGAATGAGCAACAACAAGAGGCAGCGAGACTCGCTGCAGCTCAGCAAGCCCAACAACGTGTGAATGCTGGTGGTCTTGAGGTCGACATAGAGTTGAATGATGAGGAGGTCGACTTAGATGGAGTTGGTGCCACGGGCGCTATTGCGTTTCCCCCGCTAGCACCCGGGGCCAAGTTCAACATCACTAGCACAATGATTCAGCTGTTGAATTTGAGAGGAGTGTTCCGTGGATTTGCTGGTGATGATCCAAACTGGCACCTGATGAATTTTGTGGGTATCTGCAAGTCGTTCGAATTGCCTGGAGTAAGTCAGACAGCGATCAGGCTCAGGTTGTTTCCGTTGTCTCTGTCTGATGAGGCAGCGTTATGGTTGACAGAGCTGACCCCCGACTCTATCACAACTTGGGGAGAGTTGAAAGGAGCTTTCCTAGAAAGGTTCTTTCCTCCCTCTAGGATGATACAGTTGAGGGATGAGATTAGCAATTTCAGGCAACAACCTCACGAAGCTTTACATGAGACTTGGTTACGGTTCAAGAAGAAGTTGACACAATGCCCGAACCATCAGCTTACCGATAACTTTTTGATGCAGACATTCTACAGGGCACTGAATTCTGCTACCAAGCCGACATTGGACAACGCAGCAGGTGGAGCATTCATGGGTCTCACTTTTGTTGAGGCCACAACTACTTTGGAAAGGCTCACCAAAACCAACAGGGCCTGGCATACACGGGATTCAGAGGTAGCAGCTAGCACTTATGCAGTTGGTGTGTCAGCAGAGCAGTGCAGGAAAGAGGAAGAACGGGACCATGACATGGCCCATCTAAAAATTCAAATGGACCTGCTGACCAAGCATTTGATGTCAGGGGGTATTGAGAAGGTGAAAGCTGTGGGTTCCCAAGGTAGAGCAGCAGAGTTCGAATCTGATAAGGAGGCGAATTATTTGGGTGG
This sequence comes from Jaltomata sinuosa, assembly GCA_003996215.1. NCBI lineage: Eukaryota > Viridiplantae > Streptophyta > Magnoliopsida > Solanales > Solanaceae > Jaltomata > Jaltomata sinuosa. Next base: position 271,886 of record QJPP01001625.1, on the reverse strand, counting down.
TTTCCAGGCCAACGGCCAAGGAAATCAAGGTCGGAACTATCAGAAGGACAACTACTATGAAAAAGCTGGCTACAGAGATCGCGATCAAGGGAACTAGAAGAATAACACTGATAGAGGTGGGTTGTATGTACCACCTGGAAATCGGGATAGAGCTAGCACCGAGACAGGGACGTCTAAATTGGAGAACATGATGGAGAAGATGCTGCTAAAGGTGGAATCTACTGACTCCGCGGTAAAGGAGATGAGGACCGAACTATCAACAATGAGTCAGGTAGTGGATTCACACTCCACCTCGATCAAGCAATTAGAGCAACAAGTGGGTCAGATCTCGGCGGCTCTAAATCAAAGGAGGACAGGTACCCTGCCAAGTGACACTATTCAAAACCCGAGGAATGACGCGAGCTGTATGGCAATCACTACCAGAAGCGGCAAAACGTTACCGGAATCACATCCGGTAATTCCGACTCAAGGTGATAATGCGGACAAAAAGATGGCAGAGGATGCTACTCAAGAGCCCGCGGTTAAAAGCAAGGAAGCTGAAAAACTTCCAACTATGATGCCTCGGCCACCGCCTCCGTTTCCGCAACGTTTGAAGAAGAAAGTGGATGATGGCAAGTTCCTGAATTTCATGACCATGCTCAAACAGATATCAATAAACATCCCACTGGTGGAAGCGCTTGAACAAATGCCCGGATATGCCAAGTTCATGAAGGACTTGATTACCAAGAAGAGGTCAGTGAGCGTGGAACCAGAAGATAACCTCCACCAATGCAGTGCTATTTCCTCAAGATTGTTAGTGGACAAGAAGGAAGATCCAGGTGCTTTTACTATTCCCTGTACTATCGGGAAGCTCAACTTCGGAAAAACATTATGTGATCTTGGTGCTAGCATCAACTTGATGCCTCTAGCAATCTATAAACAATTGGGTTTGAGAGCTCCCAAACCAACGAACATGAGGGTGGTAATGGCTGACCGTTCAGTGAAGCGACCGGTGGGAATATTATCTGATGTGCTGGTAAAGGTTGGTAAGCTTATATTCCCGGCTGACTTTATGATCTTAGATTGCGAAGTGGATTTTGAAGTTCCCATAATCTTGGGGCGACCATTGCTAGCTACTGCAAGAGTGTTGGTCGACATGGAGAGAAACGAACTGACATTCAGATTAAACAATGAATTTGTCAAGTTTGATGTGTGTAAATTGATGAAGCAACTAAGAGACATGAGAGTGGTCGCGGTCATAGATGTGGTTGAGGAAGCCCCTGCGGAGTTGCATATTGAGGAGAAGGGTCCTGTCGAGACCCCAGCTGTTACAAGAATGAGGTTGCGATCGCAAGAAGGGAAACATGTTGAGGAAGGCGGTGGAATCAAACCAAGGAAGAGAAAACACCGCAAGAAAATCAGCAAAGAAAGAGTAAAGAAGTTGCCGCGACTAGCTGCGGAACCGATAAAAGAGGAAGTTGGAGCTCAATGGGATGGGGTAGCTGGCACCTATTCCATCGATTTTGCCTGCTATGGAGACCCTGGAGGTCTCCAACATCATGCCAGACTCTGAGTCCTATGGGTTTCACAGGTATTCCTTTCTCTCACAGTTTTAGTTTTCACATGTATGCATTGGGGACAATGCATGAGTCTAAGTTGAGGGTGTTGGGTTACCTGTGAGTCTTTCACCACCGAGGGTTTTTGTTGCCTTGTTTCTTTTCCCTCCGGTGTGCTATCTAGTAGAACCGGCACGTTTAGGTTGTAGTTTAAGTTTTAGTTTTTTTTTAGTGTCTATAGCAAGGCATGCGTTTTTTTTAAAAATGGACTAAAAGGAGCCCCCTCTAAAAAAGTTGAATTTGTACTTATGTTGAAACGATTGACTGTCTGGATCCTTGGATGTCATTGTGTGGTTATGATTGGAATAATTATGCTTAAGCCGAGTTGTTGTCTTGATAGTTGGTAGTGGTATGGTTTCTTGGTGCCAAGTGTGTGTGAGCTTATTGTTATAAATTCTTTCTCTGTGCATGCATCTAGAACTTGCCCGGTCTATTTTGTTAAAGTTTGAAGTTGGTTGCTTGGGAAAGGATCACAGGCCCTTTTTGTGTGCAGTCCACTTAACCTATAAGACCGTCCAAATGTAAATAATCCCTTTGATCCCTGTTTGAGCCATAATTGACCATGTTCTTTCAATAACCCGTCACCGTTCCTGTTTAACTGTGAATCCCTGTTTTGGCCCTGGTCCTCCTTGGACATCGTGCACCTCAACTCAGGCAATCAGCCTAAGTTGAGGGTGGCTACTATAGAGGTAAATGAGAAGAAAAATAGGATGGATAAGTTTGGTTGTGGATAGAATGAAAATTCCGGGTGTGTGTCTTAGAAAAGATGAAAATGAAACGAAAGAAAAAAGGAAAAGAAAGATAAAGAACGAAAAAGAAATAAAAAGAGGTATCAAAATAAAGAGGCCACACCTGTAGCTAGAAAGAAGGGAAGAAAGAGGTGAATAAAGGATGGACAATGTAAAGTTATGTGGAAATAGTAGGTCGGTGATTCCAAGGAGGGTTTAGTCACTATTCCCCAAACGTATCATACCTACACCCGAAGCCTCATTACAAGCTAAAACAAGTCCTGTAGTGATCCTGAGCGGCTTTCCGGAAAAAAAACTGAGATAGAATAGTAAGGGCAAGCTTATGGCATCGCATGTGCATTGTTTGAACTCGTTTGTGAGTGTGAGCGCCTTACTTAGTCCTAAATCTTGTGTGTGGGACTTCTTTGTGGTAAGGGCACCAAGATCTCTGTATTATCTATTGACTGTTAGGGTAGCTGCGCGTGTGTATGCATAATGTTCTATCATATCGGAATGACATGTTTGGATCCTTGCAAGTTAATGTTTCATACATTTGTGTGCTACTAGGGAGCTTGATTTGAAATTGAATAAGCATTTAATGACCATGAGTTGCTAGAGACACGAGTTTGCTTTCTTAGTTGAGTCGTTTTATTATTTTTGTGTCATGTTGCTTGAGGACAAGCGAACGTTTTAAGTTGAGGGTGTTGATGTTCCGCCATTCTACGACACTTTCAACGCCTCTAAACTAAGAACTATCGTAAGTTTTCAAGCAACCATCGTCGTTTTTAATGTTTTTATGTTATGTTTTCAGGAAATAGCGACAAACGTAGAAAAGGAAGGAAATACGATCAAAAGCGACATTCTGGATAAGAGTGACGGCCTGAGTGACGGCCAGTCACCAAGGTGACGGTCCGTCACCCTGGCCGTCAACTTGAGGCAGCACCACTGCCTAGTGGTGACGGCCTGAGTGACGGTCCGTCAAGGTGGTGACGGTCCATCGCCCAAACCGTCACAGTGAGGCAGTCCGCAACGCGGAATCCGAACGTTTTTGGGACTTTGTTTCCTGGACTCCTATAAATACCCTATGTTAGGTTTATTTTATTTGTTGCTTTTACCAATAGTACACCAATAATTCTAGGAGAGTTTAGGCGAGTTTTGAGACAGGAAACACGCTACACACGTTTTCCTCCTCTTTCAATCTTGTTCTTGATTCGTTCTTGGGATCTTAGTTTTCTTGTTCTTGGATAATTGAAGGTTGTTTCATTATATTGTAAGAATATTTTCCTCTTTATTATGAATACGACTCTCTTCTCTCTTCTTAATAGTATGATTAACTAAACTTCCCACAACTAGGGTTGTGGGAGCCATGGCAAAAGTAGCAATATAGATTCCGAGTAGCGTTGGGTTCAATATATGTTGTCACGTTGTTAATCATTCATTATTTAACGTTTTCTAGTGGTTGCAAACATTAGAACATGCCTAGGTTTAAATTTGCTTGAGTAAAGAGATTAAAACCAGGAAAATTTGGTTAACTACGAGGATTCGAGACTACCAACTCTCGTCTTATGATTAATGCTGTAACTAGATTAATCTACTTGATGTTTAGGATTGAAATATAAAAGCTAACCTTTTCAAGTTCAAGAGAATTGAAAAGGAAATTCGTCTATTTGGTTGAGAAACGTTTAGATGATATCATTAATTCAATCACATCGTGAGATACATATAAAAAGAACCCGGTTAAGCTTAGGATCGACATTGTTACCATCGCCATGGTAAACACTTCCTAGTTCTCTCTCATATTGATTTCACTCGTACGTTATTATTTTCTTTTGTTCACGTTTTGATCACGCAAACCCCCTATTTACCGGAAAATATTGATTACTAGTCATCTACTTCACTAACGACTTAATTCGCACCTTATTCCCTGTGGGATCGACCCCAACCTCTGTTGGGTTCTATATTTGCCTACGACCGCTTACGCTTCTTAAATTGAGGTGTAGTTTGGGCGTTATCAAAAGTAAATTGGGGGAAAACAGGGAATTGGAAATCTGTCACAATTGGAATTCGAATAAGAAAGTAAAGTAAGCAACGAATTTGAAATCAAATGAGAGGACGACTAGGGGTATGTTTCCGATGGGATTTGAACGGGGGTAAGAGTACTTGCTCAATTATGCAAATTATTAATAAACGATATGTGTAGCATTGGTTTTAGTCATGAATATCAATCTTTCAATCTTCCAAACATTTATCCAATGGTCTTTGTTCAAGCACCATAGTTTCAACACAAACCAACCAATACAAGCTTGGGGAAATCATACTATTTTTAGATTAGACTCTTAAACGGGAATTTTCTAGGGAATAAGCTATTTCTAGCCTCAATAAAGATGAAAATCCCAAGTACCCACTATTGAATTCTTATCCAAAATTATGAACTCCTCTTTCAAGCAAGAACACAACCAAATAAGTTCAACCAATGTTTGAAACCTTCAATTTTAGAGTTAAAACATGGAGAATTCAATAGACCCACATCAATTTAGCAATTATAAGCATAATTAAGCAAGACCCATACCCAAATTCAAATATCCATCATACACATACCCCTAGGCAAGAAAATTAGCCACTCATGGTAAAGAAATAAGAGATTATACCAATTGGATAATTCAAATTTCCATTCATAGTTGTGCCAATATCCAATATCCATGCTCAATTTGTACAATAGTGGTGGAATCTCAAGGTAGAAGAGGAGAACTATCAAATATACTCACTATCTTCCTTGAAAAACTCTCTCTATGGAAAATTATTCAATATTGTCTAAAAACTATCCAAAACTATCCAGTACACACCGTAAAAAGGTTTTTCAAAGTTTTCCAAAATGTCACTTGAAAGTTAACAAAATTACCCCTCGGGCATGGTGCGATGTGACATGCGGCACGATGTGTGGTTGCACCGTGCATTGTGCATGTTGCACAAATTCAATTCTTAAACTAGTGACTTTAACTTTTTATCAGGTGTCATCAGAAGGGAGGTGCAAACCACACCATCCTATGTGCGCATCGCACGACGGCCACACCTCGTGGAAGATTCTTCTTCTCTTTTGATCACCTTCACACTTCAACTTCTTTTTAGCTCTTTTTGATTCAATTCCTTGTTTCTAGTTTTAATCATGAGTACCTGCATTTGCATCATCAAAGGCAATCAGTACCTCTAAATATTATAAAAATATGGTAATAATTCATGAATAAAGGCTCAATAAGTTGGTAGATTACCAACTTATCAAACCCCCAAACTTGAACTATTGCTTGTCCTCAAGCAAGATACTCACAAAGTAAGGAATGAATTATGCTCTAAAAACTCAATGGGGTGCACACAAGATTACTCTATTCTAAAAACTAAGAAAAATAGCAAACAAAAAGACTCAAACAAAACCACTCAACTACAATGCTCATCTCAATTTGGACCACCACATTCTCAAGGAAATTGCTCATTTCAAAACATTCACCAAAAGGACTTCATTTCTCATTCAAAAATAGGGGAATTTGCCATTCAAAAACAAGATCAAGATTATCAAGTCATTGGAATGGACCATCAAGGTTTGCCTCGAGATTCACCATACAACTTGTCTCATTCATTCCTCTCAATTGAAATAGAGACTTCATCATTCTTTTCAAGTGTGCAATGCCACTCACCACAAGAGAGAATCCCACTCACAATCATGCAATTCACAAGATAAAGTGATTATAAGAGAACCCAAAGACTCTCAATCTCTGAAAAAATTTCAATTGTACACATATCAAACAATTGGCTTGCCCTTCATGTAATTCACCACTAATGTAGAATTACCAAGCTCGAAATTACTAAGAACTTGAAGGTTACAATGTTGTCTAGGGTTAAGGTGAGGATTGCATTTGGCTCAAGTGACTAAACCTCCCTAACGCTCTTTGTGATCATTTCAAAACATAGCTCACATTTTTTAACAATGACTTCACCTTATTTCCCCCTCACACAACCCAAACTTCCCTTCAAACTTGATTATTTGACATCCTTATATCACCTTCACTTGGTAGCACCAATTTCTTTATTCCTTTCATTTTGCTCATTTAATTGGGCATTTTGGAGCAATTTTCATTTCATTCATAAGGTTCTACCTTGCATTGAAGCACAACTCCTTTTCTTCTCCATCTTAGTACATACACCCCCAAACTTAGGCATTTGCCTATGTTATCATTTCAATTCCCCACCCCCCAAACTTAGTCTTTTAGCCTATATTTCACTTTCAAGCCATTAGGGAGGATGGGTGCAAAATTTAGGTTCTAAAAAGGGTCAAGGTATCAACAAGGTGCCAAAGAAAAGTAACAAGCTTAAAGGGGTTCACTAGGATCAAAGCAAAGGGAAGTCAATTTAGGTAAAGTGGCTATTAAAGAAGGCCTAAGGTCATCTTCCAAGCTCGGTGACATCTAGGATTTTGCCTTGAATCACATTTGAGGCAAGTTCTATATGACACATGCACATAAGAACTAGGTATAGACTTACCATACAAGGCACCATAACACAATAATTTCACATGAGTCACTAAATCAATTGGAATAAATGACTTTTAACAAGCTATTCTGAGTTCTTTAAACACCCATTTGTGAATCGATCAAGCCAAATGGGGAGTATGCAAGTCATGACAAGAGAGTGCTTTACTAAAAATCATTTTCCCTCTTTCCTTCAATTTTCAAAAACCTGTTGCCAAGAAATTTTTTGGTGGGACCATTTTGATACAAGCAAAACACGAACTCAATTTTAAACTAAAAAAGCAACTACAAATTTAAGCGCTCTTGAATCAAGAAAAATCAAGCCTTGGCGAAGGCACTAAGCGCATTTGCAAAGCACATGTGATAAAACAATGAATCATGTAAGACCAACCCAGCGATATTGCAAAATCATCAAAAAACAAAGCATCAAGCTCGACAAGGGCACATTTAAGCACTAATCAAGAAAACTAAATTAAAAAAGGCCCGGCAAGGGCAATATCACAATTATCCAACACTTGCCCGACAAGGGCCAAATCAAATATCTAGCCGGAAGATAAAAATGTCAAAGCCCAACAAGAGCAATAAAATATCTCAAAGCCCAACACGGGAAACCAAACAACACAATCAAATAAACACCACCTCCCCTACAAAAATAAGCATTGCCCTAAATGCTTTAAGCTCAAGTAAGTAAGGAAGGGGTGCAACAACTCCCTAGAGGACCACTCCTCATCATCTGCCTACTCTACTGCCTCTGTACATGGAGATTGTGAGTACTCAAAGCAAAAGCAAAATCTTTTTGTATTTTTGAAATATTTAAAGGAAGAAAAACTAAAAGAAGTTATCTAATTAAAACGAATGGAATGCAAAGAAGATAAAAATACATCAGGTGATTGTTGCCTTGTGCGATTCACATGCGGACTACTCCTGAAGAAGTGCGCATTGCACGTGGCTTTGCACAAGCCAACAAAAACCTGGTGGAATTCTGTTTTGGGGTATGATGGGCTTGTGCAATTCACACTAGCCATAGTGCGCATCGCATATGCCTTTGACCCTCCAATTAGTGAACTGGCAACATTTTTCAATAAGGTGCAAAGATTCATGCATTTCGCACGTAAAGATCTGTGCTTCGCATGTGAAATGCACAAGGAAACAGATGGAATTTTTCAATTTCTTGTCTTCTTGTGTGTTATGTTTGTGATTCACAGAGCAATACCTATGGAATGCACTGGAAACAAGCACCACACAAATAATTTCAATAGGCTAAACATAATATGACCCAAACCAAATCATTCGGGTACTCAGACTTCCCCAAGATTATTCTTTACAATTTAAAATCAAGGATAGGCTTAACGATATCCCTTAAGAAGGACGTTATCTTGTTTATCATTAAGAATATCAAGCCTTCAATTAAAAATCAAGAGGCACAATCAATCAACAACAATTCATATCCCTCACCCAAGAACATTAGCCCAACTAGCATATTCAATTCAAACAGAACATGAGCACAATGGTAGTAATAATTTCAGCCCCAAACATTATAATTCAACAAAAACCTTGGGAAGATGATGATTTTCCCTTAATAATGATGTCACCGAATCTATTATAGGGCCAACTCATGCACCAAATCAAGTGGATTACCCAGACTTCACCCCAAACACAAATTTTTAAGGCTAACATTTACCAAAAACAACATGCATTATCATAAAAATAAGATCTACCAAGTTAATCTCAAGCAACAACAACAATATGCACCAAAATTGGGGACCCAAATTTTTTGGATCTCACTTAAAATCAATATGGAAGATTTAATGAACATGCTTCATAATATGAGTTCCCAATCTCTATGAAAATACGTATTTAATGTCGGAAAACTTACCACAATTGAAGATTAGAGGGAGAGAAGCAAAAATTAGAGCTTTTGAAGTTCCACCAATGGAGACCTAATTTTTCAATCGGAGAGACGCGATGGTGACGAGATGGTATGGCAGTGGTGATGAGAGTGGGTGAGAGAGAGAGGAAGATTTTGGGAGAAGTTTGAGGGATTTTGGAGAATTTTAGGAGAGTGTTTTAGAGGATTTGTGGGAAAATATGGAAAAAAGAAGAAGGTGGCGGTTTATAATGAAAGAAAAGAAGAATAAAGGTCACTGGGTCGGTCTCCAGATCGGCTCGGTCAATAAAAATTTAAAAACTTACCTTGGTGTGCTGCAACGTGCGATTCACACAAGACAATGCGTTGCTCGCACATTGCTTCACACCAACTGATTTCTTGCCCAAAAATTGCTCAGCTTTCTGACTTGGGATGTGATGAAAGTGCGACATACACAATGGGTGGTGTAAAATGCTCAACCCATCGCACGTCACCTCCAATTTTCATTTTTCTTTCCTACTTTCTGGTTTGAGGTGCGGTGCTCCATGTGATATGCATAACTGCTTATGCAAACTGCACAACCTTCCACACGTTCCTTTTTGTCTTGTTTTTCCACTTAGTCATTTTTCCTCTCCATGCATTCCTAAGACACACAAAAAAGAACAAAATGTAATAAATATAAAAATTAAAGACACTTGGGTTGCCTCCCAAGAAGCACTTGATTTTACATCATGGCTCGACGATAGTACCTCAATCCTCAACCATTATCCATAAGCATGCAAATTTGATTAGCGTGGCCCCATCCCAAGAAAGGAAAATGCTCCTTCAACATCCTCATAGCATCAAAATCCTCATATCATCATCTTGTTGCAAATGTGGCAACATCATAGGCTTGGGTACCTCTTTCTTCACAAACTCATCATGGATATCCACCAACTTTCCCTCAAGATAGATCACGGACACAACTCAAAACTCGCCCGGAGGTATCGTGGGTTGGCATACATTAAAAGTGACTTCTTTACTTCCAACACAAAACTTGAGTTCCCTAAGTTCCACATCAACCAAAGCACTCTCTATCGCCAATAATGGTCGCCCTAAAATGATGGGCACCTCAAGATCCACTTCACAATCCAAGACTACAAAATTGTTGGGTAGGATGAACTCGTCAACTTTGATCAATAGATCAAATAAAATTCCTACCGGATGTTTGATAGACCTATCAGCCATGAGCAATCTCATCAGCATAGACTTGGGAGTACCCAAGCCTAACTTCTTAAATATAACAAGAGGCATCAAGTTGATACTTGGCCCTAAGTCACAAAAAGCCTTCCAAAACACAAACACTCTGATAGTGCATGGGATGGTGAATGCACTCGGTTCTTCCTATTTTGTAGCAATAGTGCTTTTAATCACAGCACTACAGCTGTGTGATATTTCCATGGTACCCACATCAACTACACACTTTTTATTGAGGAGCTCCTTCATGAACTTCACATACCCGGGCATTTGCATTAACACATCGACCAAAGGGATGGTTATGGACCATTTGCTAAATATGTCCACAAACTTCTTGAATTGGTTCTCCTCCTTCTTATTGGTCAATATTTAAGGGTAAGGAGGGGGTCCTTTTGGAATTGGATATGGCACATTCGGTATACTAGGAACCTCTTCCTCAACATCAATGGCAACTTGAGAAGGAGGATTAGCCTCACCCTTCTCTTTATTTATCTGATCATCATTAGAGCTCATGTTGGGTGCATTAGGCTTCACCCTAACCACCAGATTTTCATCCACTTCATTCTCAAGAAAATTCTCCTCTTTGATTCTATCATCTGGATCCACAACAACCTCATTAGATGGCTTCTTCACCCCACTACACATTCGTCCACTCCTAGTGACAATTTCCATAATATGTCCATCATTCTTCAGGTTCGCCGTAGGGTCACTTAAAAGTGTCCCCTTCATCCTAGGATTCATTTATGAAGATAGGTGATTTATTTGTGCCTCAAGATGTTTGATAGAAGCCGAGTGTGAGCTCACCGTTTGGTGAAGATTCGACACTTTTCTTTTTAGATCCTTCACCCCACTATCGGTTGACTCAGCCTTTTTCAAGACTAGAGATAACATATCTTTGATTTTTGAATGTCTGGGGTTGCTCACAGTGGGATGATATGAATGGAAATCGGTCTTAGGTAGAGGCACATAAGGATTTGAACTCCGGTGATTATACCGGTCACCTTCTCTCTCATGATCTCTCCAATTGCCTTCACTCTTTATCTTTGATCTAACCTTAATTCTTATCCCTCGGGCGCCAATACCTGAGTTTAGAACCCTATGATAGATAGCAAATCTTCCTATCCACAATAGTAAGAACATCCTCATCATTGATTTTAAGCTTAGGAGTACTCACAATATTCACACTCTTTGTATTTCCAGCCCCCATTATGTGCTCGCCAATAGATCAATTTTCGTTAACATCTTGGCCATAGTTTCATCTCTCTCCTCATCTTTACACCTCATTTAATTTGTCATAATAAATGAGGTCACACCTGCAGGAACATCTGCGCCTCTAGTGTGCCAAGCACGATTCATCTTGGTCATCCTTTCTAAAAGAGCTGAGGCAGCACCATATGGTTGGTCCATGAATGTTTCACCCACAAGGTTGTTTGCAAACAATTTGTTCACTGAATTCAAGGCCCTATAAAAACTTTGGAGGAGGACATTATCAGGTAGTCCATAATTGGTACATAGCAAGAGTTTCATTTTAAATCTTAGCCATGCTTCATGCAATGGCTCATCCGCCAATTGGTGGAAATTTGTGATGTCGTCCCTCAGCTGCATTATTTTAGAAAGAGGAAAGAATCGCACCATAAACACCTCTACCAATATGTTCCATGTGGTAATTAAACCTTCTGGGAGCTCTTCCAACCAAGTCGTCGCTTCACCCGAAGGGAGAAGGGAAATAAACAGAGCCCAATGGATTTTTGGGGGATGTTGTTGAAAATAAAGGGCTGGCATATCTCGATGAAGTTCTGGATATGCCTATTTGCATCCTCATGCGCAGCCCCTCTGAATAATCCTTTCATTTGGATGAGCTGGAGCATAGTGCTTGTAACATGAAATATGACATTGCCAACTGTGGGAGGTAGGCAGATTATACCTACCCCACATTGGACTACGGGTTCATGATCCATATTCATGTATCCGTCTACGCTTTTGTTATCGCCCACTTTGCTCATAAGCAACCTGTTCAACAATCAAAAATAACAAAACAAAGTAAAAATGAACAAAAACTCACAAACTGATTTCAAACGTGAATCAAAAGGCTACTAAAAAAATATTCCCAGAAACAATGCCATTTTTTATAACGCTCAAACAAACTCTTCAATAGGAGGTGATAGTGATCATCAGAGAAAAACAAAATTTATATTCCCAATGGGAGTCGGGGTCGATCTCACAGAGAATGGTTATGATGAGTTGCCAAGAGATTATTGTTTATCAATCAAGAATAAAGTAATTTCTTAAATAACATAAAAAGTAAATTGGGGGGAAAATAGGGAATTGGGAATCTGTCACGATCGCAATTCAAACAAGAAAGTAAAGTAAGCAAGGGATTTGTATCAAATGAGAGGATGACTAGGGGTATGTTTCTTATGGGATTTGAACGGGGGTTAGGGTACTTGCTCAATTATAAAAATTCTTAATAAACGATATGGGTAGCATTAGTTCTAGTCATGAATGTCAATATTTTGATCTTCCAAACATTTATCCAATGGTCTTTGTTCAAGCACCATGGTTTCAACACATACCAACCAATACAAGCTTGGGGAATTCATACTATTTCTAGCTTAGACCCTTAAATGGGTATTTTCCGATGAATAAGCTCTTTCTAGCCTCAATCTAGATGGAAATCCCAAGTACCCACTATTGAATTCTCATCCAAAATAATGAACTCCTCTTTCAAGAAAGAAAATAACCAAGTAAGTTCAACCAATGTTTGCAACCATCAATTTTAGAGTTAAAACATGGAGAATTCAATAAACCCACATCAATTTAGCAATTATAAGCACAATTAAGAAAGACCCATACCCAAATTCAAATACCCATCATACACATACCCCTAGACAAGTAAATAATCCACTCATGCTAAGGAAATAAGAGATTATACCAATTGGGTAATTCGAATTTCCATTCATAGTTGTGCTAATATCTAATATCCAAGATCAATTTGTACAATAATGGTGGAATCTCAAGGTAGAAGATGAGAAATATCAAATATACTCACTATCTTCCATGGGAAACTCTCTCCATGGAAAGCTATTCAATATTGCCTAAAAACTATCCAAAACTATTAGGTACACACCCCAAAAAAGGTTTTAGAAGTTTCCCAAAACATCACTTGTAAGTTGACAAAATTGTCGTGGGTGCCCATCGGGTCTTCTATACTTCAAGTCTCAGGCCCTCTGCCTTGTTTCCACAGGCAAGTGTGACAAGCCTTTGTGGTTGCCATGGGCGTCGTGGGAAACCCATCGACTAGCTCATCTGTTTCTCCAGTGCCTCTGGCTTATTTTGAAGGGCATCTGCGATGTTCCATCATGGTTCTCACGGGCACGTGGCTGGTTGTCAGACGTGACATCTTCGCTTTCAACTTCACTGGTCCATTTCCATAGGCAAGTGTGATGGCCTGTGGCATCTTTAAAGCTCGTCCCAACTAAGTCATGGAGATGCATTTTGCCTATAACTCTTGATGTCTCATTCTGACGTCCCTCCCACGGGCCATGGTGGATCCCACACTGGTGGGGCATGACTTTTAGCCCAAAAAATAGCAACTTTGCGGTCTTTTTATCTTTTCAACACTTTTCCCTGCACATGTAGCAAACGAGCATCATATCTTACAAAACACACTTATGAAGTCTTAAAATCCTTAGTTTTAAGAATTGAAAGTGCCGTAAAATCCCAGCACATCAACACCCTCAACTTAGAATGTTTGCTTGTCCTGAAGCAACAAACGAAAATAAACTAAAACAATGCTTAAGTAAAAGAAACCTAGGAACTACCACAACCAAGTGGTTCAACTATTTCATTTCAAAGAATCAAGACCCACTCCTTTTCAGTTCAAAACCAGTGCATACATATAGGTTATCAAGACAACACAAGACAGATCCATGGATAATAACATGATACAAATGAGCAAGCTAGCAAACACAAAAGACATTTATCCGATAAGTCAGCAACCCTAGTCTACTCTAGTGCCCTTACACAAAGAAGTCTTGCTCACATAGAATTTTATTCAACAAATAGGGACTGGGAATACACTCGCCCTCGCAAAGAAGTTCAAGATGTACATGCACAATAACATGGCTTGCCCTTATTTTCTATGCCTTAGATTTCAAACAGTCGAGTTAAGATCACTATAGGACTTTGTTAGGCTTGTAATGTAGGTTCAGGGGTGGGTATGGTATATTTTGGGAAATAGTGACTATGCCCTCCTTGACACTACACTTACTTTTTGTTCCACTTTTCAGACCATGGTATTTTCCTCCTGTATTCTCCTCTTTTGTTATATCTTCACTTAAATTAAGCATCGGGTGTGGATTTTATTCTCACTTTAACATATTTTTTCAAATTCTTTTGTTTTTCTTGTCTTTTTTCTCTTCTCTTTTGTAGCACATAAACCACACCTGTTATCTTTCTTTTTAACACTAACCCGGTCTTTTCATACTTCAATCTTCCTATTTACCCTTACAATAGCCACCCTCAACTTAGGCGTTTAGCCTGAGTTGAGGTACACAATGTCCAAGGAGGGACCAAGGCCAAAACAAAGGTTTACAGGAAAAAGGAAAGGTGAACAGGCTAACAACAAAAGGGTTAGTTCAGGCTCAAATTCGGGGATCAAAGGGAATCATTTTTTTATTTGGTAGGTCATTTGGCTTAAGTGGACTTCATTCAATAACAGTCTATGATCAACTCCTAACCAAACCATTCTACAATCATAGCAAGACTAACCAGGCAAGTTCTAGATTGATGCATACAGTGAGAACGAATACAAATCAGCTCACCCGCAGATGGCATAGAGTTTAGACAAGTGAATTACTAACTATCGGTTCATGTATTAGCTTAAGCTACTTATCACATTCCTACACATGCTGTCATATGCTGATCTATCAAGGTTAGTCTTAATAGACTTATTGCACAAATTTTTTTAGGGGTCTCTATTTTTGCAACCATTATCTAAATAGGATCATATATGATACGTCCAAATTACACCTCACTTAAGAAGTATAAGCGGTCATTGTCAAATATAGAACCCAACAAAGGTTGGGGTCGAATCTCATAGGGAATAAGGTAAAAATTAAGTCGTTAGTAATTTAGATGACTAGTAATCAATAATTTTCGAAAATGGGGAGGGGAGGTTTATAATGATCAATCTTTGATTGTTTCTTGGTTATTTCAAATGGTAAACAGTGAACTATAATGAGTAAAAATCACTATGAGAGGTGTAATAGAGATGTGTTCACCATGGCTTCCTAAACAACCTCGGATTAGAGTTCAAACGGGTGCTTTTCAAATGCATAACACAAAGTAATTGAAATCGTTCTTACGTCTAAGCGTTTCTCAATCAAATAGATGCTTTTATTTTCAATTCTTTCAAACTTGAAAAGTGACAATACAAAACTCAATTTATACCCCAAGTAGATTAACCTTGCTAAAGCATCAATCATTAGACAAGGGTTAGATGCCCCAAATCCTTGTTGTTAATCCTTTTTACCTGGCTTTAATTTCTTGATTAAAGAAAACCAAACCTAGGCTTGTTCTAATGTTTGCAATCATTAGAAAACAATACAAGATGCAAGATTAACAACGTAATATGCATACAAACTGAAACCGATATTACAAATAACATAAATCATTACTATGCCATGGCTCCCACAACAATAGTTGTGGGAGATTAGCTACTCATGCTTTTAGAGGAAGAGAAGACAATGATATTCATAATAAGGTAAAGATTCTTACAAATAGTATGAAAATCACTTCAATTTATCCAAGAATAATGAGCTAAATAATTCCCAAAAGCAATGAATTGAGGAAGAAGAAACGTATGTTGTTTCTACGTTACAACTTGTTCAAAAACCAAAAAGAAATATACAATATCGAATAATTAAAATTAGCGCTATCACTGGGTATTTAAAGTAGCCTAGGAAATTAAATTCCAAAAATAAAATGCGGACTGCTCGCTTCAACTTGACGGGTTGACTTGGTGATTCATTAACCTTGTGATGACTAATCAGATGAGTCATCACAAAGTTCCAGTGTTGCTTCTGATTCTCTTCAAAGTTGACAAGTCAGTGTGATGGCTTGTCATGGGCTTGACGACTTGCCTTGGCAATTGTCAGCCTTATCCAGTGCTCCTTGAATTCCTACCTTGGCTTAGAGGTTAGGTGATGACTCGTCAAGATGTTGATGGCTCGTCAGGTGGAGTCATCAGTCCTAACCAGTGGCCTTTCCTGTGCTGTCTACCTTGGTAGTTTAGGTGATGACTCTCTATGACCTTGACGGTTAGTCATGAGAGTCGTCACACCAAAATAGTATACCCCTTTTTAGTGTAAACCTCCATTCTTTCCATTTCGATCAATTTCCTGCAAGTCAAACATATATACCATTAAAAACAACAACGGTTGCTTGAAAACTTATGATTATTCTTAGTTAAAGGAGTCAAATGTGCCATATAATTCCGACACATCAACACACTCAACTTTAAATGTTCGCTTGTCCTCAAGCAATAAAATAACAAAAACAAAATAGACAACTTAACTAAGAAAAACAAACAATAGCTCTACAGCAAACCATGGTCATTAACCCATTGAGTCACATTCATCCAAACCCCCATACTATAACCATGATTGAAAAGCTAACTTGCATAGATCCAAGCATGTCATTATGAGGTGATAGAGTACTCAACATACACAAAAACAGTTATCCCAACAATTAATAGATGATAAAGAAATCCCGCTGCCCTCACCATAAATAAGTCTCCCACACAAGATTTGGGACTAAGTAAGATCACTCACACTTGCAAATGATTTCAAACAGTGACATGCGAAACCATAGGCTTGCCCTTGCTATTCCATTTCAGTTTTTAGAAAGTCGCTCAGGATCACTACAAGACTTGTTTAAGCTTGTAATCAGGCTTCGAGTGCAGGTAGGATATATTTGAGGAATAATTACTAAACCCTCCTTGAAACCATCTACCTTTATTTCCACTAAAACGTGTTCCATTCACTCTTTTTCTCCTTTGAATTCATAATTTCTAGCTACAGGTGCGGCCTTCTTACTTCATTACTCTTTTTCTTTCTTTTTTTCACTTTTTTTTATTTTTTTTTCATTTCTTTTTTCTTTCTTTTTCTTTGGCGCACACCTGCATTTTTATCCCATCAACAACCAATCTTTCAAACAACCCTATTTTCCCTATCATGTACCTCTAAAGTAGCCACCTTCAACTTAGGCTAATTTCCTGAGTTGAGGTGCACGATGTCCAAGGAGGGACTTGGGCCAAAACATAGATTCAAAGTTAAAACGAAAAGGTGATAGGTTATTAAAACAACACGGTTGAATATGGCTCAAACAGGGATCAAAGGGATTATTCACATTTAGATGTCTTTTTCAGCTAAGTGGACTGCACACAAAAATGGCATGTGATCCTTTTCTAAACAACTAACTTTGAACTTCACAAAATAAGCCGGGAAAGTTCTAGATGCATGCACAGAGTACGAATTTAACAAAATGTGCTCACACAAACTAAGCACCAAGAAATCATACCACTACCAACCATCAAAACAAAAGTTTGGTTTAAGAAAAGTTACTACACTCACATGCACTTAATGACATTCAGGGATCCAGAACAGTCAATCATTTCAAACACAAGTACAAAATCATTTTTTTGGAGAGGGCTCATTTTTATTACAACTTGCAAAAACCAAGCTTGCTAAAGACTCAACTTGACAAACACACAAACACAAATTAACTACAACCTAAACATGCCAGTTCTACTAGATACCACACCAGGGGGAAAATAAATATGACAACAAAAACCCTTGGTCGTGACTCATAGATACCCCTACCCCCATCAAAAGAATCAAGCATTGTCCACAATGCTATTATAAGCAGATATGCACAAAACGGATAGAGATACCTTTGAATCCTAGGCTTTAGGGTTAGGAACAATAGTGGACATCATAGGGGTTTCTGAAGTAGGAACAGTGACATTGGTGTCGGTCGGCATGCTGAACTCATCAACAACCACAGTTTCTCAGGTCTTAGGTACCGCACTAGAGAAATCCCCAGCCAATTGGGCGCTCACTCTCTCTTGGCGTAACTCCTCATCATGTATAGACTGCTTCCGTGCATTTTCCAAGTCTATCTCCTCTAGCATTTTCTTTTTATGCTTCCTCTTCTTTGACCTTTTTACACCACCCTCACCTTCTTGTGGCTCATCAATCCGTAAAGGTCTTCCCATCAAGTCCACTATCGTGGCATGTTTTTTTAATTCCACAAAGTCTAGAGTCTGGTAATAGGGATCTTGGACTTTCTGGAGTGCTGGGACATCAGCCTTCACCTTTTTCAATTCTGCATCAAACTTAGCTTGGTCTGGGACACTCATTTCTTTCAGCCTATCCTCCATCGTTGTCTTGAACAAGTCAGTCCAAGCTGTAATTTGCTTATCAAGCTGCTTATGTTTTTGTACCATTTTTGCAAAGTTTTGAGGATTAAAGTGGTACTCTGATGGTAGAGGTGACCTCGAGGCAGTGTCGGAACTCTCATTAGTAGCCCTACTTGGAGTACTAGAGGTGGTTTGTGCAGCCTGCGGGCAAAGATAGCAAGAGGTAACTCCATACCTGATGGAGTGTCATCTACCTCAGATGTGATGGGAGTTGGTGCCTCAAAAGCATATGGTTTGTGGACCCTTAACTCAAATTTTGTAGCATCCCTCATCTTGTTGATGTTTTGAATGGATGATGTTGTCACTTGATCATTGATGCCACTTATTATCGGCACATCTATAAGCCTGTATAACTCCGTAACAAGATACAGGAATGGCAATGAAGATGTGGTTTTGATGACTCTAGTACGCATCTCATCTGCAATTATCATCCTGAAGTTGATGATGTACCCTGCTATCAAACTTGCTATAAGAATGGCTCTTCCCTCATCCAAATTAGCATCTCCACCCATAGAAAAGAGCCAGAGTCACATTACTACCCACCATAACTTTGCTGTGAAGTTCATAGATTTCTTTGATATCCGTTCCTTTGGGTTTAGCAATGAAGGTGATCCTTCAGTCAACATTCGAGCTAGCCATGTTTTTTGATGTTGTGGTGTGCCAATTCAATCATGAAACTAAGGCATGTCAGTCAGAGGGTTGTATTCTGGACCAAAAAGGACCAGGTCTTATCTTGGTGCGGTCTTAATCTTCTTTCCCTTCTCAACCTTGCTTTCTAGCAATGCCAAATAGTTGGTATAGAATTCCCGAATTAAAGCTTGGTAGTAGTTCCCTAGTGGCTTGCTCATCCACTCTAATTGATACCTCTGAAAATTGTGTATGAATAACCGAGTACTCAGGTAGATCCATGGTCATAATATGTACTTCCTCAGCAATAGGCCTTCTTTGGCTCCTTGCCTTTGTTGGGAGAAGACCGTCTAAGTAGTGCTTCCGGGCACACTTAATTTCCCACCGGATTAAATCCCTAACATTTGCGGTCTTGCACCTGAATATACTGGTGCCCATTCGAGCCATTTCTAGATTCCTAGTGGCCTCAATACCACTTTCATTGTTTGTGCTGGAGCTTGAGCTGTCAATCTCACCACTAGCACTATCGCTTCCCTCGTTAGATGACCCACTCTCCTCTTCAGACTGGGAGACTTGGGTTTTTTTCTTTTTGGATAGCTTCTTTTGATAGACAGGTGCCTCAATTTCTTCTGCTTCACTATCTGGTTAATCTACTAATCCCCGTGTAGGGGCTGACCTCTCTTTTCATTTTTGTGCCTCGCCACGACTTGGTTGTACTTTTGGAGCCATTATACCTGTGAGGGAAATAAGTTAGAACACATCATAAATAGAAAGCCAAACAAAGGAGATCAATGTTTTGGCTTGACGAATTGGCTAACAAGTCACTACAGGTGTGACGAATCATCACACCAACCGTTAGCCTTAACCAGTTGCATCAGGTCATTTTTGGCTCCTTTGATGGCTTGGCTGGCGAGTCACCACATGTCTGACGACTCATCACATAAGCCGTCACCTTTATCCAATAATATTTCATTTATGGTTACCTGTGGTGGCTTGCCTGATGAGTCATCGTGGGCTTGACGGGTCATCAAGCAAGTCGTCACCCTAAAACAATCAATCTTGTCCTCTTTGAGGCATTTTATTGAACAATTGGTGCTCATTAGTCACTTTGCTGATCCATTTTGGGTTTTGATTACATGGCAACACCTTTATACAATTATTTAAACCCATGGGGTACTCAGACTTCACCCATGTTTATTTTAGCATCAATTTTCAACAGCCAACACAATATCAACAGTAGACTCACAAAATACCAACGTCTTTTTCTTGTTTTAGTCCAAGATTCACTAACCGATTTCAAGACAAGAAAGTAGGATCATACTTTGATTTAGAAGAATTTATTAGTACAACCTTGCTTCTTATGCATTGAGTTGCAAGAAACAACACAACTCAACCCAAATTGCAACCACATAACTTATCAATCAAGATGGGGAGAGTGTGTCAGGATTTGGGTTATGGGAATTCAAGGAACGAGTGTTTGGGTTTTAGCGGATTTATGTGGAGATGAAGGAACTTGGTGGTGACACTCAATTTTTACCCTCCACATTAGAAATAAATCTTGAGCCTTTTTGAATTCCAAACAATTTTCAAAATAATTGTTTTGTAAAAAGGGATAAAATATTTTTTTTCAAATAAGCTTTATAATAGTTCTGAGTAATAATTTATATCTTTCATGTTTAATTACGTGGAATTTATATAAGCTTACTTAAAGAGCTATTTTAGAGTTTAATATCATAAGAAAATCCTTTTAGAAATTAAGCGTTTGTTTTCCTCAAATTAATTTAAATGAGAGATTAATTGAACAAATTAATTTCATAATTGTAAAAGAGGTTATTACGCATTAAATACAATAATTATTTTAATTTATTAAAGCTCACGGTTATTCTTAATTTATTCATCTTTATTTCTGTTATAACCTAAATCCGTACAATCATTTAAATCCTAGCCGAATTGCATCTAATTACTCCTGGTTATTCCTTAAATTAAATGGCTACATTTTGCAAATGTGGCCATAATCTAAACCACCCTTATAACTCCCATACCTGACCCGTCGGCCCATTTCTCTTTTCTCCCAACCCGTTCCATGTTAGCCTAAAACCCGAGCCCATTTTCCCTTTGTATACCCATCAACAACATATACCCACACAACTCACAAACACGCTCCTATTTTCTCCTAAAACCCCCTCACGCTCCTCACTCTCTCTCTATTTCCCAGAAAAGATCGCACCTCACCACAGACGCGCCTCATACACACCCATGTACTTCATCTTCGTCACTTCTCTCTAACAAAACCCTAATACCGCTACTCGTTAATAGCAGCAAACGACAACAACAGAAACAAACAACGTCCAAACCCTTAACGTTCCCAAACGCCATCCAATTTCCCATCATCTCCATCAAAATCAAGCTAGAAAGAACCAAGAAGGTTCTAGGAGTGGACAACTGGCTCCTCTCAACGTTTCTATCCAAAATCGTGGTGAAATCTCCTCAAATTCGTACTACTACAGTACATACGTGGCTCAATCTTTCTAGAGCAAGCATAGGAATTTGAAATTTCTCAAGCTAAATTCCCAAAAAACCCATTTGTTTCCCCCCCCATTTCACCCAAAAAATCTGCTATATAAACCCCCTCTTTCATTGAGGTGAGTAGCTAATATTTGGCGAAAAACTTGGGGATTTTGGTGGAGCATTCCACTAATCTCACGTAACCAAAATTCAGAAGGAAATACACTTAAAGAGAGTGTTCTTGTCGATTTTTATAAGCTCAGTTCAATTTCGGCGATGGTAAGGTGATTCTGATGTAGCTCGTGTACCCGGTTTGCTGCTCAAGAATAGGTAATAACTCACTCCATTTCCCTCTGTTTCTTTCATCTTTTTCTGTTGGAAATAGTAAGATGTTGGTTGGTTTCAAACTTGTCTTGTTTGAGATTTTCATGTTGTTGTGGTGTGAGATTTTATTTCTATTAGGGATTTCGTGATTTGTTTGGGGTCGGTCTCGTATGAAAATGTGTGTTTGATGACGATAAAGCTTTGCGAATCAATATAGATTGTTGTTGGCTTGGGTTGAATTTGTTTTCCAACATGTAGTGATTTTCGAAGTTCTTCATTGTGCTTACTGTCTTACGGCTATTGTGTGTCTATATGAGCATTCTCTTTTGCTTAAAGCCATTTAATTACGTGTTTGTAGCAGTCAAAATCGGTCGTATTTTTCCAAATAGTGTGATTCGAATTTATTTTTGAGCTAAGGATTCTTCTTGACTCATGACACCTATAACCCGTCAAAGAGGGGATGAAGCTATTCTCTAGGTATCTACTTGAAAATCAGGGCGAAGAGGTGAAATTGAGCTTTATAATAGCTTCTTCTTCTATTTGAAACAAACACGTAATAAGTTAAGTTATATTCTCATTAAGTTATATTTGCTATGTTTTCCTAAATCAAATTAAAAACAAGATGTTTCAAATACAAGATCTTTAAAAAAAAGTTAGTCAAAATAAGTTATTTTTAAACAAGTCCGGATAACCGCGAGTTAGCGGATATCTCGAGTGCCTTCAAAACCTTCTCGGGATATTAATAGGAGCCTCTTACCCCTAATCTCTGATTTTTAAATTTATATCTGTTTTTAACTTTAGAAATTTTATAAGTTTTTCTTGGTTTTACCTTTATAAAACTAAGTGGAGACTCTTCTTTTAAATTGGAAACGTTTTGAAACTTTTAACTTAGATTTTTGAAATGATTTTCAATATAAGTCATTTTTCCCATAAAACAGAAATGGCGACTCTGCTGGGGATAATTTAACTAGGTTCTAACTTTATTGTTTGCAACTAACCTATTTGACTAACTGTTCATATTGTAATAATTAGTAATCTTTATTGCTTTCCATACTTCTTTATTTTATCGCAAAATATATTGACATTGTATATCATAGCATATTCTGCCATATGGCATACAATTTTATTTATGTTTAGGTAGGTTCATGTTTCCATGGCCTCCCGCCACAAATAACACATTCTCGAGAATGCGATAGTTTACGGGTACATCATGCGTCCAATGGCTATCGTATTATCAACCCAAGTTGTCCACTTGGGACCCGGTCTATTTCGAAACAAACCCACTCTAGACACCTAACGTAGAGCTAAACCAAAACCTATTTTAGGCATTGACCTAGGATGACCCAATACCTAAGGGGTATTGAGCCTAGTAGAAAAGTCCACCTTGCGTCTATCGGCCACGAGTCAATAAAAGATGATCATCCCTTATTTGTTTAATTGAAAGATGTGATGTCGGATTGTATGAACCATTGTTCCTCAGGGTTGGAAATTATTTAGGTGGTTTCTCTTATCGCAATCTAAGAAGATCTTCATCCGAAAGGTGTTCGGGATTTGCAAGAAGTTCTAGAATGATGAATTCACGGATGCCTAGTTTAGGAATGTACCCCTGCATGGGACTGATATTCATTTATACTTCCTTTCCCCTTATTTCGTATCCCTGTTTAATGCAATCAATTTGTATATATTATATTTTTTGGGGCAATAGAACGTTTACAAATAACACACATATCCTTCAATTCGTTAGGCCTACTTTTGGCATAAAAAGGTCACATATTTGTATAGGACGCGCTATGAACTGTTTTGTGATATAAATGTCTTACGTGCTTACGTGTGTTGCTCAAATCAAGGATAAATTGGTCCACTCTCAACAAATTTTTAGAACACCATAGGCAGAAATATAAGCCCACTACACAAAGTCCGACCAAAATCGCTCTTGGAGTTCTTCAAATCCAAAGACTTATTAAAACTCTTTTAAGTCTTGTTCAGAAAATGAACTTACAATATTTGAACTATATTTTTGTTAGAGGCCCGACCTCTATCCTTAAGAAATTTCTATTTCCCCACTATTGATGGAGATGCCAAAAATTCAGAAAAACACATCAGGAGCTACAGGTCAAAGTCTAGAAAACAAAGACTCTACAGGTCAACTTTCCTGATAGAATCTACTTATCCAAAATCAATGGGAAAATTCTTGTCCATAGAACCCTCGAGCCAATAATTACCCGTGGATCAATTTGCCTTGACGAAAAGCAACTTTATGTGTTTAGTGCAGTTCTTATGTGTTTATTTTCTGTTAGTATCTTGTATTAATTATCACTAACAAGATCTAACATATCGGCCTTTGAGTTATTTTTCTTCAATAGGTAAAGAAACTGATTTATGTTGAGAAAAGATGGCAGAATCCTCTTACATCACAAAATCAAGAGAAAGAAAGATTTCCACCCGTGATCGTAACTTAGGGAAAGCAATAATGACTGAGGATACTGAGAACATCGCTTTAACTAGAATGACTACTCTCTTATCTAAGCAAAGTAAGTTGATTGCGCTAATGGCGCAACAAGTTGGTAAGATGAGAAATGAGATGAGAGAGAAAAGAAGTCTGATTAATTTGATCATCCATGCAAAATTACCCACCCCAAGTGAAGGAAGGTCTCTACTTCATGTCCCTCCCTTGAATACGGAAGCACTTGAACACTCTTCCAACAATACATGGAGCACAGAAAAGTCTCTCAAATACGGCTCAATAAAGCCTTTGCCACCAAAAGTCTACCCTTTAATCTCACAAAATCCATATCCCATCTTTTATGCCCGAGCTAAATATCAAACTCCATCCCCAAAGTACCAAGCTACACCTCCAAAATATCAACCGCCTCCACAAACATATCAAAACTTTCAAGCACCAATTTCTTTCTCTTCAATCCACAAACATACCATAAAGTAGCTACCCCGACATATCAAAATAAAAAATCTCCTCCAAATCATAAGAAAAGACCTCCCCGAGTCTTTACTCCATTAGCTGAACGTCGAACTCAACTCATTGAGAGACTAAAAGCAGCTGGACTAATTCAAACTATTGAACCAAAACCTGCTAATCCAGCGTCTAAATTCTTCAAACCTGATCAACATTGCGCATACCATTCAGGAAGTGTTGTACATACCATTGAAGATTGCCTCAATCTGAAGCACGAAATTCAATACCAAATCGATCAAAAAGTCATCATTCTCCAAACAACCTCCCTAGTATCAATCCTTCACCAAAGCCTGGAGGGGTGGTCATCAGTATAGACGAAACTGATGATGAATGGTATGCCAGAACCATTCTCAACAAAGAGTATGATCGATAATTGCCAAGACCTTTGACTCATCTATCCCAGTCTTTCCCTACAAGTGACAATCTAGGGGATGGAATAGGAGACCTATTCAAAGAATGTGATTCTATACTAAAAGAAGTCCCTAAAGCATCCATGATTAGGGACGCCGAGCCTGGCAAAAGTTGTAGAGTTGGGTCGCAACTTCCCTCGTGATTCTCCACTCGGTTGGGTAGACAAAGACTCTGTTTTATAAAAAATCAGTGATGGTCCGGACGAGGCTCCGCGACCCCCCCTTTATGTTTTAATATTCCTTGTACTATTTACTGCTTTTCCAAAGGCATGAACCTACATTCGTGTGGGTTATACCCATAGTTTTTAGAATTTCAATGAAAGCCTCCTTATGTCGAAAATATTTACTGTTCAAAATTATTTGTGTTTACTTGTTATTGTCTAACCCATTTTGTTTTAGTTTCGATAATAATAAGTTAAAACCTGCCACTATCATGTCATGTCAAGAGCTTAACTAACAAACCCAGCTAGATGATGATGATTTCGAGGAGTATGTTGAAGATATCATGGCCCTTGAACGAACGACCAAGAAATCTAAGAACTTCGAAGACTAGAAAAGACCCCACCTAAAAGATTTGAGGTGGTCAATCTGGGATGCTATTATGCTTTGTAGTCACTATTATGCTTTGTAATAGCTCAAAATTCCTTATCCTCTTATTACGAACTACGTTTGACCTGAATTCTCAAGAATGAGATACGTAGGCGGCCTGTGTCGGCTTCGATCAACCCCTTAGCAAAATCTATCATTCCCCTTCCTAACTTGAACTACGTTCGACCTGAATTCTCAAGAATGAGATACGTAGGCCGCCTGTGTCGGCTTCGGTCAACCCCTTAGAAAAATCTATCTTTCCCCTTCCTATCTTGAACTACGTTCGACCTGAATTCTCAAGAATGAGATACGTGCGGCCTGTGTCGGCTTCGGTCATTCCTTTATTAATTTCCAATATTCTCTCACTTTAAGTGTGGGAACTACGTCTGACCTAATTCCTGCCTCAATCGGATACGTAGGCACTACAATGGCTCGGTCATATCACCTAGGAAATAGAAACTGGGGCAAATTTTTTGAGAAAGGAATCTCGAAAATTCAAAAGGCGAAGATCGTCTCCAACAAATTGGAATACAGAATGTGCCGAATAGCGACCAAAATAAATATCGAGAAAGAATCTCGTAACCCCCACAAAGTCTCAAGTCCAAAATAGCGGGAAGAATACAAAAGAAGCAAAACTCCTAGAACGGGCGAATCTCCTTGTAGTTCGCAAGAGCTACTAAGTAAAGAGAGATCGACAACATCCTCAAGTCCCCAAGTATATCAGGACATTTTGGTCAACCTCAAATTGGGACATCAACTGAGAGATCGACGATGTTCTCCTCCAATCCTCAGCAAGTCAAAAATCACCACGAACATATAATGTTCAAAAATGGTTTTTATGGCTATACCCAGAAATGGGCACGACCATTTCCTTCGCATTTGAAATAAAGTTGTTTTGATTAGTTTCATAGATGTTGTCTTTCAAGTTTTTCAATTTTGACTGTGGTCGCTAGTAAAAGCGATGTTGTGTCTACTAACTATTTGCCGTGAGCACAGGTACACACGAGGTAGTCAACAGGACAACATAAAAAATCCAAGGTGATATTTTCTGCAACTGCTACGCATGTCATTACATGATCATCCACATCATCATCATATTTGCATGTCACGAGGACCATGCCACGAGGGCCATCACATTTGCATGTCGTGAGGACCATGACACAGAGGCCATTATATTTGCATATCGCGAGGACCATGCCACAAGGGCCATCATATTTGCATGTCGCGAGGACCATGCCACGAGGGACATTATATTTGCATGTCGTGAGGACCATGCCACGAGGGCCATCATATTTTCATGTCGCGAGGACCATACCACGAGGGCCATCATGTTTGCATATCGCGAGGACCATGGCACGAGGGCCATTATATTTGCATGTCGCGAGGACCATGCCGTGAGGGCCATTATATTTGCATGTCATGAGTACCATGTCATGAGGACCATTGCATGATTATCCACATTATCATTCAATACCGCAGATACACATTCGTTGCGAGTATTAAGTCCCTCTACCGGCCGGTTTCAAAGAGGATTACATTCATAGGCATCTCTAAGTTGAACTTGTATCACAGCATCGACCCTGAGCATGCTTATATCTGAGATCGCGTGAGACAGTGGAGTCAAACATTGAGGATATCATTATCATCATTATCATTATCATTCATTATGCCAAATCTGGCATTCAGCATTCTTTTATTTGATATCTTGTGAGACAACGGAGTCTGACGTTGAGGATATTGTTATTATTTATTATGCCAAGTCTGGCATTCAACATATTTATACCCGATATCGCGTGAGATGGAGGAGTCTGACATTGAGGGTATATTTGCTTCATTTATTATGCCTAGTCTAGCATTCAACATATTTATATCTGATATTGCGTAAGACGGAGAAGTCCAACATTGATGATGTATTTGCTTCCTTGTTATTATGCCAAGCCTGGCATATTTATATCCGATATCACATAAGACAACATAGTCTACTGTTGAGGATATTATTATTATCATGCCAAGTCTGGCATTCAGCCTATTTATATCCGATATCGCGTAAGATGGAGGAGTCTGATGTTAAGGGTATATTTGCTCCTCTATTATGCCAAGTCATGCATTCAGCATATTTATATTCGATATTGCATAGGACGATGGAGTCTGACGCTGAGGATATTTATGCACTCTTATTCGAAAGCATCGATCGCCAGAAGATGCAACTATATTCGATCGCGTGGCAAAGGCCTTGTCACCTCTGGTAATAAAATACCACTCGCCGTCGAAGTTGAAAGCACATAGTCCGATGGACGTTTGTACGACGCCATCCAAATCAGACGACGAACCAGATTTCCCAAAGTTGGAAGGCCAAAGGTCGTCTATAAGTCACAGCGATATCTGAAACCGGATAGTGTGCAAGATTGCCCAAAACTTGATAGACTAAGGGTTATCTATAAGATGCAATGATATCTGAAACTGGATAGTGTGCAAGATCTCCTGAAGATTAACAGTTCAAGGGTAATGCGTAAGTCGCAATAATATCTAAAATTTGATACAAGTGCAAGACTACCAAAAATAGATAGTCCAAGGGTTATCTATAAGCCACGACATATCCACGTTGATATTGTGTAGGGCTACCCAAAGGCTAGTAATTCAAGGGAAATCTGTAAGTCGCTTTACATCCAAGATTGGATAAAAGTACAGGATTACCCAAAAAACTGGCAATTCGAAGGACACTTGTAAGCCGCCTCTATCCAAAGTTGGATGATGTGCAAGATTACTCGAAGTTGATGAATTAAAGGCATCTATAAGCCGCCTCTATCCAAAGTTGTATGATGTGCTAGATCACCCAAGGCCTGACAATTCAGGGAATATCTGTTAGTCGCGTCAGTGCGGATGATGCACAAGACTTATTCCGAAGGCATATGCAAAGATTATTGCCAATAGCCAAGAAGGCTATCACATTTAAAAGAATGCCGCAAACGGTCATGAGGACCGTCACCATCACAACGACTACGGAAGTCATCATATTCAAAGATAAAAAAATTCAACCGCCATAGAGTAGGATAATCTAACACTTCTAAGACACAGCAAGAGAATGCGCAAGGTGTTCAAGTCGCAGCAACGGGAATTCCTAAATCTAACACTTCTAAGCCGCAATAATGGGAATGTGCAAAGTGTTTAAGTCTTAACAACGGGAATGCGCACTAGATAATCCTATCCAACAGACAAGAAGTCTATCATGTTTAATCATCACAGAAATTGCTATTTCCTAAGACAGAGATAGGAAAGGACGACATACGCTTCAAAAGAAACAAACGCGAAAATAAGGTACAAAGCTATCTTTCTCTGTTGAATCACTTTACTACTAACATTTTGTTTCAAGATATTGCCGAGAAAATCCAAGAGGATGAAAATCTCGAACCAGAACAACAGGTATAAAACACATCAAAAAGATGTCACAACCTAAGATTCAGACATAATCCAAGGATGAGGTATGGCAAAGAAACTACCTCTTCAAGTGGAATTATGTTACTACTAACAATTTTGTTTTGAGATGTTGTCGAGAGAATCTGAGAAGGATGAAATTCTCAAAGCAAAACCACAGTTGCGGACTACACCAAAAAGGACGCATCACAACATGGAACTTTTTCTTAGCAGCAAACTGGGACATAGTCCGAAGAGGGACCAGACTCTTTGGATTCAAGCTGAGGAACAACTACCACCGCCATCAAACCACACCCCTGTTAGAAGGCATGTGGGTATTTCCTATCTTTGGGTCTTAGTTTCGCATCCAGGGTATTTTATAAACTCACGCTTGAAGCAATATTCCTTCTTTTCAAATTTGGGTGACGATACACCTCGAGCTTTGGAAATTATGTCAAGGTAAAATCTTACATATAGGCTTGAAGATCTCCACATTCATAGTTGAGAGCTTACAAGCCTCTTTTATATAGCTCAACTAATTTGTCACTAATCTCGAGCCAAAAGTTATCTTAACATAAAAAATACTTTTTCCCCCGATTGAGTCGAAATACAAGCAGTCTGATTTCCAGAGTTCTGGGATATGTAGGAGGGCTCTATGTTGAAAACTCGACTGCATTCCTAACTCCCCCCAATCCTCTTACTCCCCAGCTTTCCGGTCTCTCCGTACTCTGAAACTGGGATAGTTTAGAATTCCTTGAAAATTATGCGTAAAATCAAGCGTCTTGAACTACAAGAGGCCTGAGTTCTCATGTAACCTGAGATATGTAGGAAACTCAATACCAGAGTTCGACCATGATTCCTTGAAATTTGTGCTAGAACCAACTGCTTCCCAGAGATAAAACTGTGGTCGGATAAAATTGGGAACGTCAATTCCCTTTGCCCAGGGTTCATTACACTCACCCTATCACAAGGGATGGGCAACTGTTGACACTCAATTTTTACTCTCCACATTACAAATTAATCTTGAGTCTTTTTGAATTCCAAACAATTTTCAAAATAATTATTTTGTAAAAAGGGATAAAATATTTTTTTTCAAATAAGCTTTATAATAGTTCTGAGTAATAATTTATATCTTTCATGTTTAATTACGTGGAATTTATATAAGTTTACTTAAAGAGCTATTTTATAGTTTAATCTCATAAGAAAATCCTTTTAGAAATTAAGCGTTTGATTTTCCTCAAAATTAATTTAAATGAGAGATTAATTGAATAAATTAATTTCATAATTGTAAATGAGGTAATTACGCATTAAATACAATAATTATTTTGAATTATTTTAATTTATTAAAGCTCAAGGTTATTCTTAATTTATTCATCTTTATTTCTTTTATAACCTAAATTCGTACAATCATTTAAATCCTAGTCGAATTGCATCTAATTACTCCTGATTTGGTTATTCCTTCAACTTAAATGGCTACATTTTACAAATGTGGCCATATTCTAAACCACTCTTATAACTCCCATACCTGACCCGCCGACCCATTCCTCTTTTCTCCCAACCCACTCCATGTTAGCCCAAAACCCGAGCCCATTTTCCCTTTTTATACCCATCAACAACATATATCCACACAACTCACAAACACGCTCCTATTTTTCTCCCAAAAAAACCCTCACGCTCCTCACTCTCTCTCTATTCCCAGAAAAGACAGCACCTCACCATAGACGCGCCTCGTACACACCCCTGTACTTCATCTTCTTCACTTCTCTCTAACAAAATCCTAGTGCCACTACTCGTCAACAGCAACAAATGACAGCAACAACAACAAACAATGCCCAAACCCCTTAACGTTCCCAAACACCATCCAATTTCCCATCGTCTCCATCAAAATCAAGCTAGCAAGAACCAAGAAGGTTCTAGGAGTGGACATCTGGCTCCTCTCAATGTTTCTATCCAAAATCGTGGTGAAATCTCCTCAAATTCGTACTACTACAGTACATACGTGGCTCAATCTTGCTAGAGCTAGCATAGTAATTTGAAATTCCTCAAGCTAAATTCCCAAAAAACCCATCTGTTTCCCCTCCCCCCCATTTCACCCAAAAAATCTCCTATATAAACCCCCTCTTTCATTGAGGTGAGTAGCTAATTTTTGGGGGGAAATTTTGAGATTTTGGTGGAGCATTCCACTAATCTCACGTAACCAAAATTCAGAAGGAAATACACTTAAAAAGAGAGTGTTATTGTCGATTTTGATAAGCTCAGTTCAATTCCAGCGGTTGTAAGGTGATTCTGATGAAGCTCGTGTACCCAGTTCACTGCTCAAGAATAGGGAATAACTCACTCCATTTCCCTCTGTTTCTTTCATCTTTTTCTGTTGGAAATAGTAAGATGTTGGTTGGTTTCAAACTTGTCTTGTTTGAGATTTTCATGTTGGTGTGGTGTGAGATTTTATTTCTATTAGGAATTTCGTGATTTGTTTGGGGTTTGTCTCGTATGAAAATATGTGTTTGATGACGATAAAGCTTTGCGAATCAATATAGATTGTTGTTGGCTTGGGTTGAATTTGTTTTCCAGCATGTAGTGATTTTCGAAGTTCTTCATTGTGCTTACTGTCTTACGGCTATTGTGTGTCTATATGAGCGTTCTATTTTGCTTAAATCCATTTAATTACATGTTTGAAGCAGTCGAAATCGGTCGTATTGTTCCAAATAGTGTGATTTGAATTTATTTCTGAGCTAAGGATTCTTCTGACTCATGACACCTATAACCCGTCAAAGAGGGGATGAAGCTATTCTCTAGCTATCTACTTGAAAATCAGGGAGAAGAGGTGAAATCGAGCTTTATAATAGCTTTTTCTTCTACCAAACTTTGACCTCTAAATGAACATAGTTGTGATTGTTGAAGCTTATTTGGTTTGGGAATCTACTTTGTTTCAAACCTTTTGTTTTTTGCTAAATGTTAATCAAGATCTGGATCATGTGTAGATCATCCATGTTCTTTCATCGCATCAAGAAAATGTATTAAACCCACCCTCTTCTGCTAGTTTGTTCAGTTCCTTTAGAAGTAAACTAATGCATTTATTCAGCTGTTCGTATTTGATTCAACCTTGATTTGCTTTACTTTAAAATACATATGATACAGGTGAGGTAGCTTTAAACTGGTTTGAGAAAGATTAGTCGATGAAAATGAATCAAATACGAATTGGGTTGGTCTTGTTTTCTTTGTTTACCGATTTAGTTTGTTTAAACCAATCTCGTCCAGAATATAGATTTTCTTTCTCCATTTCCTCTTCTGCTTATGTTTAAACCTATTAAATTGATGTCTTTTCCTTGAAATTTGTTAGCAATTAGATTTCATCATCTGATTTATCATGTTGTGTTTACGAATCTGTCTCGCCCCTTTTCAAACCATGTTTGATGATCTAGTTTCACTTTTTCGTCTGAAAGTTGTATATCCCTTATTTAGTTTGAACTTTAGACGAACACCTTGTTGCCACTGCTATGATTTAACATTATTAATTTTTAAGTTAAGTACTATGTGTGATCAAATTCCCCCTCGTTTTCTTTAAAAACTTTTTTTTTTCCAGTGACCTGTTAGCATAATTCTTGTAAGAACATGTTCCATTTCCCCTCTTCTTTATGGTAAGGATTATCTTGATATTTATGAACTTGTTTGGAAGAAAACTCCCAAATCAACTTGTTGGACGCATGAAATGTTGTGAATCATTTCTTTAAGCGTAATACATATATTTTGGGTTTGTTGTCACGAATTGTTGTGCTGAAGAACTTGCTTCTGATACTTGTCTTCTGCTTAAGGATGGTCAGAAGGGCTGGTTTAACTCATCTATTTTTTCCCTCCCACTCTATAGCATGTCCTATTTTGTTTTCATCTCCTGGAGAGACATTTTTGCAGGGAAAAGGGTATAAGTGTTTGTGTTTCTGTCTAAACATAATTAATACTTGAACTGCTCTCGTCTGCTTGAGTTTTTAATAAATAGAATCTATTTGGGTGTGACTGGCAACTTTGCTTATTGAAATTTGGCATGTTCATGACAAATTCTAATTCACTTTTCTTCTTTGTCATGTGAAACTGCCTCGAGTCCCTTGAACTCGCCTTCCCCTTGCATTTCCGTTGGGCCTAGACCAGCACCGTTCATGCCATCCTGGATCATGTGGCAGTAGACTCAAAACAAGTAAATTGGGCCATGACTCATAACAAGTCAGCAGGCATGGAGTTTTGAGGAAATGGGCCTAGCCCATGATGCAGTTGTAGTAAAAATAAGTCCAAATGGACTGAGTTATGAAGAGGAATGGGCTAAAGCCCACAGAAGAATAATCCAACAGCAGGTCCGACTCGAGAAATGGACGGAAAGTCCAAAATGAATGGCAGTGGGCCTAAAGAGGGCCCACAAATTAGATTTAGGACAGGTTTATTGGACATGAGTCCAAATTAATTAGGCCAAAGGATTAATTACCTCTCTTATTCCTTTGAACTCCTTACTTTGTATTAATTATAATTATCTTTTATTATTTGAACTCTAACTTTAAACTTAGTTGAATTATTCCCTAATGAGTAAACGCTTTTCTTGTTAATCACTTTTGTCTTCTTCGTATAGAATGATTAAGTTTTTGTGTGTTCTAAAATTATCAAAAGTGGAGCATCTTTTAAATTTTAATTTATCCGAGCAAACACGTTTTCCCTTTGGTGTTAAAATGAACTCCGTATGTGTTTTCACTTAAAAAATGTATGACAACTTTCTCTCATTAAGTTATATTTGCTATGTTTTCCTAAATTAAATTAAAAACAAGATGTTTCAAATACAAGATCTTTAAAAAAAAAAGTTAGTCAAAATAAGTTATTTTTAAACAAGTCTGGATAATCGTGAGTTAGCGGATATCTCGAGTGCCTTCAACACCTTCTCGGGATATTAATAGGAGCCTCTTACCCTTAATCTCTGATTTTTAAAGTTATATCTATTTTTAACTTTAGAAATTTTATAAGTTTTTCTTGGTTTCACCTTTATAAAACTAAGTGGCGACTCTTCTTTAAAATTGGAAACGTTTTTAAACTTTTAACTTAGATTTTCGAAATAATTTTCAATACAAGTCATTTTTCCCATAAAACACTTGGGTGTTTGTAGGATTGGAGTGGGAGAAGGAAATTTACTATGAGAATGAAAGGAAGAAGAAACCATTTCAAATTGAAATGAGTTCCTTTTAATTGGGGTTTAAAACTCATCGGGTCGGATTGGGTTCAAGGTTATAGGATTTGGGTAGGACCAGGTTATAATAAAAGGGAAAGAACTTACCTGGCTTTGTGGGTCTAATGATGGTTTGTCACTTGTATGATGACTCATCACTGGAGCCGTCAACCTTAAACAGTGGAGCCAAATAGGAGCACCATCGTGGTGGCTTGGGTGATGACTCATCACACCTGTGACGGTTCGTAATTTTAGTTGTCACCACTAAATAGTGAAGCCAAATTTTGGGAACCAACTTGGTGGCTTGTGTGATGGGTCCTCAAACTTGTGGTGGTTCATCACAACAAGCCGTCACCACTAAACAGAATCCATTCACATTTTTCCAGTTGGTGATGACTCAAAGTGACGATTCATCACCACTGTGACGACCCACCAAGGGAATCATCAAGCTTTAGCAGAACAATGCCTTCCTTGTACTTTTTGTCCCTGCACACTCAACAACCACATTAACTCATTCTACAAAATATTATCTACTCTAAAGTGATTATACAACAACAAAGTATGGGTTGCCTCCTATTTAGCACCTGATTTAACGTCGTGGCATGAATCGGGTATCTTGATTACTCATACTTCATCAAGATACACCACATACAAGATGTTTACCTCTTTCAGGAAGCTGATATACTGCTTGAATCGCTATCCATTTACTTTGAACCGTTCCCCATCCTTGTTCTCTAGCTCAACAACACCGGATACACTTGATTGACTTTAAAAGGCCCGGACTATTTGGACTTGAGTTTTTCGGGGAACAATTTGAAACTTGAGTTGAACAACAACACTAAGTCCCCGACTTTGAATTCCCCCTTCTCAATCCTCCGGTCATAATAACTTCATTTTCTCCTTGTTGAGAGAAGCTCTTTCATAAGATCGCAACCGAAATTCATCCATCTCGTTCAATTATTCCATTCTCAATTCGAAGCATCTTTCCAGATAAGATTCAGATTCTTGAGCACCCAAAGGGACTTATGCTCATGTTCGACAGGCAGGTGGCAAGCTTTCCCAAAGCGCCTTATGCTCAATTGTTAAATAGAATGCGAACTCCTCACTTTAACTTAACAAGTTGACTTGGTGATTCGTCAACCTTGTGATGACTCGTCATATGAGTCATCACAAAGTTCCAGTGTTTCTTCTGATTCTCTTCAAAGTTGATGAGTCAGTGTGATGACTCGTCATGGGCTTAACGACTGTCCATTGTAGTCGTCTGCCTTATCCAGTGCTTCCAAAATTCTTGCCTTGGCTTTGAGGTTAGGATGATGACTAATCAAGAATTTGATGGCTCGTCAGGTGGAGTCGTCACTCCTAAGCATTGGCTTTTCTTGTGCTGTCTACTGATAACGCTCAAACTACACTTCTAATTAAAGAAGCGTAAGCGATCGTTGTCAAGTAAAGAACCCAAACAAAGGTTGGGGTCGAATCCCACAGAGAATATGGTGAAGATTAAGACTTTAGTGAATTAGGTGACTAGTCGTCAATTGTTTCCGGTAATTAAAGGGGGGGGGTTTGTAATCAACGTGAACAAAAGCAACAATTATGTAAGAGAAATAATCAGTAGGAGAGAATGAACTAGGGATGAGTTCACCATGGCGTTGTAACAATGTCGATTCTAGGCTTAACCGGGTTCTTTCTACATGCGTGTCACGATGTGATTGCGTCAATTGTATCGTCTAAATGTCTCTCGACCAAATAAACAAATTTCCTTTTCTATTCTCTCGACCTCGAAAAGATGTGCTTTTTAGCTTTCAATCCTAACATCAAGTAGCTTAATCCAGTTACGGCATTAATCATTAGACGAGAGTTAGTAGTCTCGAATCCTTGTTGTTAATCAAGTTTTCCTGGTTTTAATCTCTTTACTCAAGCAAATTAAACCTAGGCATGTTCTAATGTTTGCAACCACTAGAAAACGTGACATAAAGTATGATTAACAACATGACTACATGTAAATTGAACCCAACGCTACCCGGAATCTAAATCGCTACTTTAGCCATGGCTCCCACAACCCTAGTTGCGGGAGTTTTAGTTACTCATGCTCGAAGAAGAAGAGAAAATAGTTGTATTCATAATAAAGGGAAGAAAAGTCTTACAATATAATGAAACAATCAACCTTCCAATATCCAAGAACAAGAAATACCAAGAACTCACGAACGAATCAAGAACACGAGTTCAATACAAATGAACCGTGTTGTTTTCTCTCCAAAATAACTAAAACGTGTTTTAAACTAATGGGTGAATGATAAATAAACTAAACCTATCATAGGGTATTTATAGGAGTAATAGAAGCCAAATCCAAAACGGGCTAGGAATCCCCAAAACGCGGGCAGCCGCTTGAAGCTACTGCCTTAACTTGACGGCCAGGCTGACGGACCGTCAAGCCAGTGACGGACCGTCGCCTGGACCGTCACTGTTAACCAGTGGTGTCGCCTCCTTTGTTGCCTCCATGCGACGGTCTATGTGACGGACCATCACATGTGTGACGGACCGTCACTCAGGCCGTCACTCTTAGGCAGAATCCTCTTTTTCTCGTATTTCCATTCGTTTCCGTGTTTGTTTCCATTTCCTACAAATACAACATAAAAACATCAAAAACAACAACGGTTGCTTGAAAACGCACGATTGTTCTTAGTAAAAAGGAGTCGAAAGTGACGTAAAATGGCGTCACATCAACACCCTCAACTTAAAACGTTCGCTTGTCCTCAAGCAACATGACATAAAAACAATACTACAACTCAACTAAGAAACAACTCATGTCTATAGCAACTCATGGTCATTCAAAACTTATTCAATTAAAGCAAGCTCCCCCGTAGCACACGAATGTATGAAACACTAACTTGCAAGGATCCAAACATGTCATTCCGATATGATAGAATATTATGCATACACACACGCAGCTATCCTAACAATCAATAGACAATATAGACATCTTGGAGCCCTCATCACAAAGAAATCCCACACACAAAATTTGGGACTAGGTAAGCGCTCACACTCACAAACGATTTCAAACAATGCACATGCGATACCATAGGCTTGCCCTTACTATTCTATTTCGGTTCTTCAGAAAGCTACTCAGGATCACTACAGGACTTGTTTAGGCTTGTAATGAGGCTTCGGGTGCAGGTAGGATACATTTAGGGGTTAGTGACTAAGCCCTCCTTGGAACTACCGATATCTTACCACATAATGTTACTTTATCCATCCTTATTCACCTCTTTATTCCCTTCTTTCTAGCTACAGGTGCGGCCTCTATATTTTGACAATTCTTTTTATTACTTTTTCAATCTTTTTCACTTCTTTTTATTTTTCTTTTCTTAGGCACACACCCAGACTTTTCATTCTATTCACAACCAACCATCTCCATCCTCTTTTTCTTATCATTCACCTCTGTAGTAGCCACCCTCAACTTAAGCTGATTGCCTGCGTTGAGGTGCACAATGTCCAAGGGCGGACCAGGGCCAAAACAGGGTTTACCTCTATAGTAGCCACCCTCAACTTAGGCTGATTGCCTGCGTTGAGGTGCACGGTGTCCAAGGAAGGACCAGGGCCAAAATAGGGATTCAAAGTTAAACGGGAATGGTGACAGGTTATTGAAAGAATAAGGTCAATTATGGCTCAAACAGGGATCAAGGGATTATTTATATTTGGACGGTCTTTTAGGTTAAGTGGACTGCACACAAAAAAGGGCCTGTGATCCTTTCCTAAGCAACCAAACTTCGAACTTAACAAAATAGACCGGGCAAGTTCTAGATGCATGCACAGAGTAAGAATTTATAACAATATGCTCACACACACTTGGCACCAAGAACCATACCACTACCAACTATCAAACAACAACTCGGCTTAAGCATACTTATTCCAATCATAACCACACAATGACATCCAAGGATCCAGACAGTCAATCATTTCAAACATAAGTACAAAATCTTTTTCAGAGGGGGCTCCTTTTAGTTAAATTTTCAAACGCATGCTTGCTATCACAATTTTTAAAATTTAAACGACAACCTAAACATGCCGGTTCTACTAGATAGCACACCGGAGGAAAAGAAACACGACAACAAAAACCTCCGGTGGTGGTACTCCTACCCCTAACAAAATAATTTAGCATTGTCCTCAATGCTCAAGGAAACATATATTCAGAATAAAGGAATAGGGGTACCTGGGAAACCTAGGTTTCCGTACGTGGCTCATCATCATCTGGGGTCTTTTCAGACTCCGGTACAGCACTGGAAGATGCCCGACCTTCTTGGGCACACACTCTTTCCTGTCGCAGCTGCTCATCTATTACCGACCGCTGCTTCGCGACCTCTAACTCGTCCTCCTCAGCTGATATCTTTTTGTGCTTCCTCTTCTTTGATTTCTTTACCCCACTTTCACCTGTTTGGGGTTCACTGATTTTCAGCGGCTGACCCATCAAATCCACTATCGTGGGTTCTTCGTCCAAGTCCACGAACTCCGAAGTCTCCTCATAAAGCGCTTTTTCTTGCTTGAGGGCTGTGATATCATTTTTCACCTTTTTTAGCTCCGCATCAAATCTCGCCAGGTCCGGGATGCTTATTTTGTTTAGCCTTGCATCCATTCGGGTTTCCATCGCATCTACCCTTGCGCGCAGCCCCTCAAATGGCTTCAGAGCCTCCCGTATTGCTTCATCAATGGTGGGTTTAAATAAGTCCGTCCATGCAGCAATTTGTTTATCCAATTGCTTCTGCTTTTGCACCATTTTAGCAAAGTTTCGGGGGTTCATGTGATATTCTGGTGGTAGAGGAGGCCTTGCCGCAGTGTCGGAGCTTTCAGCAGTTGCTCTCGTTGTCTGTGAAGTAATCGGATCAAACACCGCAAGTGGAATTTCTGTGCCAGATGGGGTGTCGGTTGCCTCGGAGGTGGTTGTGGTTGGCTCCTCGAAGATCTGAGGCTTATGAATCCTCATTTCAAACTTAGTGTCATCCTTCGATTTGTCAATATTCTGCCTTGATGACGCTGTCACTTGCTTATCAATACCATCCCATATTGGCACCTCTGCACGCCTGCATAACTCAGTCACTAGACACGGGAACGACAAAGAAGAAGTAGTTTTGATGGCTCTGGTCCGCATCTCGTCTGCAATTATCATTCCGAAGTTGATGACGTACCCGGCTATCAAGCTTGCCACAAGGATGGCTCTTCCCTCATCCAAATTATTGTCTCCTCCTGTTGGAAATAACCTGAGCCGCACAACCGCCCACCAAAACTTGGCTACGAAGCTTAGTGATTGCTTCGATATCCGTCCCCTCTGAGTCAGCCAAGAAGGTGAGCCATCAGTCAATGTTCGGGCCAACCACGGTCTCTGCGAGTAGGCGTTGGAAATCTTGTCATGGAACTCTGGCATGTCAGGTGGAGGGATGTATTCCGGGCCAAAGAGGACTCTGTTGATCATTTCCCGTGAGATGTCCACTTGTTTACCCCGAACTGGCACCCTGTCCTGCCTTGGTGCTGATTTGACCCCTTTTCCTGGCTCACATTTGCTTTCCAATAGTGCCAAGTAGTTGGCATAGAATTCCCGGACTAGTTCTGGATAATAGAATCCCGGGGGCGAGCTCATCCACTCGAGCTGATACCTCTGGTACTGTGTCTGAAGAACTGGGTATTCAGGCAGATCTGTGGTCATGATTTGCACTTCTTCAGCTATCGGTCTTTTGTGGCTTCTCGACATCGTTTTGGTAAGACCATCAAGATAGTGCTTCTGAGCCTCCTTAAATACCCACCGGATCGATTCTCTGTCCGTGGGTGCACTCCCTGCAATTTTGGTGGTTTCGGGGCCACCTACATCCTCCGGATTGGGGCTGGAGCTACCACTTTCATCCGATCCACTACCGCTCCCCGACTCACTGCTAGATGACCCACTCTCCTCTTCAGACTGGGAGACTTGGGTGGTTCTTCGTTTAACTAGCCTGGTTTGGTAAGTCGGGGCTGCAACTATTTCTTCGTCGCTACTCGGTTCATCAATTAGGGTCCGAGTTGTAGCGATCCTTTCTTTCTTCTTTAGTGCTTGACCGCGACGCGGTTGTTGTTTTGGGGCCATGTACCTGCACGTGAACGAGTTCAAACATGTGAGAACAGGAGAACACAATATAATACGTACTGTCTCGGAGTGACGGTTTGGGTGACGGTTCGTCACAGGTGTGACCGTCACACGGACCGTCACACCGACCGTCACTTTGAGACAGTTGGTCTGTCTATTATTGACGGCTTGGATGACGGACCGTCACGCATGCGACGAGCCGTCACGCCAACCGTCACTACTAGACAGTAAATTTTCTCCTTCTTTGAGGCATTTCGTCGAACACCTTATGCTCTTTTCGGGATATTGCTATTTTTTGTGGTATTTGATTTCATACGATCACCACCCAACCAATAATTAATCTCATGGGTTACTCAAGACTTCACCCATGTCAATCTTATGATTTCAAACAACAATGATACCCCATTTCTACCCAACAACATTTTACATCATCTCAATTTCATAAATATACAAACCCAACAATTTCCTTCGTATTTCTTCATGCTTACTCAAATAATCTCAACGATGAAGAGTTTAGAATCATACCTTGATCTTGTTAGGTAGAAGAAATCGCTATTCCCTTTTGATTTATATGAACCGATGGATAACTTAGCGGGAATTTGTTGGTTTGGTGCGTCTTGGACGACGGTGGAGATGTGAAAATGGGGAAGTGGGACTTGCTTGGGGAAAATGATGAGTGGGAAGATGATGAGTGGGAAAAAGCGGGATTTTGATTTCAAATGGGGGTTTGGAGCTTTGAGAGTAGAAGATGAGTGGGGAAGATGATGAAGATGAAATTGTTTTATATCTTCGGACGGGTCGGTTTGGTTTTGGGTCGGGTCGCACTTAAATAAACAAAGAAAACTTACCTGATGCGCTGCCTGGAGTGACGGTCCGTCAACGTCTCGACGGTCCGTCACTTGGGGCGTCACAGTTAGGCAGTGAGCCCTTGTGAGGATTATGGGTGACGGTCTGAGATGACGGTCCGTCAAAATAATGACGGTCCGTCACTCACCCCGTCACTACTAACCAGTGGCTATGAATATTTGTCTCCAAGTGACGGTCCAGGATGACGGTCCGTCATGTGGTTGACGGTCCGTCAACTCAAACCGTCACTCTTAGACAGAATACGCTGTTACGTCCACTTTTTGTACCTGCACACTCAACGAACAAATTAACCAATTCTAACAAGTCAAATTTTTCTAAGACTATACTACAACAACAATTTATGGGTTGCCTCCCATACAGCGCCTGATTTAACGTCGCGGCACGATGCGGGTGTCTTGATTACTCAGACTTCATCAAGACACCCCAGACTTAATAAACAATCGTATGCACAACTATATACCCTATAATAAACAAAAACAACAAATAAAAGTAAAAGCAGGAAAGTATGACTAAGAGTCAAATAAACACACTAGACTTAATCAAAAACCGTATTCCCCGGCAACGGCGCCACTTTTTGATAACGCTCAAACTACACTTCTAATTAAAGAAGCGTAAGCGATCGTTGTCAAGTAAAGAACCCAAACAAAGGTTGGGGTCGAATCCCACAGAGAATATGGTGAAGATTAAGACTTTAGTGAATTAGGTGACTAGTCGTCAATTGTTTCCGGTAATTAAAAGGGGGGGTTTTGTAATCAACGTGAACAAAAGCAACAATTATGTAAGAGAAATAATCAGTAGGAGAGAATGAACTAGGGATGAGTTCACCATGGCGTTGTAACAATGTCGATTCTAGGCTTAACCGGGTTCTTTCTACATGCGTGTCACGATGTGATTGCGTCAATTGTATCGTCTAAACGTCTCTCGACCAAATAAACAAATTTCCTTTTCTATTCTCTCAACCTCGAAAAGATGTGCTTTTTAGCTTTCAATCCTAAACATCAAGTAGATTAATCCAGTTACGGCATTAATCATTAGACGAGAGTTAGTAGTCTCGAATCCTTGTTGTTAATCAAGTTTTCCGGTTTTAATCTCTTTACTCAAGCAAATTAAACCTAGGCATGTTCTAATGTTTGCAACCACTAGAAAACGTGACATAAAGTATGATTAACAACGTGACTACATGTAAATTGAACCCAACGCTACCCGGAATCTAAATCGCTACGTTTGCCATGGCTCCCACAACCCTAGTTGCGGGAGTTTTAGTTACTCATGCTCGAAGAAGAAGAGAAAATAGTTGTATTCATAATAAAGGGAAGAAAAGTCTTACAATATAATGAAACAATCAACCTTCCAATATCCAAGAACAAGAAATACCAAGAACTCACGAACGAATCAAGAACACGAGTTCAATACAAATGAACCGTGTTGTTTTCTCTCCAAAATAACTAAAACGTGTTTTAAACTAATGGGTGAATGATAAATAAACTAAACCTATCATAGGGTATTTATAGGAGTAATAGAAGCCAAATCCAAAACGGGCTAGGAATCCCCAAAACGCGGGCAGCCGCTTGAAGCTACTGCCTTAACTTGACGGCCAGGCTGACGGACCGTCAAGCCAGTGACGGACCGTCGCCTGGACCGTCACTGTTAAACAGTGGTGTCGCCTCCTTTGCTGCCTCCATGCGACGGTCTATGTGACGGACCGTCACATGTGTGACGGACCGTCACTCATGCCGTCACTCTTAGGCAGAATCCTCTTTTTCTCGTATTTCCGTTCGTTTCCGTGTTTGTTTCCATTTCCTACAAATACAACATAAAAACATCAAAAACAACAACGGTTGCTTGAAAACGCACGATTGTTCTTAGTAAAAAGGAGTCGAAAGTGACGTAAAATGGCATCACATCATCTACCTTGGTAGTTTAGGTGGTGGCTAGCCATGACCTTGACAGTTAGTCATGGGAGTCATTACACCAAAATAGTATACCCTCTTTTAGTGCAAACCTCCATTCTTTCCATTTTCATTCAATGTCCTACAAGTCAAACACATACACCATTAAAAACAACAATCGTTTCATGAAAACTTACGATTATTCTTAGTTAAAGGAGTCAAATATGTCATAGAATGCCGGCACATCAACATACTACATTAAGTTTCTCTTTTTCTTTCACAAACACACATCCTATTCTAAACATGTCGGTTCAATAGAAACTAAAAATCCTTCGGGAAAGAACACACAAGAAAATCCCAAGGATGCGGGTACCTTATGGATACCCTCATGAGTTACCTCCCATGCAGTGCATAATTTAACATCACCACATGACGTGAGTGTTTTGGCTACTCAAACTTAACCAAAATTCTCTACAAAAACCACACAGATGACCAAGCTGCCCCTATCCCATAAAAAAAAAGGTGCATTAACCCTAATGCATTAAAAAGTATCTAAAACAAGAGATGCGAGGCATACCTGTGGCGCCTAAGCACGGTTATCATATAGTAGTCAGGCTCGCTGGATCAATTCCCATATCTTTTTCACCAACAGAGGCTGCCTCAGCAGTCCTCTCAGCATCAACAACTGCCCTAGTAGCTTCATAGCCGGTCTCTCCCACAATAGGGTCTGAAGAATTTACCTCTGTGGTGCCTGCAACACCACTTATCGAACCACCAGAACCAATAGCATTAATACGTATCTGCTAGATGGCAAGGGATTCTTTTCCCACCTTTGCTTTCTCTTTCTTACTCTTCTTCTCATCTCTTTCCTCCTTTTGCTCTAATGATTTTGGGCTCAATGAGGAAACTTTTCCCTCTTCACGAACCTTTTTATCTTTTCTCCTCCTGTTTTTCTTAGCCTCGAAAGGACTACCCGGTGCCTCCTCTTCCTTATTATCATCTTTCATGCGGAGGTCGGGGTGCATAGTGCTACAAATTTATCATTAGCGTGAGTGGAACCTGTGGTATGACTACTTGAGACTTGGAATACAAAGAGGGTCGGCATACGTTTAAATCATCAACATCCACTCAAAGTGCTTTTATATTCT
This sequence comes from Jaltomata sinuosa, assembly GCA_003996215.1. NCBI lineage: Eukaryota > Viridiplantae > Streptophyta > Magnoliopsida > Solanales > Solanaceae > Jaltomata > Jaltomata sinuosa. The sequence continues at coordinate 227,418 of QJPP01001625.1, read as the reverse complement.
CCTTCATCTTTGTGAGTTCAGCTGCTCCTATTTCATCTAGCTTTTCATTGATCCAGTCTTCCATCAACTGTATTCGGCCATGCACATCAAAAATGGTGCTATGGCTCTCTGTATAGAGGCATCAACAATCGCCTGGAAATGTTCAGTAAACTCTTTCATCTTCTTTTGTAGCTGTATAGTGGTCTGAACAGTATTTGCAAAATTCACCAGGTGAAAGGCATAGATTGATGTAGGCTTTGGTAGCGGAGGGGCAACAGATATAGGTAGGGCTGCTAAAGTCTCCGAAATGGAGATGTCGACCCCTCAAGGAGTCAACAACTTCATACTATTAGGGCATCTCGAAGTCAAAGTTACAGTAACTTCTTCCCATACCAATGGAGTCTCCTTATTCAGGCTACCCTTTGGGGTAGACATAACATTCATGTAGGGTACCATCTCTGGATGAGGAACAAATGCATCATGGATGGTGGTAGGTTCAGCTGACTTAGAAGTACTGCCCAGACCCATAGTCTTGCTCTCTTCTTTGGACCTCTCAGGATGATGGGTCCAGATAGAACGTTCTCCATGATCAATACCAGAATATTTCAGGACACCAGCATCTTCACATATCTCAGTCACGAGGCATGGGAAGAGGTATGAGGAACTTATCATTGTAACCCAATCCTAAATCTTCTCAACTATGATCTTCCCAATATTCAACTTGTATTTGGATAACAAGTTAGCCACAAGAACAGACCTATCAATTGTCAGTTGATTATCTCCACCAAATGGCATAAGCTGAAATCTAACAACCGCCCACCAGAATTTTGCCTCGAAGGTTAGAAAAGCCTTGTTGATCTGAGGCTTGTCCTGATACAACCACTTTGGAGTGCCAGTTGCTGAACACTTAGTTCGGTCAGTCTCATATTTATACCGATGGTCTTACTCTGATGTGTTGAAGGGTGTAACATACTCGGGCCCATAGAGAAATTTGTTAATAGTTTTTGCCAAGATGTTTATCGGTACACTTCACACAAGGACGCTCTCAAGCGGGCAAGTCTGATGCTTTCTGACCCTTCTGCCACTGGCTCTCCTGGATGGCCTGATAATTAGCTAAACCTCCCTCACAAAAGTTGGCTGATAGTCGGGGAGTGTCTTCCTAGTCCATCCCAAGTTATAGTGTTGGAAGTACTCCTCAAACTTAGGAAAGTCTTTTAGCTTGAACGAGTCTATCCTCCACTCTTCAGCAATAGGGCGTCTCATGTGCCCCTTTGTCATTATCCCGAGTCCGTAGTCAAATATCTTCTGCGACCCTTTCATATTCCATCTAGATTTTCCCCATAATCAGACATCTTTTTTGGATGTGAGAACTAGTGATATCCTTGGAGCTTTGGGAATAGGCAGGGTCATCTCGTATTTTGGAGTGGTGCTTTCTGTGTCAGACTCAGAACCACCCTCTGCAGCCTTGCCAGAACCTGATTGTGATGCATTCTCTGAACCAAAATCCATTTCTTTTCCACTTTAAACTTGGATGGCGGTGTCCTTTCCTCCCTTTGCCAATGGAGGAGCGGTGTCGCTTTCCTTTTCTGAACTGGCTGAGCTGGAAGATGACTCTTCCCTCTCTTCAGACTGGCGGGAATTCTATCTTGATGCTTGCTTTTTCTCGGGTGCATCATATTTTCCTTTTTTCGAATTGGACAAAGATGACATCACTAGCTTCCTCTTTGTCTTACGGATGAGGGGACAGTTGTCTGAGTCACTCTTCTCGCCTTACGAATCAGATTGATCCTTTAAGCCAGTAGTGACAGCCTTTTCCTTTACTTTTCAGGCTCCCCCTTGTTGTAATAGAGTTGTTAATAACCAAACCAAAAACGAAAAAAAAAAGTTAGAATTGTTTTACAAATTTCTGCCTCCCACGGGCGTGGGAAGTTCGACGTACCATGGTGGTGGGCGTCGAGATAAGGCAATGAGTTTTTAATGACTTTTTGTCCTCCCACGGTGACTTGCCATGGGCGTGAGAGGTGGGATGTCCCATCGGGATCGGGCATCAAAATTAGACAGAGGCCCCTTCAAGCACTAGTTCATTTCCTCTGCCCTGATCCGACGCCCATCGTGCCTATGACGTCCCGTCAGGCCAACCCGTGGGATCATATCAACACAAGTTTTCATCTCTCCCCACTTTCATTGGTTCCATATTTACTTCACCTCTCCCAAAGAATTAACATACATACATCATGAATAAAATTTCTACACACCATTAAAAAAATCAACACAACCCTAGTTCCCTATTTTTATCAATTTACATTCATAAAAGTACACACATATGCAAAGTTCAAATCTAGGGTTGGCCATGATCACTTAAGAAACAACATGCTCTTGCCTATTTATGAACCTATAGATACTATAAAACTAACAAAAAATTGAAACTATGAGAAAAGAACTTACTCTTGGTTTGCACAAAAAATGACTCTTGGATACTTGTACGAACTTGCCCTAATGTGCCTTTGTGATCCTCTATGTATATAAGGAAGTGGGGGAGTGATTTGCAGTGCTGAGAAGTGTAGAGGGGAGGTGATCGTGAGTGAGGGACATGAGAAAAGGGAGAGAGTTTGAAGTGGAGGGAGTTTGAGTGTTTGACCTCAATTGAAAGAGGTCAAATTTCTAATTATACGCAGGGAAGGGGAAAGGGAAACCAGTTGGGTTGGCTATAACATAAATTTTTAAAATTGATTGAACCTTTGATTGACCCTAATGATTGGCTTAAGCGACGCCCGTGGGGCACGTGATGTCCCATCGAAATTGACTACCCTGGGCATTAGAGACCCTAATTCCCACACCTGTCGGGGTTATGACGGCCTGTCATGTCGGGATGTGGGAATGGGCCAGTGGCTTTTCCCTCACTTCTTTTGTTTGCATGCTGATTTCCCATGCGTGTCGGGGCAGCGATGGCCCATCGTGGCTAGGCGTGAGAATGGGACAGTGAATATTTGCTTGGGTATTCATAGTGGCTCGCCCATTTCCCACGAGCGTGGGACCTGTAACGTCCCATCAGATGTGCCTGTGGGACCCTTTCTGTAGCTTTTCCTCTCTTCAGCTTCACCAACTCCTGCACACTTAAACTAATGTTAGTTCATGGGTTGCCATGCAACGCCTGATCTAACATCGTGACATGACTTAGGTCACTTAACTACTCACACTTCATCAAGTTTTCTTCATTGTTTTCCTCCCATGCAGCGCCTGATTTAACATCATGGCACGACGTAGGCCACTTGGTTAATCAGACTTCACCAAGCTCCTAAGATTCTACCACTTTGATTTCTTCAACATCTCCCAATTAGGAATTGGCACGCTGTCCATTAACCTTGAACTGCTTACCGTCATAGTTCTTAAGCTCTATAACACCATGTTGGGATACTTGCACCACTCGAAATGGCCCTATCCACATAGACTTAAGCTTGCCTGGAAACAAGCGTAGTTTCGAATTATAGAGTAAGACCAGCTCACCCGGCTGAAAATATCTCTTCTTAATATTCCACTCATGGTACATCTTCATCTTCTCTTTGTACAGAGCTAAACTCTCATATGCATTCAGGTGAAACTCATCAAGTTCATTTAATTAGCCAAGACGCTGATATAATGCAGCACACCAGTCTAGGTTCAGCTTCTTAACCGCCCACATGGCCTTATGCTCAAGCTCCACCGACTGATGAAACGCTTTTGCAAACACAAGCTTATAGGTTTACATATGTATAAGGGTCTTGTAGGTTGTCTGATACGCCCATAGGGCATCATCAAGCTTCCTAGACCAATTTATTATGTGCACATTCATCATTTTTGCAAGGATAGATTTTATCTCCCCATTTGAGACCTCTACTTGCCCACTCGTCTGCGGATGATAAGGTGTCGCCACACTGTGCCTCACCCCATATTTCTCAAGTAGAGTCCTGAACAACTTATTACAAAAGTGAGACCCTTCATCACCGATAATCGCTCGCGGTATCCCAAATCTGCAGAAGATATTCCTTTTCAAGAACGCTGTGACACTCTTGCCTTTATTGTTGGGAACCGCTACTGCCTCAACCCATTTTGACACATAAACAACAACAACCAATATATACCTCATGCCATTTGACATCACAAAAGGACCCATGAAATTGATTCCCTATACATCAAATAGTTCAATCACAAGAATGGGAGTAAGAGGGAGCTCATGCTTCCTTGACATGCCCCCTTCCCTTTGGCATCGATTATAGGCCCTAGCATACTTATGATCACCCTTATAGAGGGTAGGCCATTAGTAGCCGCATTTCAAGATCTTGTAGGCTATCCAGTTACCACCATGATGTCCTCCTACAGGAAAGGAATGGCACACCTCAAGTATATCCTCCATTTCAGATTCAGCTATGTATCTCTGAATCATGGTGTCACCACATACACAGAATAAATATGGCTCTTCCTAGAAAGATATCTTTAAATTAGACATGAACTTCCTCCCCTAATGCACTGTCAAGTTCGGAGGAACTATATCACTTGCTAAGTAGTTATCAATATCTGCGTACCATGGGATCAAATTCTGAGAAGTAGCCAACACTTGTTCATCTGGGAAAGCATCATCAATCTCAAGCTCATCTTTCATCTACAACATAGCCTCATCTTTAAGTCTGGACAAGTGATGAACCAAATGATTTTCAGTACCTTTGCGTTATTTGACTTCAAAGTCAAATTCTTTCAACAGCAGCACCCAATGAATCAACCTAGGCTTAGCATCCTTATTTGCCATAAAATTCCTGAGAGTTGCATGGTCTGTGTGCACTATCCCCTTGGTGCCAAAAAAATAAGATCTGAACTTTTCAAATGCAAACACCCCAATTAGCAGCTCCTGTTCGGTCACAGTGTAGTTCTTCTTAGTAGGGTTCAGTGCTTTACTAGCATAGTAAATCGGGTGAAGAATCTTCCCTCGTCTCTGGCCTAGGACTTCTCCTAGCGCTACTCCACTAGCATCACACATCACCTAAAAGGGATCAGACCAATCAGGCGCAACAATAATGGGGGCTAAGATTAACTGCAACTTTAGGCATTTGAATGCCTTCAAACACGCCTCATCGAACACAAACTTCATATCCTTCTCTAATAGCTTGCACAAGGGATGAGCAATCTTTGAGAAGTTCTTTATAAACCTGTGATAAAACCCAGCATGCCCTAAGAAACTTCGAATACCCTTCACTAAAATTGGTGGAGGCAATTTTTTCAATCACCTCTATCTTGTCCTTGTCAACCTCAATCCCCTTTTTAGAAATCCGGTGGCCCAACACAATACCTTCCTTGACCATAAAATGGCACTTCTCTAAGTTCAGTACCGAGTTGCACTCTTCACATCTTTGCAACACACAACTCAGATGGGATAAATAGTCATCAAATGAATCACCAATAATAGAGAAATCTTCCATGAATACCTCATTAGTGTCCTCCACCATGTTAGAGAAGATTGACATCATACATCTCTAAAAGGTTGCTGGTGCATTACATAATCCAAATGGCATCCTCTTGAAAGAGAACATCCCATATGGACAAGTGAAAGTCGTCTTCTCTTGGTCTTCATGAGCAATCAAAATATGATTGTAGCATGAGTACCCATCAAGAAAACAGTACCATCCTCTACCAGCAAGCCGGTCTAACATCAATTCTGTGAACAGTATTGGAAAATTATCCTTCTCAGTCCATGAGTTCAACTCTTTGTAATCCAGGCAAACACGCCAACCTGAAACTAGTCTCATAGGAATCATCTCATTCTTAGCATTAGGAACCACAGTGATTCCACCCTTTTTCAGCACACACTGAACTGGGCTCACCCACTTACTGTCTGCAATTGGGTAAACCACACCTGCATCCAGCCACTTGATGATTTCCTTCTTGACAACCTCTTGCATAGGCTGATTCAGCCTATGTTGATGCTCCATACTTGGAATGAGATTTAGTTCAAGCTAAATATTATGCATGTATATGCCTGGTTGGATACCAATAATGTCAGCAATATACCAATCAATGGCCCTTTTGAACGTCTTCAATACAGAAACAAGTGCTTCAACTTGCCCTTCTCCCAAGCCAGCTGCAATAATCACAAGCAAAGTGCTATTGGCTCCCAAGAAAATATAACGCAAGTGTGATGGAAGTGTCTTGAGCTCCAAGACTAGAGGCTCCTTAATAGATGGTCTTGCTGGTGGGGTTATTCTAATCTTCAGGTCCAGATCAAGCTTCTTTGGAGCATAAGAGTAAGAGCCCCTACCAATAAGCGTTTCCACTATGTTAGCATACTTATCAATGTCATCCCTATCAAAGTTCATGATCACGGCTGCAAGTGCTTCAACACCAAGTCTCTCCTCAATCTAGACTGACAACTGCTCTTCATCTACAATATCATTGACTGAGACAACCCGCATATCATCATGGTGCTTCATAGATTGACACAGGTTAAAAGTAACTTCCTCATCATTAAACTTGAATTTCATCTACCCTGTCTCTGAGTCAACTAAAATACGTCCTCTGGAAAAGAATGGTCGCCCCAAGATGATAAGGACCTCAAAATCTACCTCACAGTCTAGAATCATGAAGTCCATTGGGAAGATAAAGGACTCCACTTTCAGCAGCACATCATATAAGATACACATTGGCCTCTTCACAGTGCGATCTACCATTAATAGCCGCATTATCATCGGTGTGGAGGCTCCCAAGCCCAACTATCTGAATACTGCCAATAACGTTAAATTAATGCTCGCACTAAAGTCACATAGCACCTTGGAAAAATAGAATGCCCTAATTGTAAACAAAATAGTGAAGGCTCCAGGATCCTCTCTTTTCTGCATAGGAGAACGAGAAGCAATGCACTACAATGGTGCAAATTATCTGCAGGCTCAAAATGATAGTTCTCTTTTTTTTCACCAAGTCCTTCATGAACTTTGCATATCCAGGCATCTAATCTAGAGCCTCAACCAAAGGAATATTAACCGAGAGCTTCTTCAATATAAAGATGAATTTTCTATACTTTCCTTCTTCAGCCTTCTTGGCTAGTCTTTGTTGGAAAGGAGCAAGAGATCTAGGCATTGGTTTACAACTTTAGTAACCTCCTTCTCCTTCCTCTTGGTCTCATTTTGCTTTTTTACCATTTGGCTTTCCTTATTACCCTTGACCTTAGACTCAACCACAACTTCAACTTCATCTTTCTTAGTCTCAGTTTGCTCCTCAACAACTATAGGGATAAGAGGTTCAATAGTATTCTTTCTGCTTTGAGTAGTCACCACCATACAATGTCTATCATTTTTTGGATTCTGAACTGTATCACTTAGAAAAGTACCCTTTTGACGCTGATTCAGGGCTGTAGACATTTGGTTCACCTGTGTCTCAATCTTCTTTATGGAGACTACATGTGACTCTAACTTTTGACTCATACTTGAGATGTTACAACACATCTCCTTCAAGTTACCATCAGTAGACTAAACTTTTTGTAACACTTTGGCTAACATCTCCTTCATGGTTGGGTGTTCGGGTGTTGCTTCACAGTTTCTAGGAGGGATGTATAGGCCGCTTCTATCATTCTTGTAGCCATCTCTCTTGATCCAGTCACCATCTCTGTCTCTACCCCTGCTCCTGTCTCTATATCCAGACCGATTATTGTTATCATCTCTGTCTTTATTGTTATCCCGATCTCTATTCTGACCTTGGTTTCCTTAGCCATTGGCCCAAAAAATTTCCACTTGATCATTGAGATAATTCACTTCTTCATCAGACTCGTTCCTATCCTATATTGGTGCCTTTCCTTGTGAACCTATAACATTCACCTTTTTTGCTCCATTATTAAAGATTTGCATTATGATCAGATCTATACTTGTCTTTAGTCCAGTGACATCCTGTCTTCGCTCCTGTAACTCATGCTGGTCCAAAGATTTCCCAACAGTATAACTTCCTGCTACACTCTCAGAGTCTCTTGTATTCCAGGCCATGTTTGTCTTGGTGACTCCGTCAAGCATCTCAGACACTTCTGCAAAAGTTGTCACGCCCCGAGGTTACCCCCTAGACATAACACGAGACTTAGGACCACAAGCATCCCAAGCTAACCCTTGGTCATAGCATTCTCAAGCAAACATAAAGGAAACATAGAAGAAGCATCAAAGATAAAGATGGAATAGCATAAGATAGATGGTTGAGTCAAAAGGGATACGACACCCACGAAGGGTTATATATGGTCTATGTCTGAAAGCCTCTAATCATAACATAATGAGTTGCTAGGAAAAGACCCTAACTAACTCGAAGTACAGAAATAAAGTCAACATAAACTAAGAACATGACTAGTCCTCGACCTAAGAGGACTCACCCACAACTGGCGGAGTAAGTGGCCTGGGAACTCTAGCCACGAATCTGAGAAGGGACACCTGAATCTGCATCATTAAAGGATACATCGCAAAATATACGTCAGTACTATGGAATGTACTGAGTATAAGGGCAATACATAAATAAGATAGAACATGCTTTAAAACGTACTTAGACAGAATCCATACATAATAAGGTATCATGAGTAAATAGCATAATGGAAAGGTAAAAAATAAAGTAAAAGCCAACTTTAAGATAAGAGTTCATAAAGCTTAGAAAACTTGAAAACATACATAAGGGAGTTTCTTATAACTGGCATGAGACCATGTGAGCTTACATGGAATCTAACTATATAACCCTAGTTAGCAAAGCTGACTTGAACCTTGCCAAGGAATGAGTCACCATACCCAACTATATAACCCTAGTTGGAAAAGTTGTCCTAATGCCCGTTAGGAAACAGGACACCATTCGTAAAGACGTGGATCCACTCTCATAAGCCTATAAGGCACATATCATTTCATAACCTACGCTGGCAACATAGTTTCTAGATTTAGGTAATCGAACCCTCATCTCTGGATGCTAAATACTACTCCCAAAACATGCACATGTAGCTTATCATTTCATAATGGCCCCATATCATGCCAAATCTTATTCATAAAGCATGAAAATACATTGGGCATATTGCAAATTTTCATATCATAGTTCATAAACCTAGGTGTAGCCATAATTCAAAACATGCTTTTCTTTCTAAATTCATACTTGAAGAATTTTTCATACAATTTCATAAGTACATAAAGGCCATGATATCTAATCATGCCAAGTTTCTCTTGAAAACATGCAATTTTATGGAATCATGCTAGAAATCAATTCTCATACTTGGGCTTTTAAAACTAATGAAGGAATCATGAACAAGTCATGTCTAATCAATAAGAAACCATGAATTTAAACATAGAAACTGATTTCACAAGTCTTCCCTAAATTTAGATCAAAACCCTAATTTCATAAGTTCATAATTTAACATAAGAATTGGGGATTTTGGGAACAAGGGTAAAAAGAACCCATTGTTGAATACCCACATACCTTGGGTGAAGATACCCCACTTGAATTGGAAAGACTTAGGAGGCTTGAACTTGGAGCTTGAGACTTGAAGCTTGGAGAAGAATTTTCCTCTTTTGGGAGATGAGTGAAGTAATGAGAAGGAACTTAGGCTAATGAGGGTGGAAACGCTTCTTGAAATAGACAAAATGACATAATTTAGGAGTTAAAAGGGTGGGTAATAACTAAAATACCCTTGGGACTTAATTAGGAAAAAGCTGATTTTTAATGCGGCTTCAGGTTCCACGGGCGGTGTCTACGACTCGTAGACTTAACCACGACTTGTGGTTCCTTCTCATGGAAACTGTCCAGGATTTCAGGCTGCTGAAGGTTTCTTATGACTCAACAGGACAACTAGTGGAAGCTTCCACGAGTCGTAGAATTGAGTCGTGGAAATCAGAGGATTTGACTACTCTCTGTCTAAGTTCCACGGTTTGGTTCCATGACCCGTGCAAACCTTCACTAGTCTTGAAACTAACTCGTGGTTCTTAGACCTGAGGATGGTCTGCAGGACCGGAATCACGAGTCACTTTCATGACTCGTGGAACCACCTATGGCTCGTGGACTTGACCCGTGATTTCTGGAAGTTCATAAATTTCTGCAAGTCTTGAGTTTAAAAGCTGGGTCTATATCTGGGGTGTTACAAAAGTGTTTTCCATGAACGCTCCCCTAGTGACTATGTCAGCAACTTCTATAGTATTTGTGTTCAGTTCTCTATAGAAAATCTCCATCAAATGATCCGGTGGGATTCCATGATTCGACACCTATATCATCTTCTTATTTAACGTAAGCCAGGTCTCATATAGTTCCTCTGTGCTCAATTGCTTAAAGTTATATATCTCTTGTTTGATATGCAACATCTTTGATGAAGGGAAAAACCTCTCCAAAAATTGAATCTTCAATTCCCTCGATGTAAATATTGAAGCATCAAAAAGTTCAGTAAGCCACAATGTCACCTCTCCAGTCAAAGAAAATGGAAACAACTGCAACCTAATAGTATCTTGGTCTACCCCTGGGAGGTTGTATGCCTTGTAGATCCCCACAAAGTTAACCAAGTGTAAATTTACATCGTCCATGGGCTTACCAAAAAATAATCCTTTTAGGTTTAATAGCTGGATCATAGTGCTAGTGATGTCAAACTTTGTACCATCGGGAAATAGTGGAAATACTATGGGGCCTGTTGTACCTACTTCATTAATATAATCATCATTCTCAACATTGTAGCAAGGAATGTGTCATAGTGGTTGGATCTGGAAGCCTCTTTTCCCTCTTGGTGCAACTGGATCTTGAGGTACATTGCATTTGGTTGCCTCTTCTTTTGCATCTTGAGCAAGTGCAGCTCGTCGAGTAGCTTCTTGTCTAACTTGCCTTGGATGTTAAGCTTCAGTGTTTGGATTTTCTAGGTCTGCCGCAACCTGAGCATCTTGCGTGATTTGCGCATCTTTTTAAGCTTTCTGCCTCTACTATTCTTTGCCCAACATCCGAGCTGTAGCCTATTCAAGTGTCTAAGCAACCCTATTATTTGCCATGTTTCTCAATCGTCATTTGAGTTCATGATCAAATGGAATCAGGGGATTTCCTTGACTCCTTGTAGTGGGCATGCACGCGGGACAAAACAAAAACAACAAGAAAATTAAAATCCGGAAATAAGGACTAATAGTGAAATAAACACAATCTCTCTTAATCCTAAACCGTACTCCCTGGCAACGATGCCAAAATTTGATACAACCAAAATACACATCCAAAAGAAGCATAAAGTGGTTGATGTTCAAATATAGAACCCAACTAAGGTTGCGATCAATCCAACAGAGAATATGGTAGGACTAGGGTCAACTATTCTTATTCGCACTCTTAAGACGTTTATTTCCCAGAAAGGGGGGGGGGAGTTTAAAGTAAAAGAATGTTTGTAATTAATATTCGAACAAGTGAAATTAATAGTTTTCAAGTGTTGTAATCAATGAGAGAAGCAACTAGGGAAATATTTCCCATAAGATCATAACGCAGTAAGGCATTGTACTAGTAATCTAGTCTAGTGCTATGCATGCAATAGCGGTAAGTTAGGTTCTCCTAAGCGGATTCTTACCAAAATAGAAAATGTCACCACGCAACTTGGTCAGTCTACGGGTATTTGCTTTGGTAACCCTTACCAGTGATCCCAGTTTAGCTTTCCCCGAGCAGGTTCAAGCTAATTAGATAAGGGTTGGTATCCTGAAATCTCCATTGTGTATTCCCCTTTCCAATTTGTTACCCCTTTGGTCAAGCAAGTAGGAATAGGGCGAGTTCGAACATTGGCCACCATTAAAAAGCAATCAAAACAAGAGGAAGAATAATACATGCATGAACACCTTCTTAGGCTTACTTAGTACTTTGCCTACTTTGTTAATCCTTCATGGTTCCCACAATCCTAGTTATGGATTTAGCCACTCATAGTTGCAATGAAACAATCAGATTTAGATGAGGAGATCATGATTATAACTTACAAGAACAAGTAAAGAAAACAAAAATCTTGAATTCTCAAGAACACTTCAATATTCAAGAACAAGAATTGAATTCTCAAAAGTTTGGAATAAAATCTCAACAATGTGTTATGATGTATCAAAGTTGTATAATAATTGACAAATAATGTGTAACCCTAGGGAATGTATTTATGGACAACAAATACTAAATCCTAACAGAACTAGGAGAGATGGAATGCGACAGTTCTAATAGGCAAGCCCCACGGGTCATCGTGGGTGCCACGAGTGTTGTGGGTGCCGGTCAGGTCTTCTACACTTCAAGTCTCAGGCCCTCTACCTTGTTTCCAAGGGCAAGTGTATCTTCGCGATGGTACAAAAGAAGAACGAAATGTGATGAGCCTTCTTGTTTGCCATGGGTGTCGTGGGCAACCCGTTAGCTAGCTTATCTGCTTCTCCAGTGCCTCTAACTTATTTCGACGGGCATTTGTGATGTCCCATCATGGATCTCACGGGCATCGTGGCTGGTCGTTTAATGTGACTTCTTTGCTTTTAGCTTCACTGGTCCATTTCCACGGGCATGTGTGACGGCCCGTGGCAGCTCTGACGCCTATCCCAACTAAGTCATGGGATGGTGCAGAGACAACCAACTCATCCCCAGGATTATATCAAAATCCACCATGGCTAAAATCACTAAATAAATAAAAGTTTTTTGCCCCACAAACATAATAGGACACACAAAAAAAACTCTATCAACAATCACAGACTCGGCCACTGGGGTAGACACATGAAAAGAAAAATCTAGTAGCTCATAAATCATGTCTAATGCCTCATCTAAATCATAAAACACTATGAAAACGATCAAACAAAACTGAATCCATGCAATCACATACAAGGGTAGTACCTGTGATCACCACATCCAATGCGTCAACCTTGGGCTTGCCTGAAAAAATGTAGAAGTAGTTTTTACCACCTGCCTGTGCACTACCACTATTGGGCTAATTACCTCTTCTTCCATAACCACTGCCCCAGTTGGGATGAGTGCCACCTCTGCCAGCTGTATGACTACCTCTCCTACCTTACAGATAATCTATACCATTACTATTACCCCCTCTACCTATCAGAGCTACGTGAATCTGCTGCTAACCTATATAGCAATAATAAGGACAATTCCTCTTAAAATGACAAACCTCACTAAACTAATAGCATGCACGGTGTAAGGTACTTTGCTGCACTGGAGAAGACAAAGTGAGATACCTATCAAACTCTTACAAAGGCTGGCTGGACCTTGATGGTCCCATAGTAATGACCTGCAATGTAGACTGAATAAGGTGTGCACGGTAAAGGTTGGTCATAAATTTGGAGAGTTTGCTTCTACACAGAAACGAAGACCTTCGAGAATAAATATTGGACCGGGAAGAAAAAGGGGGAAAAAGTAAAGTCTAAGCGCATAAGGCACGAAACAAAAATCCTATTTCGGTAAGACTTGATCTGAATCGTAGTTCAGATTCAAGTTGGTTTAGTGAGGGTGACCGCGAAAGTCACCGAATGGGTCAGTCTTTTAGTTCTCCCAGATTAGAATATCAAAAGAGGACGTTGCATATGCCCGGGGCGGACACGACTTCTTCTAAGGCTAGAAGACCACTGGAAGACACCCAGGACTATAGCATGTCGTGAAAGAAGCACACTGGACGGGCGTGCTTTGACCGTGTCTCCGAGGCACAGTTGAATGTAGATATCATGAACGCGAGGTGCAGGATACCAGGCCGAGAAACCCGGGCAACCATTCCCCTATGTGCCAATCGCTAGCGCATCCAGGGCCCCGGCGCCCAGCTCAGCTGGAGAGGCCTAGCCTGATCTGAGAAGTGCTAATTCAGTTCGGATAGACTTCATTCAAGAATTCCACCTCCCCGGGAATCAATAAGAAAACAAGTGCTAAGTTTCAGAACAGTGAATAAACCGAAAGGAAAGAAGATACCTTTCTCGCCCAGCGCCTAAAGCGCACTATGCTCCGCTTCAACAAATGAGAGTTTTTGGTGGAACCGGTGAACCACACGAGCTAGTTAGATGCGTGGGATAGAGGGCTCGTAGTACTTGCTAGCGCGGCTATGCAGTGGAAGGGAAGGAGCCTAAATTGACCCCCTTCTTTTTTTCTTTGAAAAAAGTAGTAAGGAGTAAGGATATTAAACTCTCGGATGAGACTAAGCATCCCTGACCCTGGAGTACTTGATAAACGCTCAAATTTACTCTTCCATAAAGAGGTATCGGTGATCGTCAAGCAAAACACATTTATAAGTATCCAACGGATATCGGGGTCATAGCCACAGAGACTTGTAGATAACACAATGATGTTTGTATAGAAGCGACTTCACTAAAAGAGTAAGTGTTTAAATTCAAGAAAGTAAAGGATTGGGGGGAATTGGGAATTCTGTCACAAAAATCCAATTCAAGCAAGAAAATAAAATGGGTGTACCAAATTGAGTAGACGAATAGGGATGTGTATCCAATGGGGCTTTTATATGGGATAGGGTAATTGCTTATTTATGCTTATTCTCGATCATTGACATAGGTAGCCTTGGTCATGTGTATTGATTATTTTTCTCTCGATCAACAACCATATATCCGACAATCTCGGTATAAGCACTATATGCTTAACAACAAACAACCAAGATCAAGCATAAGGAGGTCACACTATCTCTAGCTTAGACCCTTAAATGGGTGATTCCGTAGATATGAGCTATTTATAGTCTCAAATCTGAATGGAGTCCCAAGTTCCAACTAGTAATTTCACATTCGAAAGTATGAAATTCTCTTTCAAGCAACAACATAGCCAAGTAAGGAAAATCAATGTTTGAAACCACAAATTTTAGGATTAAAACTTGGTGAAACTACTAGACCCATGTCAAATAAGCAATTATAAGCAAGAATTAGCAACACCCACACCGATTTGTCAAGCACCCATTATCAACACATCCCTAGACAAATGAAATTAGCTACTCATAATAAAGGAAAGAGATATACCAAGTGGGTAAGTCAAATTCCTCTTCATTCAAGTGTAATTTCAAGTTCTAAGCTCAGTTTGAATACACAAATGGTTAACCAAGATTTGGAAGAGAGAATAGATTGAAACCCTCTTCTTCTTGGAGAGGAAAATTTGTTCTCAAAGCTAAAATTTTCTTGCAAATATGCAAAGCTGAGAAAATCTATTTACAATTGTGCCCAAAACGAGTTTAAATACTTTCCCAAAATGTCACTAAATTTTTGGACAAAAATTCCCTTCGAGTGGTGTGAAGCGCGACGTGCGGTTTGCATGTCATGATATGCGCATCGCACACCCTCTTTAGTTAAACCAGTGACTTCAGCCGACTTCGGAGATGTTGTGCGAAGGAGGTGTGGTTCGCACCATGAGTTGTGCGCATCGCACAGTGACCGCACCTCATAATAGATCCTTCAGTCGATGCAAGACTCCATGCGGTGAGAGGTGCAGAATGCACCAAGGCTTGTGCATGTCGCACAAGTGCTGCATCTCAAGGTAGAATCTTCATCTTCTTCTATCACTTTACACTTCACTCCTTTTAAGCTTTTTTTGGGTCCATTTCGTTATTTTTCATCTTTGATCACAAGTACCTACATAGACATCAATAAATGCCATAAGAACCTCTAAATCTATTCAAAACATAGCAATAATTCATGGATAAAGGCTCAATAAGTCGGTAGATTACCGACTTATCAAACCCTCAAACTTGAACTATTGCTTGTTCTCAAGCAAGATACTCACAAGGAAAGGAATGAATTATCTCTAGACTCAATCAAGGCACAAAATACTAATCTATGCTAAAAATCAAGATAAAAGAATAAACAAAAAGACTCAAACAAAAAGACTCAACTACAATGCTTATCTCAATTTGAACCACCACAATATCAAGGCAGTTGGTCATTTGAAAACCTTTTCCAAAAGGACTTCATTTCTCATTCAAAATCAAGGGAATTTTGTCATTCAAAACAAGACATTTAATCTTCTCAAGTCATTGTCATGGACAGTCAAGGTTTGCCTCAAAATTCGCCACACAACTTGTCTCATTCATTTCTCTCAATTGAAATAGAGACTTCATGTTTCAATTCGAGTGTATGATGCCACTCGCCACAAGAGAGAATCCCACTCACAATCATAAAATTTTCAAACAAAGGGATTATAGGAGAACCAAGAAGCCTCTCACTCTCTCAAGGAAGTTCAAGTGCACACATCAAACCATAGGCTTGCCCTTTATGTAAATCACCACTAATGTAGGGTAGCCAAGCTCGGAATAACCAAGGACTTGCGGGTTACGATGTTGGTTAGGGCTAAGGTGAGGATTTCATTTGTTTCAAGTGACTATACCACCCTAATGCTCTTTATTATCATTTCGAACACCACTCACATTTTCAAATTTCAACTTCACCTTATTTCTTCCTCACACAACCCAAACTTCTCCCTTCCAATCATGATCCTTCAAACTCCTTGTATCACCTTTGTTTGGTAGCAATTATTCTTGATTTTCATTTTTGCTCATTGGATTGAGCTTTTGGAGAAATTTTCAATTCAAACCTAAGGTTCTATCTTAGACTTGAAGTGCATTCCTTTTCTTCTCCTCATTTGATCACATACACCCCCATACTTAGGTATTTACCTATGTTGTCTTTTTATTTCCACCCAATCATAGGCTTTTAGCCCACATTTCACTTTCAATCAATTACAGAGGACGGGTGCCAAGATAGAGATTCCAAGAATGTCAAGGTGTTAACCAGGTGCTAAATACCAGTTACAAGCTCAAAGGGGTTCACTAGGATTGATGTCACGGGAAGTCATTTGGGTGAAGTGGCTATAAAAAAGGGCCTAAGGTCATCATCCAAGCTCGATCACACCTAGAATTTTACCTTGAATCACATTCAAGGAAAGTTCTAGATGACACGCATGAACAAAAATCAAGGTAAACCCTTACCACACAAGGCATCATGCCACAAGACTTCTTTCATTAGTCTAAAAATCAATTGGGATAAATGACTTTCGATAAGCTATTTCGAGTTTATTACACACTTATTTATGAGTTAATCAAGCCAAAGCAAGAGTGTGCAAGTCATGAAAAGAGCATGCATTTCCTCAAAAATTCATTTTCCTTCTTCTTTTTGTTTTCAAAAATAATTTGACAAGAGAAAATTTTTGGTGGGCCCATTTCGAGAATAGAAACTACTGACTCAATTTTAAACTAAAACTTGGCATTTTCCCATAAAAAAGTCATCTCTCAATCTATCATAGGGAAACACCAACCCGGTTCGACACAAAAACAAAAGAAAAAGAAAGATAAAGAAAAGTTTTGCTCATTGGGAAAGAACCGTGGTATTAAGAAAACCCTCGGAGTTTATTGATAAACTACTATTAACAAGGCGATAAGCAAATCGTGCGCTCATGATTCATTTGAAAACAAGCCTTGGCTTGGGCCTTTAGCGCATTTGCAAAGCACGGGTAGTAAAAATATATGGTGTGTAATACCAACCCGACAATACAATCACAAAAACCAAAAATTAAAAAATCAAGCTCGTCGAGGGCATAATTAAGCTCAAAAACAAACTAACATAAGAAAAAGGCCCGGCGAGGGCAATAAGCATCACAATCATCCAAAATATGCCCAACAAGGGCGAAACCGAATCTTGCAAAACTAAAATGTCAACAAGGCCCAGCAAGGGGAATAGAAACAATATCTCAAGCCCAATCACGGGCACTACCAAAAAACAAGTAAAGCCACCCCTTCCTCACAAAAGAAGCATTGCTCTCAATGCTATTAGTTTAAGGGAAAGAAAGTGGAACTCCCTGGAGAACTAAGTCTCATAATCATCATCATCATCATCTATTGCCTCATCATCTGAGGTCATTCCACTCGGGCCGGTACCACCCTTTTGGGAGTGCACAGTGACTGAGAAATATCTAAGGGCCTGCTAAAAATTTGGATTCCGATTATCATCATCGAGTACTGCATCTGTATCACTGGGTAACTCCTCCTCATTATCCGCAAGGGATGCCAATAAGTTTTCCAAGGGGCCAGAAATGGTGCGAGGTTGAGGTAAGGTATTCAAATCTGCCTCTTCGACTGGGTCCTTACCTTTTGCCTTGTTGAGGTGCTTTTGGAGTGTCTTGACAAATTTTTCACAAACATCCAACCTTTTTGCAATGAGTGGACACTTTCTCCACAACTTCTTTGATGTCCCTCTTCACTGCCCTCTCAATCAATCCTGGTAGATCGTTTGACAAATCCCTCAATTGCCTCTCATGGTTGTATATTTTCTCAACCATATCTTGGAGCCCACTTTTAGATACTATCTCTCTAGGTGCATCAGCAGTGGGTGTGTGTGTTTCTGAAGCAGGGTGATAAGGAGAGGAGGCATGTAATTCAGCATCAGAGTCATCATCCTCATCGTCCACCAAAACCTCTACCCTATGCCTTTTGAAACAAGGAGCATCCTGGTCAGTTTTCTTATCAAGATCTTGCACACCGATGGTCGGAGTAGGTGCATCATAGGCAAAGTAAGGAACGCCAGTATTTGCACAAAGTTTAGTGATTAGCAATGGAAAGAGGAATGCATCACCACCTCTATGAGCCTTTATTTTTATCCCCAAGGCGATGACCTCACTAACTTTAATATGATCCCCCACCATGATTGCATCTACTAGAATGGCACCATCATGCATGACCATTTGGTTATTCTGATAAGGTATAAAGTGGGAGCAAACAAAATCATACCATAGGTGCACCTCGAAGTACAAAGTCTGGCGTGGGATTTCACCCCCTAAAGTAGACCAGAGAGGTTCATCAGAAGCAATGATAGGAGCCTCCCATTCGAGAGGTTTGCGTTTGAGGAGTAGCTTATCCATGAGCTCAGAGGCTGGTTCAATGGGAGTGCTCCAATAAATAGCATTAATTGCAGCTAGGGTGATTCTGATCTATTTACCGAACAAAGACCAAGTCCAATGAGGGGAATGTTTCACAACCTCCTTTGTAGCCTTTAGTATCTTGTGTGGCTTGGTATGAGGCAAAGAACTCCTGGACTAACTCCTTGTAGTAATTTATGGGTACCTCCTGAAATGGTTGTCAATGTCGGTTGGCAAACTGAGTGGGGATGTTGGGTAGGTTATCCCCCACTGCATCAAGGTTAAAGCTTTGCTCTGTGTTGAAGGATCTACCAATATCATGATCATAAATCACGTTCATGCCCTCCACTTTGAATCGAACCCTCTCCCCCTCTGAGACTTGGTTCCGAGAAGATGAGACTTTCTTTTTCCCCTTTGAAGTTGGATTGGAGGAGGAGGGAGCTATTGGAATTTGTGAACTCCTCTAGGCGTTACCCCTGTTAGAAGACATGTACTACATACAGAGATTGTGGGCCAAAAACAAAAACAAAATCTAAAAAGAAGTTAACAAACTACAAAGGATGGAATGCAACAGACTAGTAAAACAAAGTAAGTTACTAATGGCTCGTGCGAACTACATGTGAAATGCACCAGAAGGAGTGTGCGTTGTATGTCTTATCACACAAGCTAACAGAATTCTATAAGGATTTTTCCATCGAGGTGTGAAGCTGGTGCAATCTGCACTAACTAAAGTGCATGTTGCACCATGCTTCGCCCCTCGAAGCAGTAAAATGGCCTTCTTTTTCAACATGGTGTGATGCCTTGTACGACCCGCATATCAAGATCTATGCATCACATGCGAAATACACAAAGGCACAATTGAATTTTTTTGTTCCTTGTGTTCTTGTAAATTATGCATGTGATCCGTAGAGCAAGATGTACTTAGACACTTGGCACCATGCAATGAACCAATAATATTTAAATAAATGGGGCAAGGGATATCATGACCATAAACTTTTGGGTACTCAGACTTCCCCGGATTTCCATTGACAAAAACATCAAGTATTAAAAGAACTTAACGACTTCCCTTAAGATGGACGTTATCCCATCTATCATCGGTAACATCAAGCTCTCACTTGCAACAATGGGCACCAATAAATTTAGCAATAATCAACCCCTCTCCGCACAAGATCATACACCTAAAGATAATCTTCAACCAAGAACTATGGGCATGCAAGAAGAAAGATGCAACCCCACAAACTATTCTCAATAAAACCTAATGACTAATGATGATTTTCCCTTAAGAATGATGTCACCTGATCTATCATTGGGCCAAATCGTGCATCAATCACAAGTGGGTTACTCAGACTTCACCCGAAACATAGATTTCAAGGCTAAAAATCACTACCAATCAACATGCATAAACAAAATTCAAGTTCTACCAAGTTGATACTAAGCATAATTCTCAACACAATTCAAAATTGGGGACCCAAAATTTTTGGATCTCACCCAAAATCAACATGGAAAATATATTTAGCATGCTTCACAATATAAGATCCCAACCTTCATGAAAAAAAGTATTTAACATCGGAAAACTTACCACAAGTGAAGATTAGGAAGAGAGAAGTTAAAATTGAAGATTTTTGGAGTGCAATAATGGTGACCCAATTGACTTGCCCAGAGATACGACTGGCAGCGATTATGGTGGAGCGGTGGAGATGGTTGGGTGAGAAGAGAAAAATATTTTAGGAGAATTAGGAGGATTTATGGAAGGTTTTGGGAGAGAATTTTGAGATTTGGAGAGAAAATATGGTGAAGGTGGTGAAAGAGGCAGAATATAAAGAGAAAAGAAGAAGAAAAGTTGAGCTGGGTCATCTTAGGGTCGGGTCAGTCAATGGGTTAGGTCAATTAAAATTCAAATTTACCTTTGGTGTGCCACGACGTGCGATTCGCACCAGCCTTGGTAGGAACCGCATGTCATTTTGCACATGACCTTTATCTCCTCTAGGTTTGCCCAAGCTTCTAGTTTGCTATGCGACGGAGGTGCGACGCGCACTTGGGCTCATGCGGTCTGCACGGACTGGCGCACATCACCTCAAATATTTCAATTTTCTCTCATGCCTTCTGTTTTGGTGTGGGGTGATCCATGAGACATGCACAATGGCTTGTGCGGTCCATAGAGTCCATCGCACAGCTATTTTTGTCCCTTTTTCACTTGTCCATTTTTCTACTCCATGCATTTCCTACAAACACACCAAAAACAACAAAAGATAACTAAAAACAAAGTAAAAAAACTTGGGTTGCCTCCCAAGTAGCGCTTGATTTAACGTCGCGGCTCGACGATACTACCTTAAATTAGTCATTCTTTGGATTGGTGATGGTATCACTGGGAAGTGTCCCCTTCATCCTCGGGTTCATTTGGATCGAGAGGTGGTTCATTTGGGCCTCAAGATGCTTAATTGAGGCTGAGTGAGAGCTCATAGTTTGGTAAAGTGTTGAAACTTCACTCTTTAGCTCACTCACTCCAGTATTTGTTGTACCCACCTTCTTGAAAACCAAGGACAACATATCCTCTAGCTTGGAACGACCAGGGTTTCTTGTGCCCAGTTGGTAGAGAGAGTCTGCTTTGTTCGGAGGTATCTAGGGATTTGAGCTTCGGTGATTGAATTGATCACTATCTTTGTCTCTATCCTACCAATTTTTGTCCCTTTCTTTATCTCGTATCCAACCTTGGTTCTGTTCCCTCGGGCGATAATACCTGGGATGAGAACCCACCGACACAAAACACAGTTTACCATCAACAACTGTCATCAACTCATCATCACTTGCTTTAATTTTTGGTGTACTCACAACATTCACAACTTTCACACCACCAACTCCCAATACATGCTTGGCCATCACATCAATTTGGGTCATCATCCTGGCCATTGTTTCATCCCGCTCGTCATCTCTTTTTCTCATTTCATTGGTCAAGATGGATGAGGGCACCCCCAAAGTTGGCACATCCTCTTCTCTCGTATGCCAAGCTTAGTTGGTCTTGGTCATTCACTCCAACAAGGTCAAGGCAATAGGAAACACTAATTCCATGAAGGTTCCACCTCCAAGGTTGTTAGCCACTGACTTATTCATGGAGTTCAATGACCGGTAGAAGCTTTGGAGAAATACATTGTCCGATAACTCATGATTCAGACACAATAGAAGCTTCTTTTTGAACCTTAACCAAACCTCATGTAGAGGCTCATCCAGGAGTTTCCTAAAGTTGGTAATCTCGTCTCGTAGCTACATCATGCGAGACAGAGGGAAGAATCTCGAAGTGAATGCCTCAACCAACTCGGCCCAAGATGTTATTGACCTGTCTGATAATTCTTCCAACCACGTCGTGGCTTCCCTTATCAAAGAAAAGGGGAATAGGCACAATTAAATGGATTTTTGGGAGATGTTTTGAATAATGTATGGTTGGCAAATCTCCACAAAATTTCGAATATGCCGGTTGGCATCTTCATATGCTGCTCCACCAAATAGGCCCTTCTTTTGGATTAAGTGGAGCATGGTGCTAGTCACGTGAAAGATAACATTTCCCACCGTGGGGGGTTGGCAGATTGCATCCAAACCCCCTTGTATCACAGGCTCAGCAGTGTTGGCATCCATGAAGCCATCAACGCTCTCGTTGTCATCGGACTCGCTCATATTCTAGCCTACTCAATCACAACACAAAGAAAAAACAAAAGTAAAAGAAATAAGCACTCTCAAAGTGATTTCAAATCAACAATCAAAAATAGCTATCAAACTAAGTCCCCGACAACGACGCCATTTTTGATAAATGCTCAAATGTACTCTCCCATGAGAAGGTATCAGCGATCGTCAAGTAAAATACATATATAAGTACCCAACGAATGTTGGGGTCGTACCCACAGAGACTTGTAGATAGCACAATGATGATTGTATAGAAGCGACATCACTAAGAGAGTAAGTGTTTAAATGCAAGAAAGTAAAGGATTGGGGGGAATTGGGAATTCTGTCACAAAAATCCAATTAAAGCAAGAAAATAAAATGGGTATACCAAATTGAGTAGACGACTAGGGATGTGTATCCAATGGGGCTTTAATGTGGGATAAGGTAATTGCTTATTCTCGATCATTGACATAGGTAGCCTTGGTCATGTATATTGATTATTTTTCTCTCGATCAACAACCATATATCCGACAATCTCGGTATAAGCACTATATGCTTAACAACAAACAACCAAGATCAAGCATAAGGAGGTCACACTATCTCTAGCTTAGACCCTTAAATGGGTGATTCCGTAGATATGAGCTATTTATAGTCTCAAATCTGAATGGAGTCCCAAGTTCCAACTAGTAATTTCACATTCGAAAGTATGAACTTCTCTTTCAAGCAACAACATAGCCAAGTAAGGAAAATCAATGTTTGCAACCACCAATTTTAGGATTAAAACTTGGTTAAACTACTAGACCCATGTCAAATAAGCAATTATAAGCAAGAATTAGCAATACCCACATCCTTTTTTCAAGCACCCATTATCAACACATCCCTAGACAAATGAAATTAGCTTCTCATTATAAAGGAAAGAGAT
Organism: Jaltomata sinuosa; assembly: GCA_003996215.1. NCBI lineage: Eukaryota > Viridiplantae > Streptophyta > Magnoliopsida > Solanales > Solanaceae > Jaltomata > Jaltomata sinuosa. The sequence goes on along the minus strand of QJPP01001625.1, from coordinate 204,056 downwards.
ATACCAAGTGGGTAAGTCAAATTCCTCTTCATTCAAGTATAATTTCAAGTTCTAATCTCAGAATGAGTACACAAATGGTTAACCACGATTTGGAAGAGAGAATAGATTCAAACCCTCTTCTTTTTGGAGAGGAAAACATGTTCTCAAATCTAAAATTTTCTTGCAAATATTCAGAGCTGAGAAAATATATTTACAATTGTGCCCAAAATGGGTTTAAATACTTTCCCGAAATGTCACTAAATTTCTGGACAAAAATACTCTTTAGGTGGTGTATGGCACGACGTGTAGTTTGTACATCATGATGTGCGCATCGCACACCCTCTTTAGTTGAACCGGTGACTTCAGTCAACTTGGGAGATGTTGTGCGAAGGAGGTGCGGTTCGCAACATAAGTTGTGCGCATCACACAGTGACCGCACCTCATAAAAGATCCTTCAGTCGATGCAAGGCTCCATGCAGTGAGAGATGCGGAACACACCAAGGCTTGTTCTTGTCGCACAAGCGCCACATCTTAAGGCAGAATCTTCGTCTTCTTCGATCACTTCACACTTCACTCATTTTAAGCTCTCTTTGGGTCCATTTCCTTGTTTTTCATCTTTGATCACAAGTACCTGCATAAACATCAATAAAGGCCAGCAGAACCTCTAAATCTATTCAGAACATAGCAATAATTCATGGATAAAGTCTCAATAAGTCAGTAGATTATCGACTTATCAGTACTAACCACTGATATTGCCCCTAGACTGGGGCTTCTTTGAAGTACTCTTCACGTAACCTCTTTGCTTTACACTATCAGCCTTCTTTGCAAACTCAATTACCTCCTGAAAAGACTTATCGGAGGATGCAACTTATAGAGCAAAAATCTGAAGCCCTGTGTTCAAACCTCTCATAAAATGGTGAATTCTTTCTTCCTCCATATTGATCAACTACAAGGAATAATGAGCCAACACATAAAATTGAATTTCATAGGATGCCACTGAAAAATTTCCCTGCTCAATATTAGCAACTCATCCCTTCTTTTGTCCCATCATAGTACGTAGAATGTACATCTCTAGAAATACCTGGTAAAACTGACTCCAATTCATAGGGAGTTCCCCAATAGGCATGCACTCCACAAACTCCTCAATCATATTTTGGCATCCCTTTGCAACTGAAAAGAAACAAATTCAACACTATACCTTTCAACAATGCCCATTCTATGCAGTCTTTCATGACAATCAATGATGAATTCATAAGCATCCTTTGACTCTAACCTATTTTTGAAGCTTCATCCATCTGAGTAGTCACAACTACAGCATGCAGGGTCACCAGATGTTTTACGTGGGCACTACATAAGTAGTATCAATCCCTTCCATCCACTCACAAAACTTAGAACATGCTAGATCATGTCAGACAACATTAGGACCGACATTTCACCCCCCTAAATAGGTTCCACCTATTTCCCCTAAAATGGTGCTATTTAATCCTCTACAACATCGAAAAGATCCTCATATAAGGAAGGAGATGTTGACCTCTCTCGAACCAAAGCTGTAGCACGAGGTACACTCTTGGTAGGTGCACCCCTCTTTTACCTAGATTTTCCTCTTAACCTGCCTCTACCAAAAATCACAGCTTCATTAGTGGGTTCTGGAACCTCTGCTCTAGCTTCCAAAGCACGTATTCTTACCATCTATGAGAATAACAGTGAAAGAGTCAAAAACTAATATAGATCAACAAATACCAATTAGAATCGAGTAATAGCACGAAGGAAGAAGGAAGTTGGGTTTTCCTAAAGTCCTGTAGCCTCCTGAAGATTCCAAGGGTGAGCCGCTTCCTTTGGGCTACCATGGCTTCTTCCAGTTTAGTATTAGTCAACTTGTTTCGGACATAACTCTATGTTTTTGGAGTTGCATCCTTGTGTCTGGACATTGGTAGATGTTTTGGTACACTGACTTTCAGTTTCTAGGGGCATTTCCACAGAACCTTATTGTTTTAGAAATTTTGGGTTGTGAATGATAGTTTATTTTAATACAATAGGTTTTGAGCTGTTAGATTCACTAAGTGTTGGGTTGATAATAGGTTCGCTCAACTGGGGGTTTTGGGTGGGTGTCACTCACGATGGTTTGAGTCTTGACAAAGATGGTATCAGAGCCCTAGGTTCGTTGATATTTTCATACCAAAATGGATCTAATAGAGTCTTGCAGAATAGTATGGATACATCTGTACTTTTCTTAGAGAGGCTATAGGACCTTAGGAAACTATCTCTTCTTTATTCCTTCGTGCTATAACTTGATTCCAATTGGTTTTTGGGGATACAAATTGCTATCTAACTTCTTTCATTCTTTTGTCCGCATATGGCTAACACCAGGTGCAATGGAGCAAGGGCGGCAGTTCTAGTAGCAAAATATATAGTCAGAGGGCGAGGAAGGGGTAAGGGCAGGGGCAAAGGAGGAGCAACACCCGCTAGGGGCGGAGCTCAGGCAGGGACAGGGCTAAGGGAGGAGACCCCTCCCCCACCCTAGGATCCTGTTGAGGAGGATGTTGAGGCTGTTCTTAAGGAGGGCCCAAAGTAGGAGGAGGGCGCAGAATAGGAGAAGGCAACACCGTCTTAAGGTGCAGGCCTTCCCCCTATATCGTCTGAGGCATTTCATCAAGAGTGGGATTTTTTGAGTGGGTTGGTTGGTGCTGGAGCCACCCTCACCAGTACAGCAGATCATGTTCTAGGAACTAAACCAGCTGTTACAGCGGACCCTAGGTTGGATGCGGCATTGGGTATTGATGATTTCTTTCGTCAGATGCTAGGCCCTGTTATGACTAGGAATGAGCATGAGATGCTGACCAAATTTCTGAAACTGAAACCTCAAATATTTCAAGGGACTGAGAAAGAGGATGCCATTGAGTTCATTCTAGACTTCTATGAGAGGTTGCCTAAGAGGGGAATTATACAACAACATGGGGTAGAGTTTGTCACATTTCAGCTTCAAGGTGATGCCAAGCATTGGTGGAGAGCTCATGTAGAGTTTCGTCTATTAGCTTTGCCTCTAATGTCTTAGGCACAGTTTCATGCTCTTTTCTTGGAGAAATATATGCCTCGCACTTTGAGAAATCACAAGAAGGATGAGTTTCTGGATCGTGAGCAGGGTAACATGTCTGTTTCAGCCTATGAGGATAAATTTCATACATTATCATGTTATGCTACTCAATTTTTGGGTACTGGGGAGGAGAGGATTCTTCTATATGTAAAAGTCCTGAATACTGAGTTACAGGTGTTATCTGTGCATATGACCTTAGCAGGAAAGAGTTTTAATGAGGTGACTGATTATGTGATGAAACTGGAGGGAGTCATGCAGGTTTGTGAGGCTAAGGTGTTAGCCAAGAAGTACCAAAATGAAGGTAACTTCAGTGGATCATACTCCAAGAGTAAGGAGGAGCATGTTGAGCATCTTCACAATGTTTTGGATATTTTAAGGCACAAAAAATTATATGCCAAATATTCCAAGTGCAAATTTTGGTTGACTTTGGTTGCCTTCTTAGGGAATGTGGTGTTAGAAAGTAGGGTGATGGCGGATCCCTAAAAGATTGAGGTAGTTAAGAGTAGGGTTCGGCCTAGATCAGTGACTGAGAATAGAAGTTTTGTGGGGCTTTCAGGCTACTACCATAGGTTTGTCAAGGACTTTGCGTCCATTGCTACTCATTTGACAAGGTTGACTTAAAAGGAGGTACCTTTTGTTTGGTCTGACAAGTGTGAGGAGAGCTGCCAAAAGCTCAAAACACTTCTTACTACAGCTCCCCTTCTATTATTGTCGGCTGAAGGTAAGGATTTTATTGTGTATTGTGATGCTTCACATTTGGGTTTGGGTGCTGTGTTGATGCATTACAGGAATGTTATAGCTTATGCTTCAAGGCAGTTGAAGCCCCACGAGATGAATTACTCAACCTACGACTTGGAGTTAGAAGCGGTGGTCTTTGCACAAAAGATTTGGAGACACTACCTTTATGGTCTCAAGTGTGAAGTGTTCACGGACCATCGTAACCTGCAATATGCATTTACATAGAAAGACTTAAATCTAAGGCAGATGAGGTGGATGGAATGTTGAAGGATTATAATGTGACCAATCCAGTATCATCTCGGCAAAGCTAATGTGGTGACAGATGCATTGAGCCAGAAGGTAGTTAGCATGGGAAGATTGGCTTGCTTGAAGGTGTCCAAATGACCATTGGCTAGGGATATCCGAGATGTAGAATCTAAGCTCATGCAGTTGGACATCTCAGAGCAGGGTGGGGTATTGGCCAGTATTGAGGTCAAACTTACGTTTATAGAGGAAATAAAAGCCAAACAGTTTCAGGATGCACAGTTGAACAAGATTTGGAGCAAGGTGCTATCCAAAGAGTCCAGGGATGCCACATTGGATGCTGGCGGGGTGATGAGTTCCAAAAGGAGGATTTGTGTTCCTCGGGTTGATGACTTTATCTAGAATATGTTGGCAGAGGCTCATGGTTTACGGTATTTCATTCATTCGAGCATAACAAAAATGTATTGGGACTTGAGGTGACTTTATTGGTGGCCTGGGATGAAAATGGACATAGCTGAATATATGTATGAGTGTTAGAATTGTCAGCAGGTTAAATATAAACACCAAAGGCCTGCAGGATTGCTTTAGAGGATGCCCATTCCAGAGTGGAAGTGGGAAAGGATAGCCATAGATTTTGTGGTGGGTCTTTCTAAGACCTTGGGGAAATATGACTCCATTTGTGTCATTGTGGACAGGCTGACCAAGTCAGCTAATTTCATTCTGGTCAGGGTGGATTATAACTTGCAGCAGTTTGCTAAGAGTTATGTTAAGGAGATTGTGAGATTGCATGGAGTGCCACTCTTCATCATTTCAGACAGGGGTACGGAGTTTACTTCCAAGTTCTGGGGCAAATTGCACGAAGAGTTGGGCACCCAACTACCCTTCAACATGGCATTTCATCCTTAGATAGACGGTCAGTTAGAGAGGACAATTCAGGTATTAGAAGACATGCTGAGAGCATGTGCGATTGACTTTGGGGGTTATTGGGACCAGTTTCTACCATTGTGTGAGTTCTCGTACAATAATAGTTGTCACTCCAGTATTGACTTGGCAGCCTTCGAGGCACTTTATGGGAGAGGATATAGAAAACCCATAGGGTGGTTTGAGGCAGGCAATGTGGAACCTTTGGGCGTGGACTTGGTGAGGGAAGCTCAGGAAAAAGTAAGGGGAATTCAGACCAAGTTGCTAGCAACCCAAAGAAGGCAGAAAGAGTACACATATTGCAAGGTAAGAGATATGGCTTTTCATGTTGATGAACAAGTATTGTTGAAGGTGTCACCAATGAAGGGGGTAATGCAATTCAACAAGAAGGGCAAGATTTACCTTGGGTACATCGATCCATTTGAGGTTCTCGCAATTGTCGGGCTAGTGGCTGACAAGTTAGCACTACCGCCAATTTTATCTGGAGTTCATCCGATCTTCCACGTATCCATATTGAAGCGATACCATGGGGATGGGGAATATATTATCAAATGGGATTCCATTTTGCTAGTCAAGGATCTTCAATATGAAAAGGAGCCGGTTGTGATTCTTGATCAAGATGTACAAAAATTAAGGTCAAATGAGATCAAGTCAGTAAAAGTTCAATAGAAGCATCATTTGGTTGAGAAAGCTACGTGAGAAATGGAGAAGGACATGCGGTACAAGTACCCTCATTTGTTTAAAGATTCAGGTACTACTCTTCTCCTTTTAAATCACCTTTTTTGGGTTTGGTCATTCATGGATGAACGATGGGTAAATTGGTATCTGTTATAATGACATGTTCCGTCGTTATGAGTGAACTTTTCATGCTAAATTTCGAGTTAGAAAACTTCAGCGTTTGGGAGTTGAAATTTTTTGGCTAGGCTAGTCTCATATAGTTTATGAACGGGTGAGTATTAGGTAGTGTATATTATGTTGATCTAGTTTTTCCATTAGCTAAGACATTAAGGACTCTAGGGGACTTTTCAGAAATAAATTTGGGCAAGTAGAACTCCCAGTATCAAGGTTGACGTGAAAGGATTGTTTCAGAACATCAGGATTTGAGGTACATTGTAAAATGGACACTTTTGCGGGGATTTTATGAGGATTTGTTCCATATCAACCTCTATAGCGGTTGACACTGTACTACATCGACTACTGCTATAGCAAATAAATTCTCACTATAGCGGAAGTCAACGCCGGTCAGCACTGCTATAGCGGTCAATTTCACTAAAGCAGCAGTGCTATAGCAGTGTACAAATTGCTATAGCAGAATAAGTTGGGGTAAATGCTGAAACTTCCCCAAAAATGTTCATAAATTCTCAAGAATATTTTGGGGAAGGGCATAGGCGAATGGAGGCAATTTTCATTGATTTTCCACCAAACTCTGTCAAAAAGGTAAGATTTTCGCTCCCCGTTTCCGTATTTCAATTCCTGGATGTTAGAAACTATAATCTCAAGCTTGGGGGAAGGTTTGTATTGACCTAGAATGATAGAATCCGATGGAAAAAGGGGAATTCTAGGTTTAGAATTTTAGGGTTATGATTATTATCACCTATTCTTGACTAACTCAATGTTATTTGCTTAATGTAATCTTTAAATGTTACCTTTTAGGTGAATTAATGGTGAGAAATCCCGAGATGGGTGAAATGATCACGTGTTGGCCTAAGGACAAGGATTGAGTACAATCCGGGTGATTTTAGGCCATTGGACTGATTTTGGTATATTTTGTAATCATTGTTAGACTAAGAACAAGCAAAAGTTTTGGAAAACAGAAAGGCTCCGGCCCAGTAGAGTTTTCAAGCTATTCGAGGTAGGTGATAGTTATTGTCTTTCCAAATGCAATGTGTGTACATGTAACTTTAGCTTAGTGATGTATGTGCTTGCATGCTTAGGGAATGAAGTTCTGAATGTCTAAGTATTTGGGTGCCAATTATGTGAAATAAACTTGGTTTTATTGCTTGTTGGAGTTACAAGTGTGTTTCTGTTCATTTAATTATTGATTGTTTGATTTTGTGTGACATTCGGTTTGCTCGGGTACCACACTTGATATGGGATATATATATATATATATATATATATATATATATATATATATATATATTAGTTGGCTCGGGTACTATGCATGGTATGGGATACTAACTGTTGGCTCAGGTATCACGCCTAGTACAGGTTCTATATTAGTTGGCTCGGGTACCACGCTTGGTATGAGTTTAAGTATACATTGTTGATTGTATTTTGTCGATGGTTCCATGAGTGGACTGGGTTGGTTGTTGAAATTGTGAATGTGTATATTGATCCTTGAGAGGCTGGGTTGTTACACTAAAATATGGGGTTGGTCTTTGGGTGGATCGAGCATTGCATGTTAACGCTTAGGTGTTGGTCTAAGCACCTTTAGTTGGTCCTGGTGACATAAAAAGGGTAAGTGTTATTGTTATTGTTCATTGTTTAAATAGTTGTTGAACCTGTTTCATATGGTTGATAAGTTAGAAGGTAGGCTAAGAGTCTGGAAATATATTACTGGTTGTTTTACATGTTTGTAATGCTTTACTCAGTTCTTGTTTATTGTTCATATGTTTTCTATTGGAGCTAGCCAGTGATCCTACTAATACACTGTGGTTGTGTACTGATTATGCACTTTCTTTCCTTTTGTGAGTACAGGACATATTCCAGCAGCTTCTACGTGACCTCAGATATAGTCCCAGCGATTCAAGATTCCAAGGGTGAGCTATTCCTTCAGGCTACCATGGTTTCTTCTAGTTTAGTATTAGTCCATTTGTTTTGGACTTAACTATCTATCTTTAGGGTTGCATCCCCATTTTTTGACATTGGTATATGTTTTGATACGATGAATTTCAGTTTCTAGGGCTATTTTCGCAAAACCTTATTGTTTTAGAATTTAGGGTTGTGAATGATAGTTTATTTTAATGCAATTCATTTTGAGCTATTAGATTCACTGAGTTTTGGGTTGATAATGGGTTCGCTCATATGGGGTTTTTAGGTGGGTTTCACTCGTGGCGATTTGCGTCATGACACTTCTCCATTTTGTATACTTGGTATATTTGCTTTCCTGCCATATTCCCTTTTTTCCAGCCTAGTAAATCATGTTTGGTATTGTTGTTCCTTGATTATTTTGTTCTTGATTATCATGGTTTTGTACCATTTTTCCCAAATTGAAATAGTGTATCTTAGCCATCGATTTTTTTGGGTTGTTTTGTGGAAGTTCTGTTGCATAACTAAAGCCTTAATTAGTGCCCGTACCATGTTTCATGTTTGCATTTCCTATATTGTAGTTGTGGAATGTAGATTAGTTGGTTTTGTTAGCATATCCCTATTTGTCTTGCACTTTCTTTAGTGGCTTTGGTGGATGATGGTAGACTAGGGTCATATTAGAGGTTGGGGTCAATTTTGTAGTCGGGGTTGGAGTTGGGGTTGGGGTAGGGGTCAAAGGATGGACTCATCCAATTATTTATAGATTAGGTCCTGCATAGGTGAAAATTGAAGCTTCATTTTAATGCCTTTTTACGGACCTTGAAACCAGTTCATGGGTCTATCCTGTCACTCATTGATGGATATGAAAAGAAGCATTGTAAGTATCAAAACCACGGTTCAAGTTACGGATCATAATTCAAACTGACAGACCATAGATTGACTTATAGGAAGCTGTAGTTCTAGGCTTGACTGAGTACAAGGAAAGTTGACTTTAGAAGACCATGGACCGTAGTTCCAAATGATAGACCATGGAATGCTGACGCAACCAAGTTTTTCTAGTTTGTTTAGTATATGATTTAATGTCTATAAATACTTTTTTTGGGGTTTATTTTTAAAGTTGCATGTTATCACGCATTTTTTACCCACGCTTGGAATAGAGAAATGCCATAGTTGATTTGTTCTTGGTTCTTGTATATTTTTGCTACGTTTTTGGATTATTACTTGGATAATACAATTTCATTTTCATTATGCTTCTCTTGTAAGTTGATTACTATGACTTCTTCAACATCTTTTGATATGATTCTAGCAAGCACGAGTAGCTGTACACCATAGTTAGGATTGTACAAACCATGATGAAATAACGAACAAAGGTTGAATATAATTGTGAGTCTTGAATAGTGAATATGCATGTATTGTTAATTCCTTTACTATGATTGCTTTTTAGCGATTGCAAACATAGAACTTGCCATAAATCTTAACTTGCTTGATAAAAAAAGTAGAGATTAGGAAAATGGATTAACAATGGATATTTGAGGTTTCTAACCCTCATTTAATGACTTGAGCTTTCACAAAGAAAGTCAATCTAAAACTAATATAACTAAACATTCAAAGGATGAAAGGATTTAGAGTGACATTCATCTATTTGGATCAAAAGACTTTAGGTGAACCTTAATTGTCAATTTTGCATGTATAACACGTGGATAGATCACTTTTAAAATAGACCTATGGGAGTTATGAAATCATGGAGAATACATTCCTAGTTTCTTCTCACATATTGAATACAACAAAAGACGTTCTTATACATTGGTTACTGGCAACTCCAAACTTTAAATACTTTTGCTTTTTATGTTAAACCTCCTCGAAATATCGACTACTAGTTGAATAACAACTATTGATGTATTTCTTACCATATTCCCTATAGGATTTGACCCCAACCTTGTTTGGGTTCTATATTTGACAACGACAGCTTTATATTTTTTTGGAGGTGTAATTTGGGCATATCAAATTTTGGTGCCATTGTTGGGTAATACAATTTCGAAGTTGTCTTTTAGTGTTTTATTCTACATGTAGTCCATATTTCTTATTTTACAATGTTTTTGTTGTTTTTTCACAGGAGTAATGGCAAATAACCAGGGATTCTTTGAGGTTATTGAGCTAACTTAGGCTCAATGCACTGTTGCTACTGTCTCTTCCACTGCTACTATTATCGCTGCACCTGCTGCTATAACCGATCCTTATATAGCTGATGCCACTGCAGTTGAAGCTAAGAACCACGTCATACTGCTGAGGTTGAAAATAAATGACTTGTTGTTGTTGCATCTGCTCTTGCATGAAATCCAAGAGGTTTTTCTCTAAGGGGAGTTCATCAACACCGACAGCCTTTGCGAAATGTACAACCAGAAAATAATGTCAATTTGGAGCTGACAGGGTTTGCAAGTGCTATTGTGTTGCCTTAACTTAGTGGAAATGCCAAGTTTGATGTTATAAATACCATGTTACATATACTGACATTGAAGGGAACATCTGGGGGTCTACCAAGTGAGGATCCAATTCAATATCTGTTGAACTTCATAGGAGTCTGTAAAGCATACATGTTGTCAGGTGTGTCTTTGGAGGCTATCATACTCAAACTCTTCCTATTGTGAGTCAATTACTACTTGGACTGAACTGACAGAGGCATTTCTCAAAAGCGTCTTTCCACCATCCCAGATGTTGAAATTCAGAGATGAGATCAATAACTTCAGACAACTCCAAGGAGAAGAAATGCAAGAAGCATGGTTAAGGTTTAACAAGAAGATCAAATAATGCTTGAATCATAAATTTCCTAATCAGGTGCTCCTTGATATTTTCTATAGGTCGCTGGATACCGTAAATAATTCGGTGGCTGACAACATTATGGAAGGTACTATGATGCAACACACTTTTACATAGGCTAGTGAGTTCCTTGACAAACTGACGAAGACAAATAAAGCATGGAACACTAGAGATACAAATGAATCTGATCACCAGGCATTTCATGAGGGTCAATACTCAGAAAGTCAATGTTGTAGGTTCTCTGGGTAAGGCGCCTCGACAAGAAGACTATTGTTCAGACTTTAAGGAAGAGTCTAAATTATATGGAAAATTAGGCCATGGGTTCCCGTCCTAACACTCAAGGGTATAATCTAGAGTCTTGGAATCAGGATCAAGATAATAAAGGTTGGATCTATTACCGAGATAACAACTATGAGAGGTGTGATAGATATCAAGGCAACTGGAGAGATAAAGACGGCTACAGAAATAATCAAAGTGGCATATTTGTTCCTCCTACGGGAAGAAAAACCAAGTCATTAGCTAATGACCCTGCTGGGTCAAAAGTGGAAGAGATGCTGAAAAAGTTGCTTACTAGATCTGAGTCCACTGATTCTGGAATCAAAGAAATTTGGGGTGATTTATTGATACGCCCAAATTACATCTCTAAAAGAGATATAAAGTAGTTGCTTTTAAATATAAAATCCAAAAAAGGTTGGAGTCAAATCCCACAAATAGTATGGTGAGAAATATGTTAATAATGGTTATCCAGCTAGTAATCTTTATTTCAGGGGGGTTAACATGAAAAGTAAAAGTAATTCAGTAACCAATTGTATGCGACCTTATTATTATTGTAATCAAATCGTGAGAAGAAACTAGTACTGTGTTCCCATGATTTTATAAATTAGTAGGTTTACTTTACAAGTGATCAATTCTGATAATTTACATAAAAAATTGATTAACTAAGATTCAACTAAAGTCCTTTGACCCAATTACAAGAATGTCACTTGAAATCCTTTCGGTCTTCAAGTGTTTAAGTATTAAGCTTTGTCAATGGTTTCAAACTGATATTTTCGTGAGAGCTCAAATTATCAGATGAGGAATAGAAACCTCAAATCTCTATTGTTGATCTATTTTCCTAACCTTTACTTTTTTTATTAAGAAAATTAAGATTTATGGTGAGTTTTAACGTGTTCAACCGCTAAAAAGCAATCAAAGCAAAGAGATAAACAATACATGCAAATTCATCATTCAAGAATCACTACTTTATTTAACCTATGTTAGTTAATCCATCATTGTTCTCACAACCCTAGTTATGGTGTTTAGCTACTCATGCTTGCAGTAATAAAAGCTAAAGACATATAAGAATTCATGAAGATTAACTTACAAGAGATGAGTAGTGAAAACTCAATTGTATTATCCAAGAATTAGTCAAAAAATAGTATCAAAATAACCAAGAAAACCAAGAGCAAAGATCAGTGTGTTTTCTTAGCTCTTAAATGTATGTAACAAATCAAAAATAATGAGTTACAAATAAAAGAAACCCTAAGGAAAGTATTTATAGACATAAAAAACTAAATCCTAAAACAAACTAGAAAACTTGGGTACGATGCATCCCATGACTCATCAATGGTGAGATGGTTCGTCACTGTCATTCGTCAGGTTCACTCAGCTTTTTCTTCATTGTTCAGACTTGATCCCATTACATGGGGTGATGATTCATGACACACCCTATAATTTTTTGAGAAAATTCAAGACTTGGCTTGATGGCTCATCATCTAGATGCTGCCTCATTTCTTCTTCCGTAAGCAGTCGAGACTTAAATTTTTCTTCAACTTAGCCCATGATTCACTTTCACGATTCGTTATTCACTCCATGAGTTTTCTCACAATTCATCATTCACTCCATGACTCATTACTTCACTATTTTAATCTAAAATTATAACTTTTGCATCTATAACCTATTTCTCTGCAAATGTGACAATCTAACAAAACATACCTAAGAACTATCAAAAACATTCATTAAAAAGCACCGAAAGTGCCAGGAAATCCCAATACATGACTTATCGAGTGTGAATCAAATAGTAAACTCTCATGCTACTTTCATCAAGCAGTTGGAGCAACAAATGAATCAGATCTCAGTAGCCCTAAATCTATGACAGAGAGGTACACTGCCATATGAGACCATACCTAATATGAAAAATGATAGTCAATGCATGACAGTTACTACGCAATGTGGTAAGGTGATGGTTGATAAGGCAGAAGAGATTGTTGAAGATTAGGAAAAAAAAAGGTCATTATAGACTCTTGGGTAGTAGTTGGTGATATAGAGGAAAAGAAGGAGTTGGCTAATGTTGACAAGCTAGCAGTTATAAAGGTTTATACTGAAGAGACCAGTAAGTCTCTAGTTGGGATATTATATGATGTGTTGGTGAAGGTGACAATTTTTTTCTTCCCAGAAAATTGTTTCATCATGCATTGTGAGGTAGACTTTGAAGTCCCAATCATCTTAGGGTGACCATTCTTGGCCACTAGGTGAGCTCTTGTGGATGTAAAGTGTGGTGAGTTGAGGTTTAGGTTGAATGATGAAGAGGTTGTGTTCAAAATTTGCAGATTCATGAAGCAGCCAATGGATATGAATGTTATTTTTGTAATTGACACTATTGATGATGTGTTTGACATATCAGTCGAGGAAAAGTTTGTAGTTGAGAGTTTGGCTTCCGTGATCATGAACTTTTATACCAAGGACATGAAAGACTATGAGGAGATGGTTAATACTCCTAAGAAGTTATACCTCAATCTGAAGAATCATGAGACCCCTCTAGCTTAGCCATCCATTAAGGACCACCAGTTCTAGAACTCAAGCCGCTTCCAGCCTATCTACAATATGTATTTTTGGGGCCGCATGATACCTTGTCTGTGATTGTTTTGGAATGTTTACTTGAATAGAAGGTGAAGTCCTTGGTGTCTATCTTGGAGTTGTACAAAAAGGCCATTGGTTGGACCATGGTGGATTTTATTGGGATCCCTTCGGGTAATTGCTCACATAAGATTCAGCTAGAGGAAGATTGTATTCCTAGCATTGAATACCAAAAGAAGCTGAATCCTCCTATGCAAGAAGTTGTGAAGAAGGAAATAATAAAGTGGTTGAGGTGTTGTTTATCCCAACTCTGACAGCAAGTGGGTACGTTAAGTCTAATGTGTGCTGAAGAAAGGTGGGATGACCGTTGTCCCTAATAATAAGAATTAATTGATCCTTATGAACACAATTATAGGTTCGCGAGTGTGTATGAACTATAGGAAGTTAAATTTCTAGACCAAGAAGGACCACTTCCCTATGGCATTCATGGACCAGATGCTTGATAGACTCACAAGTAGAGCGTGGTACTATTTTCTTGATGGTTATTCAGTCTGTAAACAAATCTCTATTGCTCCAGAAGATCAAGAGAAGACCAATTTCACTTGTCCTTATGGGAATTTTGCTTTCAAGAAGATGCCCTTTGATCTATACAATACACCTACCACTTTTTAGAGGTGTATGATGTCTATAATCTCAAACATGGTTGAGGACAAAATTGAGATCTTCATGGATAATTTATTAGTAATTGGTAACTCTTTTTAAAATGGCGTAGCTTACCTAGAAAAAGTGTTGAAACAAGATAAGGAAATAAATCTTGTCTTAAACTTGGAAAAATTCCATATTATATTAAAAGAAGGGATTGTGTTGGATCATACAATCTCTGAAAAGGGGATAGAGGTAGACAAATCTAAGATCAAAGTCATTTCCAAGCTACCTCCTCCGATTATGGTGAAGGGTGTTTGTAGTTTTCTTTCGCATGCTTGGTTCTACCACCGATTTATCAAAGACTTTTAAGAGATTGTAAATCCCTGTTGTAAGTTGCTAGAGAAAGAGACAAATTTTATGTTTGATGATGCATATTTTAAGGCATTTGAATGCCGTAAATAAAAGCTTACCTCAGCTTCTATTATTAGTGCACTGCATTGGTCCAAACCTTTTGAGCTGATATATGACACAAGTGAGGTAGATCAAGGTGCAATTCTTCGCCAAAGAAGAAAACAAATCTTCCATCTGTTCTACTATGCCAACAAAGCTTTGAATATAGCCCAGAAGCACTATACTATGACTGATCAAGAGTTATTGGTGGTGGTGTATGCGTTAGAAAAGTTGACCTAACTTGTTGAGATATAAGTTCATTGTTTACACTGACCATGAAATGATTTAGTACCTCATGTCTAAGAAAGATTCAAAGCCATGGTTGATTAGATGGGTGCTTTTGTTACAAGATTTTAATTTTGAGGTTTAAGACCGGAAAGGTACTTAAAACTAGGTTGCAGATCACTTGTCAAGGTTAGAAGAAAAACTGAGGCGTAAAGGTGGATTGGAAATTAATGAATCCTTCACTAATAAGCAAGTATTGGCAGCCTCTCATGATCTGATTTCTTGGTTTGTTGATTATGCAAATTTTCTAGTTAGTGATTTGATGCATGATAACTTGAACTTCCATCAGAAAAGGAAGTTCCTTCATGATGTGAGGAAATTTTACTGGGATGAGCCATTTTTATTTTAAATTTGTGCCAATAATATGATCTAGAGATGTGTGCTTGAGGTGAAGATGATGAATATTCTGGAGGCATATCACTCCTCCCCTATAGGAGGACATCATAGTGCCATTTGGACAACATAGAAAATTCTTCAGAGTGGGTACTATTGGCCCACCATCAATCAAAATGCTTATGACTTTGTGGAATTATGTGATCTGTGCAAAGGACATGGCGGTGTATCTAGAAAGAATGAGCTGCTAATAAACCCAATTCTAGAGGTAGAATTACTTGATGTGTGGGGGATAGACTTCATGGGCCACTTTGTTAGATCATATGGCTAGAATTAAAACTTGGTAGCCATTGATTATGTGTCTAAGTGGGTGAAATACATAGCGATTCCCAATAATGAAGGAAGGAGTGTTACTGAAAAAGAATATTTTCCCAAGGTTTGGCACTCCGTTAGCTATAATTAGTGATGGGGGTTCTTACTTATGCAACCACTTGTTGGGTGCATTGTTGGACAAGTATAGGGTTAAGAACAAGGTTTCCACTCCTTATAACCCTTAGACCAGTCGACAAGTGAAGGTCTGTAACTGGGAGATAAAGATCTTTTTAGCTAACACTCTGAATGCAAACATAACAATTGGTCCCGTAGAAGTTGGATGACACTCTTTGGGATTATCAGACTCATTTTAAGACTCTTATAGGGATGTATCCTTATCAATTCGTGTTTTAGAAGATGTGTCATTTGCCAGTTGAGATTGAAAAAGTTGAACTCAAACTGTAGTGAAGACACTAACTTAAAGTTTGATTAATTGAATGAGTTTAGACTTTGAGCATATGAGAGTGCAGCTCTATATAAAGAGAGAATGAAGCTTTATCATCACAAGAAGATTTTGAAAAGAGGGATCATTCCAGGGGACATTTTTTTGCTGTTCAATTCTAGACTTTGCTTATTTCCTGACAAGTTAAAGTCAAAGTGATCTAGGTCGTTCCAAGTGACCTAAGTATTTACATATGGTTCCATTGAACTTGAATATCTGGAAGGAAAAAAGTTCAAGGTAAATGGACAGTGGGTCAAGCATATTTGGTAGAAATTGAGGAGGTAAAATTGATTGATGAGGTGTACCTTGATGAAGTCTAAGTAATCAAAGTACCTGTGTCATGCTGTGATGTTAAATCAGACGCTGCTTGGGATGAAACCCAAGGGATATCTTGGTAAAGTATGAGTAATCAAGATATTTATATCGAACTGTGACATTAAATCAAGCGCTGCTTGGGAAGCAACCCAAGATGTTTTTACTTTATTTTTAATTTTGTACGGTATTGATGTTTGTTGAGTGTGAAAGGGTACCAAAAACCTGAAGCAAAATGTTTAAGAATGGAAAAACATGTGCATTTATAGACCAGATGACAGGCCATAAAATGCCTCGACAATATGTGCTTTGCATCGTGGAAAACTGGTGAGGAAACCAAAAACTAAGGATAGAAATTAAGGTTGATTTAACGGATTGAAAAACCATTTTACAGTCTGTGAAATCCACCATCGTTTTGATCCTAAAATTACAACATCTCAGGTTGGTTCCATGGATGATAGGATGGTCCGTTCCTCTGAAGGTCGGCCCGTAAAGTCATTCATAGAATCCTAGAACTAATAGTGTGCATCACCATAGATCCACAGATGGAAGGATGGTTCATGATTCTTATTCACGGACCATAGACCTTTGATTTGTGTATCATATGTAAGTATTTGTTAAACCAACTATCAATGGTTCCATGGATCGTAAAAAGGGTTATAGTTTGTTATATGAATTTAAATGAATACCCTCGACCAGACCCAACTCTCTCTTAATTTTCCCTGTTTTCCCTAATCAATAGTGACTAATAGAGAAGAGATCAAGCTCAATCGAAAGACCTCAACTCCCTCTGTTACTTCACAATATTTTAACTCCCACAATCAAATCCCTAATAAGTTGGTAATATACCAACCTATTGAGCCTTTATTCATGAATTATTGCCATATTTTTATATTATTTAGAGGTACTTATTGCCTTTATTGATGCAATTACAGATACTCTTGGCCAAAAGTAGAAAACAAGAAATTAGACCCAAAAGAGCACAAAAAGAGTTGAAGTGTGAAGGTGATCAAAAGAGAAGAAGAATCTTCCGAGAGGTGCGGCCATCGTGTGATACGCACAACAACTGGTGCAAACCGCACCTACCCAAAAACTACTAAAGTTACTGGTTGGCTAGAGTAAAGTTGTGCGGTGTACACAACATATGGTGCAACTGCATGTCATGTCACACATCGTGTCGCACGTCGCGTCGCACCACGCCAGAGGGGAAGTTTTTTCAACTTTCAAGTGATGTTTTAGGAAACTTCTAAAACCCTTTTTAGGGTGTGTACCTGATAGTTTTTGACACAATATTGAATAGTTTTCCATAAAGAGAGGTTTTCAAGGAAGATAGTGAGTCACTTGATATTTCTCATCTTCTACCTTGAGAATCCACCATTTTTGTACTAATTGAGCTTGGATTTTTTATATTGCCTTACATATGAATGGAAGTTTTAATTACCCATTTGGTATAATTTCTTATTTCCTTAGTATGAGTGGCTAATTTCCCTGTCTAGGGGTATGTGTATGATGTATATTTGAATTTGGGTATGGGTCTTGCTTAATTGTGTTTATAACTGCTAAATTGATATGGGTCTATTGAATTCTCCATGTTTTAACTATAAAATTGATAGTTGCAAACATTGGTTGAGTCTACTTGGTTGTGTCCTTGCCTGAAAGAGAAGTTCATGATTTCAGATGAGAATTCAATAGTGGGAACTTGTGATTTCCATCTAGATTGAGGCTATAAATAGCTCAATTGCCGAAAAACACCCATTTAAGAGTCTAAGCTAGATATATTATGACTTTCCCAAGCTTGAATTGGCTGGTTTGAGTTGAACCCATTTTGCTTGAATAAAGACCATTGGATAAATGTTTGGAAGATCGAAAGATTGATATTCATGACAAAAACCAATGCTACCCATTTCGTTTATTGAGAATTTGCATAATTAAGAAAGTATCCTAACCTCTGTTCGAATCCCATCGGAAACATAGCCCTAGTCGTCCTTCTTATTTTATTATAAATCCCCTGCTTACTTTAATTTCTTGTTCAAATTGCAATTTCGTTAAATTCCCAATTCCTTACTCCCTCTACTTTTTATTACTAGTTATTTGAACAATTACTCTCTTATTGATTGATATACGACAATTTTTTAGCGACTCATCATAACGATTGTCTGTGGGATCGACTCCAACACCCATCGGAAATATAAATTTTGTTTTACTCTGATGTTCACTACCACCTCCTATTGGAGAGTGTTTTTGAGCGTTATCAAAAATGACATCGTTGCCAGGTAATAGTTTTTGAGTAGCCATTAGATTGTTGTTTGATATCACTTGGTTGAGATTTTGTTCGTTTTTACTTTTTGGTTGTTTTTGACCGATTGAACAGGTCACATGCATAAATCCCTCAAAGGCCACTGCATAATACATCTTACTCGGCCCATATGCACTTGAGAAGATGACTATAGTAGACTATAAGTTAAATATGTGGGGAGACGAGGGAGCAATGGGTGTGACCTCCGCTAAAATAATTGATGAATGGAGGATGAATGGTGCACGAAGGGATAGAGAGCTATCACTCACTAAAATACTTCATGAGTTCATGACCATAAGCATAGAAAGCCACATTATTGAGACTGTTAACACCATTGATGTTGTTGGGACTATGAAATTAGAAGAAGATGCGGATTGTCCTAATGATATTAGTGAAAAAGCAGTGGCTGAGAATCATGAGAAGGGTTCCCATGAATGTCTCCAAAAAGCAAGCCTAATATTTGGGAGACAATACTGTGGGAATCAAGGTTGTAACATAAAGAATGATGGTTCTAGATTCAAAAACATGCTTGTGAGAGTGCTAGAGAAGGTGAAGTCCACCGACGAAGGCGTCAGAGAGTTGAGATACAATTTTGGGAATCTAGCTCAAACTATACACTCACACTCTTTCACCATCAAATGGATTGAAAACAGAATGTTATGGCTCACCTCTCAATTTAAATCTAAGCAAATGAAGAGAGATGAGGGAGTTTATGAGATAAGAGACCAAACCGACCCTATAGAGATTACAAATCCAAGTACGAGTAAGCCTAGAAATAAGAGGACTTGGGGTAACAGTTCATCCAAAGATCTAATTCATCGGAACAAGGTGCCCAAGGTTTGCAAACCCTTTCCTAAGGGCCCACCTCCTTTCCCTCAATGATTATTACAAGGAAAGAAAATAAACAACTGGGAGAATTTGAATCCATGTTGAGAAAAATCATCGTCAACATTCCATCAAGTTATGCCTTCAGCAAGATGCCCGAGCATGCCAAGCTTGTAAAGCATATGTGCACTACAAACAACTTCGAAGATTGTGGGTTCGTTCATATGTCTCCCCAAAGTAGTGCGATATTATCGGGAAAATTCATTATTGATAAGGTAACTCCTGGTGTTTTCACTTTTTGTTATGCGAATGGAGTGCATAGGTGATAACGCTCAAACGTACTCTCCAAGATGGAGGTATTGGTGATTGTTAAGAAAAGCACATTTATATTCCCGATGGTAGTCGGGATCAATTCCACAGAGAATAATGTAATCGCGATTGATCTAATAAAAAATAAAAGCAACTTATTGAAGTTCAAAAAGCAAAAATAAAAGATAACGATAGGGGGGGTTTAAATTTAAAAAAAAAAGATAAAAGAAAATCAAATAAAATATAGGTTTGATCAATGGCTTTGACCTTGCTTTCAACAAGCAAGGACAACAAGGCAGAATTGGGAATGGAAATTCAATTCTCAAGACTTGCACCCGATTAACACATGGGTAGTCTTGGTTAGGGTATCCTTAATCATATTTCAACCAATCAAGCAATTAACCTCATGGGTTCTCTTGAATCACCACGAGTGAGCAATAATTAACAAATTAACTTGGGTATGTTGGGCTATCTCTAACCCCAACTCTTAAATGGTAGTTTCCGGCAACCAAACTATGTCTAGCCGTGATTTTGAGTGGAAATTCCAAATCCCCTCTATTAAACCTTCCCAAATTGAGGGACTTCTTTTTCAAGCAAGAACACAATTAGAAAGCTAAGTCAATGTTTGCAACTATCAACTATAAGATTCAAGCATGGAAGATTCAATAGACCCTCATAATTAATAAAGAGAATGCACAAGATAAGAATTAAATACACATATTTAGTATTATCTCTAATACAAATACCAAATCTTAATTCAATAATCACACCTAAAAATTAGCAATTAAGAACAAGAGTTGAAGAATGGAAACTAAGGGTTTTACAATGAAGTGCATCCAAATCTTCACTCCTATGGTGTTGGTTGATGAACTTGCTCTCCAAGCTTTCCAAGAGTTGTGAAATTTTGCCAAAGATATCTTCCAAGATGGCTGAGAAGTGTTTTATGTGGATTGGGGTTTCCAAAATGGAAATTGTCAAATCTTCCCCGCAGCTGATACTTTCTTCTTCGCCTTTATGTAAGGTTCGTTTCATAAGCGGAGTGTCGTTGTATGGTTGACCTTCGTGTACACGATCTATTCAGCGCATTTGCGGAGCTCTTCTTTGAGTGACCATCATGTACGCGTGTGGGACACCACGTACGCATATGCCAATTTTGCTGCCAATTAATTGCTTCTCCATTATCATCCTTTTGACTTGTTTTCATCTGAATTCTTCTCGAACACTTCTAAAACACAGGAACGTAGAAAATAGAAGTAAGTTGTGTCAATTTCACTATTTATCCACTTTATACTAGAAAAAGCATAAGATTAAAAACTAAATAAATAGGTAGAATACCAACTTATCAAACCCCCAAACTTGAACTATTGCTTGTCCTCAAGCAACTAAAAAAATCTAACTCAAGAGGTATACAACACAAGTGCAATGACAATACCATAAGCCAAGGAAAACCCATTTCAAGTACAAAGCATGACTTCGGTTGGTACTAATGATTAGTCAATCACATGATAACTTACTCTAGGCATTCCCGACAATTCAAAACATAATTCAAGGATTCAATGGAACATTAAGAACAACCAAGTGACAACAACCAATCCTTAAGATGTGACTTAAACCACTAGCTTACCAAAACATGCTCAATTGACTCATTTTCGGAGTTTATCAATGTCACCAAATATCCTAATTCGCAAACCCTCACAATAACAAAAGTACCAAAAATACATTATGACAAAGACAACCACAAGGGACACATACACAAACACTCACAAGGAAATTTAAGTACCAACAAGTATCAACCATAGTCTTACCCTTATTTTCATTCGCCGCTAGCTCAAAAACAATCGGTCGAAGATCTCATAGGGCTTTTCTAAGCTTGTAATGTAGGCTTGGGGAAAGGTAGGATACCCATTTGGATTTTAAGTGACTACATCCTCCTCGAACTCCACATAACTTTTCTAATTCAAAATCAAAGCCATTTCTTTTCATTTTTATTCAATACAAGACACCATTTCACTCATTTCAATTTGGGCTCAATTTTTTTCATTTTATTCACCTTGGAGGATTCATTCCCTTTCTTTCCTTTCCTCTTTCCTTTCTTCTTTGCTTTCTTTTTCACATTCTTCCTTCTTTTTGACAATTTTTTTAGGCAACAAACCAAGATAAACTCATTTAACACTCCTTCAAGGTACCTTTAATCAACCCCCAAACTTAGGCTCTTAGCCTCGATTTCACACTTTTAGAGTTCAAGGAGGGACGGGTTCAAGAGAGGGATTCATGTTCAAAATGGTTCAAGGCTTGTACTGAGGTTGCCAAAGAAAAGGTATTAAGGGATGACTAATGATAAAATTTGAGTGTAGTGGTGGACTTTAAGGCTAAGTAGGCTTCAAAAATCACAAAGAAGTCCTAAGATCATGTTTCGAACCAACGCAATTGAGACTAACATTAAACGACTAACTTAGCAAGTTCTACTTAACACAAGCAAGCACAAGAATTATTTAACTACTCCTCACCACACATGGCATGTGAATCATTCAAGAAGGGTCAATTTTTACCTCCTAAACAAGAACAAAAAGAGACACATTTTCTAATTCCGAATTATCACCACTAATGTGCTAAGAGTCACAAAAAGATTAAAGGAGTTGTCACAAACATCATTTTCTTCCATGCATTTTTCACAATTTTTTTTTTGAAGGGTATGTCTATTTCACTTAGCATGCAAGACTAAATTCATTAGTACCAAACAAGTCAATCGCAACCAAAACCTCAAAAGATGATGATTTGCCCTTAATAATGATGTCACTCAGTCTATCATTGGGACAATTCATCTATCTAAATCGATATGGTTACTCAAGGTTTATCAACACAATCATCCCAATACACAGGCAGGTGCGATTCACACATGTCAAAGTTTGGGTCGCACGTGTAATGCAAAGGCCAGATAGTGGGCATGTGCAAAGCTCGTACAGTTCACACGTCGACATATGTGATACAATGCTCCCATCTCAGACAAGTTCTCTCTAGCCTAACGGGTAGTCAGACTTCCCCTGGCTCCGAACATCCCAAACACTAACTATAAAAGAAACTAAAAAAGCTAAAAGTAAAGAAAACTAAAGAACTAAACCATCAACTTCTTCTACAACATATCCAAAACCCTACAAGGGCATAAATCCATAAAACACACCCGAAAAAGGCACAAAGATATCCAAACATACAAAACAAGCCCGAAAATGGCACAATAGTATCTAAAATGACAAAACAAGCCCGACGAAGGCACAATAATATCCAATAATAAATCAAGCTAAGCTAGATAGAGTGCGGTCCAAAATTCCACCCTAACTAAGATAGGGCAGTGCCCTCACTGCATCAAAACAAAAGATAAGTTTGAGGGGGCTCTCTGAGGTGTCTCAATCTGAACTGGAGGAAGAGGGAAACTGAAGTCTCTCCTCATCCTCATCTTCATCATCCTCTGATGTACCCGATCCACAAAAATACTTCAATTTATCCATCACCTTGTTAAAGAACTTGCTTTTCCTCTTTTCATGCTCAAAAAACTTCCTTTGTCACTTTTCAACCTTTCCTTGACTACGTCTCGTGTGCTCTAATCGAGTGTTCATCGCATTTAATATCCCATTGATTAATTTTTGCTTGGTGGAAACTTTTGATAAGGATGGTAGAGATTCAGAGCCTACTGGTGTGTCGGCTCCAGCTGAGCTAGTAGGAAGTCCAGCTAACAGTTGTTGAATATGTGCATCCACTGCCTGAATCTGGCTAGCGAGATGGCGCATAATATTGGTCCCAGATTGTAGTGGTCCCACCAGATGAGATGACCCAGATACAATTGTGGAAGGGCCAGTGGGTGCGGCAGATAACTCTGGGAACTGCTCGAATAATGGATAAGCTACATCAATCTTTCTTTTCTTAAGCTTTGCTTCTAAGGGCCCTTTTCAATAATGGATGTATCAAGGTAGATGGATTCTTCTCAACATTAGTTGGGTGTTTCAACAATCCAGTATAATAGCACAATTGGGTCACCAATGAGGGGAAGAAAAGGCTTTTCGACTTTCCTATAGCTACATCTTCCATCTGAGCCACAATATGGAGCCCAACATTCATATATATGCCATCAATAAGGGTTGCAATCATGAATGCTTGGTCAGGGGTCACATAAGTGTCATGAGAGGATGGTATGAACCTCGCACAGATAATCAAAATCCAAGACTTAGCTTCTGCAGTAAACTCATGTGAGTCAACCCTGTTTTACAAAGTTAACCAATTTGAAGTCACTCCATCATGCAACTTGTCAACCAACCATTAGTGTCCTTCTGCCTTTGATTTTTCCACATAGACCTCATTATCCACATCCTGAAGGTTTTATAGTGCATTGATGAACTCGGGGTTGAAACTTACTTGGACACCTCAAATGGTAGTGACCAATGTGCCCTTAAAATCGTTGGTCAAAGCATTAGCATAGAACTCTCTGACCACTGTGTGATTTTCTTTGATAGGTGGAGGAGAAAAGAAAATCCACCTATGCTCCACTAATCTCCTATAGAAGGCCGACATCTTACTCTCAACTTTGTGCATGTTGATTCCCTTTTCGCTAAAAAAGGGCTTGGTTAAGAGTTTGTCATACTGATGCTCACATGATGCCTCTAGAAATCTGTCCTGATTATAATTCTCCTCTATTTCCACCTCTGAAACATTTTCAACTTCATGGTCACTATCGTTGGAGGCCATTATTAGGATCAAAGTACCTACAAAACAAGACAACATGTTAACAGTTCTTGGGGACACTTAAAATAATGTATTATGAAGTAGTTAGGCCAAAGAAATGGTTGAAAAAAAAGCCGAGGCAGTTTGTGTGAAGCTACTATTTTCATCACTGCCATGCACGCCTTCTTTGCGTACGCGGCTAGGTGGCTTCATTCATGAAGACAATTTTATTTTTTAAACAATTTTTCTCCTTCACGTGCGTGGCCAGGCAATCGCCAATGTGAGGGTCATCGTGTTCTCCCAGGTCAGCAGCCCTTTGAATCTTTTTCTCAAACACATGGGGGGAACAATTTGTTCAAGCTATTTATGCACATTAGGATCATGCTAAGCACAATATTTTTGCACAATTTGCACCCATTTCACCCAACCTCGTTTAACAATTACCTAACGGTGAACACATAATTTTTAATTCTCAAATCACAATTTTCACCATTGTGATAGCACAAAGAGTGGAAGGGAGTAAAACTTAGCAATAATATTAAAGTGGGTGAGTCTCATACCTGATGGATTGCATTTGTTAAAGCAATGATGATATAATTGACGGAATTATTTTGTGCTTAAGTAAGAGCAGCACCTTTGTTTTGAGAAAAAAAATGATTTGGGGCCGTTCTGATTTGTGAACGGTCTCTTATACCTAGAAACTATTGTTGCTTCTGCATTTGCGGATGGTCTAGCACATACGCGATAGCCTGATGTTTGATTGGCCTTCGCGTATGCGGCCGGTCCATTGTGTTCACGAAAAAGGCTTGTTGGACCAGATTTTCACATTTTCTCTAGCTTACTGTTTATGACGTGCGAAGTTAGGGGCGATGGGAACTTTTGGAGGTGTGAAACACACCTTTTTTGCACATACCAATGTTTTTTCTCAGTTCACTTGTCGCTCGTGCAATGGCATATGCTACAGGCACTCTTGCAGGTGCAAAACACACATTTTTCAAAGGTATTTTTGGTGCTTCTCAATACTTGGGTTCCCTTATCATTCCTTTGGGAACCTAACACAAATGAAAAAGAAACAAAAAGTGATGTAAAACATAAATAAGAATTTTGCAAATGATGGGTTGCCTCCCATCAAGTGCATCATTTAACGTGCGGCACGATGCAAGATGCGTCACCATTTGAATCTCCATTTGGAGGATTTGAACCTTCCTTCAAAAATTGAATCGAACAACCAGTGACAAGCACGAGGTGAAGGTGTGAACATGAGAAGGCCATTTTCTTGGTTTTGCATTTTGCACTTTTGCTCCTTCAAGTGAGGAAGGTCGCTTTGACTTCTACCCATGACAACTTTAAAACCAGATAAACCTTGATCCATCCTCTTTCTAATGTCTTCCAAAAGCTTGATTACTTTGACTTTCATCCATTCAACCAAACTAAGGGTAGACAAGTGGTTGGAGTAAGATTTGGGTGTCTCCACCTTCAAACTTGTCTTATTCATAACATTCTCTCTTTCGAATGAACTAGAGTCTTTCAAGATGAATCGTTGAACTTTGCCTTGCAACTCTAGCATCATTCACTTGATTTTGGCATCATGATTCATGCATGGGGTAGTTTGTTTCCATAACACCTTCAATTCATGAGCATCCCTTGTGTCCTCTTCTTCAATAGGGAAAAACTCAAAACTACTACCCACGATCGTGCATGTTTCAACACGAGTATTCACATTGGTGTTCAAATTCCGGATAGCAATTTCAAGTGACCTTTCTTTTTTCCTTCTTTTGGTATGCCTTTTCAACAATATCCCGAATATTGGTAGAATTCTTTCACATTGTTCCCCATAGGAATCTAGTTGGTTAGCTCGGTTTAACACCCATTCTAGGCTCACAACCTCACATAATACAAATTTATCTTCTTGTTGGAGTTCAATCACTACCGGTACTAATTCACTTATGGTCGATTTCATATTTTTCAAATCTTCATCATCGTTCCTGAAGTGAATTTGATTGAGCTCAATATTCGAGACATGTTCATTGAGTGGGGTTAGAGGGTTTTCTTCATCAATTTGACCAAGTGGAGAGGACAATTCCGCCATAGATTGCATAGCACGATTGCTCTTCTCTTCTTCCTTAGCTCTCGTGTATAGAAACCCTTACTTTATGGACTGTACACCCTCCTCTAGGATGTCTTGCTTATCCAAGAGAGATTGAAGCATGATGTATACACCTTCTGGGTAGGTGTATTCTTCGCTTGCTAAGTCATTATTCCTATTAAGATCACAAGCACCACTAGCAACATTGTTAGCACAAGAGAGGGGAGGAGGATGGTCATCATTAGGGCATTCGCTCCAATGTCCATCACGACCACCACACAAATAGCAATTGCTCCCATCATAGGAGTGAGAAGGTGAATACATCCCTCTCCTAGGGCTAATTTTACACCTTTTCCTAAGGTGGGGTCCTCTACAATAAACACAATAGTCGGGAATATGTACTTGGATGTAACCCCCAACATTTTTAGCATTCCAAGATGCCATGGTATTAATCAACAAAATAAAACTAAACAAAATAAAAATAACTATTCACAGAATTTGAACTAGAGTTAGTAAACTCAAATTCTAAACTAACTCAATACGCCAAATTGTTACCCGGCAATGATGCCATTTTTTGATAACGCTCAAACATACTCTCCAAGATGGAGGTATCGACGATTGTTAAGCAAAACATATTTATATTTCTGATGGGAGTCGGGGTCGATCCCACAGAGAATAATGTAATCGCGATTAAGCTAATAACGAATAAAAGCAACTTATTGAAGTTCAAAGAGCAAAAATAAAAGATAATGATAGGGGGGTTTTAAACTAAAACAAAAGATAAAAGAAAATCAAATAAAAGATAGATTTTATCAATGACATTCACCTTGCTTTCAACAAAAAAGGAAAACAAGGGAAAATTGGGAATGAGAATTCAATTCACAAGACTTACACCCGATTAACACATGGGTAGTCTTGGTTAAGGTATCTTAATAGTATTTCAACCAATCAAGCAATTAACCTCATAGGTTTACTCGAATCACCACGAATGAGAAATAACCAACAAATTAACATGGGTAAGTTGGGCTATCTCTAACGCCAACTCTTATATGGGAGTTTCCATCAACCAAACTATCTCTAGCCTTGATCTAGAGTGGAAACTCCAAATTCCCATTATTAAACCTTCACGAATTGAGGAACTCCTCTTTCAAGCAAGAACACAATTAGAAAGCTAAGTAAATGTTTGCAACCATCAACTATAGGATTGAACCATTGAAGATTCAATAGACCCTTGTAATTAATCAAGAGAAAGCACAAGATATGAATTAAATACCTAAATTTAGTATTATCTCTAATACAAAATCCAAATCTCAATTCAATAATCACACTTACAAATTAGCAATTAAGAATAAGAGTTTAAGAATGCAAACTAAGGGTTTTACAATAAAGAGCATCAAAATCTTCACTCCTGTTATGTTGGTTGATGAACTTACTCTCCAAGCTTGTCAAGAGTTGTGAAATTTTGCCAAAGATGTCTTCCAAAATGTCTGAAAAGTGTTTTATGTGGATTGGGGTTTCCAAATCAACCCCGCAGCTGATACTTTCTTCTTCGCCTTCGCATAAGGTTCAATGCGTATGCGAAGTGTCTTTGTCTAGTTGACCTTTAAGTATGCGGTTTGTTCAGTGCATTCGTGAAGCTCTTCTTTGAGTGACCATCGTGTACGCATGTGGGACACCATGTACGCACAAGCAAATTTTGCTGCTAGTTAATTGCTTCTCTGATTAGCATACTTTTGACTTATTTTCATCCAAATTCTTCCCAAACACTTCTAAAACACATGATCCTATAAAATATAAGTAATTTGTATCAATTATACTATTTATCCATTTTATACAGTCAAAAGCATAAGATTAAAAGATAAATAAGTTGGTAGAATACCAACTTATCAATAGGTCAACAAGATTGTGTAGGATAAAAATGCGAATGTGAACTTGATGTTGCTCACCACCTTTAGACGGTTGGAACTTGGCCAGTCCTCCCTTATAGAAACGAATTTACTCATGGAAGAGCAGTTGATGAAATGTTCCATGGAAAATGGGTATCACATTTTGGTTAAAGTGGGTCGGCTTGTCTATCCTATTGATTTTGTTATACTTGATTGCACTAGGGGCTTTGAAATACAAATTATTTTGGGGAAGCTAGGTCAGAAAATGGGGTGCACATTGAATAAAATGAAATTGGGGGATTTTAAATTCTCTGTGAATGAGGAAGAGATGACCTTCAATGTGTGTCAGTCTATGAAACAACCAAATGACTTCCAAATGGAATTTGCAATTAACAAAATTGGGGAGAGCATTAAATTACACGTTAAAGAAGGGTTTGTGGATGGAGCATTGGAAGCCATTCTATTGAACTATGATTGTGATTGAATGGAAAAGTATGATGAAGTATGTTGTGCGTTAGTGGGAATGGGGTCTTACTCCTATCATCCGAAGAAGCTTGACCTTGACTTGAAGAACTGACAAACTCCTCCTTTCAAACCATCCATTCGCAAACCCCAAGTATTAGAGCTTAAGCTTTTGCCATCACATTTGAAGTATGCCTATTTGGGTGCAAATGAGACATTGTCGGTGATCATCTCGAACAAATTAAGTGAAAAACAAGTGGAAGCATTGCTCAAGTTTTTAAGAGGCATATTCGGGCCCTAGGTTGGACCATTGGTGACATAATTGGCATACCCTCGAGAATATGCACATACAAGATCAGTCTTCAAGAAGAATACACACCATCGATTGAACATCAAAGAAGGATGAATCTGCCTATGCATGAGATAGTTAAAAAAGAGATCATCAAGTGGTTAGATGTTGGGGTTGTCTTCCCAATATCTGACATTACCTGGGTCAGCCCAGTTTAATGTGTGCCAAAAAAGGGTGGGATTACTATTGTACCTAATGAAAAGGATGAGATGATATCTTTAAGACCCGTGACCGGATGGAGGGTGTGCATGGACTACCGGAAGTTAAATTCATGGACGGAAAAGTATCATTTCCCTCTCCCTTTTATGGATTAGATGCTAGATAGATTGGCAGGCCATTGCTTCTACTATTTTCTTGATGGGTATTCCAGCTACAACCAGATCTTAATTACCCCTGAAGATCAGGATAAAACAACCTTCACCTGTCCCTATGGGATGTTTGCATTTAAAAGAATGTTATTTGGATTATGCAATGCCCCAACTACATTCCAAAGATATATGATGTACATCTTTTCAGACATGGTTGAAGATACCATGGAGATATTTATGGATGATAGATACTCAATCCTTAAGATAAAAATCAAGAGGAACATGATTCGAAGAAGACCCAAATATTCTATGTCTGAAAAGCCTCTACACATGACATAAGGAGTTGCTAGGACAAAACCCTAGCTAACTCAAAGTACGAAAGTAAATAACCAAAACTAGATAGAACCATAACTAACCCTCAAACAATAAGAACTCACCAACACTGACTGGAAACGGCCTACGGTCTCTAGCCTCGTGCCTAAGGAAGGGAACCTGAATCTGCATCATCAAGAGTATGCAGCGCAAAATATGCGTCAGTACTATAGGTTGTACCGAGTATATGAGATATGAATGATTATGATAAAACATACTTAAAACATGATTAAGATGACCTCATTTGAAAAAAAAGATATAGTATAAGAAATTATCAAGATATAAGTCATAAAACATGAAGTAAAGTCAAGGTTCAAAGTAAAGTATCATATAACTTCATAGCTTGAAAATAATCATGTGGGAGTTTCTCTTATCTGACATAAACTATGATGAGCTACATAGAGTCCAGTGTCATGCACCCACACTGAAAGAGGTTGTCCTAACCGGCCATGGTTAGAACCATGTCATAAGGATCCTTTCATAAGCCACGGAGGGCAACTTACGGTGGCAACATAGTTTTGGACTTGGTTTATCTAGAACCTTTATTGCTCAGTGCTAAATATTTCTCCCAAAACATATAACATGAGGCTCACATACATGTGACATATCTAGATGCCAAGCTTGTTCATAAACGTGTTCATAACCCGGATCTTCATACTACTCACGAATCTTGGTTTAGAAAGTGATTCATGAGCATTGATGGAACATCGGTTGTATTGTCTTGAATAATGATTCATAACTTGAAAACTTGCATGACTCTAGTTCAATTTCATAATAACATATATTTTCATAAAACATAGGAACTAGACATGCACTTGCTTGAAAACCCATGAAAAACATTCTATCAAATACCCAGTTTACTTGAATCAATTCATGTATGTAGGATTTACTATAATTAGCCTTCATTTCATAAGATCGGAGTTCACATGTAAAAACCCATGCAAAATTATGCAATTTGATTTAAATTTCATAATAGAATAATGAGAAGACAATTTATAGCAAAACCCATAAGAATTGGGTAAGAACCCTAATTTGAAAGTTCATGAAATCAAAATAAAAATTAGGGGTTTTAGGCACAAGGGTGAAAGGAACCCATTGTTGAATACCCACATACCTTGATTGAAGCTAACCCACTTGAAATTGAAAAGAAAAAGAGACTTGAACTTGGAGTTTTAGACTTGGAGCTTGAAGGAGTTCTTTTCCCAATTTGGTAGATGCATGAGGTAATGAGAAGGGACTTAGGATAATGAGGGTGAAAAGCCTCCTTGAAATGCCTAAAACAACCTCACTTAGGAGTTAAAAGGGTGAAAAAGGACTAAAATCCCCCTGGGACATAATTAGGAAAAAGCTATTAAAAATCGACTTTCAGGAATCACTGATGGATTCCAGACCGTAGACTAAACCACGGCTCATGGTTTCCATTCGTGGTTCCTGTCCAAAACAATTAGGTTGCAGAAGGTAAACCACAGTTCAACAGGATGGCTCGTCAACTGAATGACGGTCTATAGATCAGGGTCGTCATTCTGGGAAATTTGCAGGTCTCTGATCAGGTTCCACGAGTCAACAGGATGGTTCGTAGTTCAAACTACGGTCTGTAAACTTGACTCGTGGTTCTTGGGTATCAGTCAGTCCTCAGGTCTGATACAACGAGTTGACAGGACAGGTGGTAGACTAAACTACGGTCCGTAGAACCAACTCGTGGCTCTCAGTCCAGAGTCTGAACCTGGCAGACTTAAACCATGGTTCCATTCCACGACCCGTGGTTAAAACCATAGTCCGTGGTTTGGACCCGTGAACCCTGGAAAGTTTGAATTTTTTTAGAGATTCTGAATTTAAAAGCTAAATAAGTTTCTGGGGTGTTACAATTATCCAATAATCATTCTCATAAAATAAGCCTATGAGCAATG
Organism: Jaltomata sinuosa; assembly: GCA_003996215.1. Lineage (NCBI taxonomy): Eukaryota > Viridiplantae > Streptophyta > Magnoliopsida > Solanales > Solanaceae > Jaltomata > Jaltomata sinuosa. The sequence goes on along the minus strand of QJPP01001625.1, from coordinate 172,335 downwards.
TCAAACAAAAATTAGCCAATGACATGTCATTTTTCCAAATACTACATGTATGACTCTTCCTACCAATGGACAATCATAATTTTACAAATACCTGAAAACTTGGTCCCATCATAATCTCACAGTTTCCTCATTAACTACACATTAGCATCACAATGCAAGTAGCTACTCAATCAATAGTAAAAACTACCGAGTTAAATAAAGTTTGATATTCAATTATATAGGTTACTTCAAACAGGAAACATCACCCACATTAAACAAATAAACTTTATACCAAGGACTACCATATCCACCCATTCCTTTTATCACACATGGATGCTAGTTTTTATGATCCTTATTGAATGCATGCTTTGCTTTCCTATAGGCAAACTCTATATTTTATGCGATAGCTCGAAGCTCAAACTGACAATTTAAAACACACCGGGAATGAATAATAAAGCAGGGGAAAACATGACAAAGATTTTGTCCTGACCATCCAGCTATAGTGGCTTACACATCGCTATGGCAACCCCCAATCAGCAGCAACCTAGAAAATTTACCATTTTCTGCAAAATTTCCTCATCCCTCTTCCCTATTTTCAACATTAACACATGAAATCGCATTATGGCCTTTAACATAATCCCAAGACCAAGCCCAAAAATGCATTGACAATAACTTAGAATCACATTATTTAAAACAAGTTATGAAATACACGAAGAAAATCTTTCATAACAACGAATCCCACTATTCTGCAACAATAGCCCTTTTCCCATGGTTTTCAACCAAATCCCGATTGTCCCAAAACCAAATTTTCTCCACTGTCGTAAGTTAGTTTTTATTCCCTTGACATTTTTACCAATGATAAGTCCATGCATAAAAATTAGCACACTGTTCTAGTATGCAACATAGCAATTAATTCCCCTAACTATCAACAGATAATCAAGTTATAATCTTTCACTAATCACAAATTTTCACAGTAATTCAAGCGATTACACACCAGACATTTAGAGTCATTCAAATAATGCAATGCACATAATCACAATCCTTGAATCTCACCACTAACAAAGTGCTTTTAATTAACCTTTATTTACCTCATGGAGAACCGTCAACAGTCATCCATGCATTTACATAGCCTTTATGGCCAGATACATTTCGGATTCTTCCAAGTTCCAACTTTCCTTGCTTGTGCCATTTCAGCCAGGGTCAACAACATTAATTTACCTTGTTGAGATACAATTTGGAATCAAGAGATATCAATTAGACTCAACCCATACAAGCAAGCAATATACCGCGTGAAAGGAATGAAGGAAGTGGAACAATTAGCTAAAATGCTTCATAGCTTCCCAACGATTAGATGTGGACGTCAATACACAAATCTTCAGGACTCTACTCGACATTTTCTCTTGTACTGGGAGATCGGTAACCTAGGCTATTATACAAAATTTTCACGACCCAACTACTTAGCCGTGCGGGCATATACTCTAAATAACCTAGATAGGAGAACCCTTACCACCTGATTTAAAACAGGTATGCAAAAGTAATTAAGAAACCATAAGAATTTGCCTTGATAAAATAAAAACCAATCTCAAAACATTAAATATAATGAAAACCTTTAAACATACAATTGAACCCCTCCCTAGGAACTAGTCTAAGAAGGTATAAGAGCTACTAAGAGAGATATATAGAAAATAAGACACAGCTCCCACCATACGAAGAGATGAGTAGAAGCTGCTTGAGATCACCATCGTCTTCACCTACGAAACATCAACTAATCCTACAACTAGACTTTACCCAAGAAGTCATAGCAAGAGTAGTGTTAGTACAAACAATACGTACTGGTAGGCATTATTGATCGACCGAAATCTGCCACATAACATCATGTAAATATCTAAAAGAAAGCATGTATAGTAAAAGATATACAGTAAGGGTCTGTTATAATCAACTTCTACTACCCAGACATGTTGCCTATGAATTCCATTCACATTTCCCCCAAGCCTTATTATATGACCGCATGTAAGTTCTATGTATTCAATACCCAAGGTTCGTTACCCTTGACATCCTGCCAAATCAGGCACTCATTGAATACAAGCCTTGATTCACTAATACAGTCATACCTGACTCCCTAAGAACCTTAGACCCTTCAAGCTCACCCATTTTGAACCTATCAAGCGATACACCTCACAACCTCTAGCCCTGTGACCAACTAGACTAAACATCATTGCTATGCTATCATGTCACTCTTGCCAAAATAGGAATTGTGAATGTTTAATGGTAAAAGAATATAACCAGAGAACAACTTGCAATGAATATAAATAACAGATAAGCCCGGTTCACTCAAGGAACCAATATTTAGTGAACACCAATAACAGATAAGCCCGGTCCACTCAAGGAACCAACATGTAAGAACACCAATAACGGATAAGCCCGGTTCACTCAAGGAACTAATATGTAAGGAACATCAATAACAGATAAGCCTGGTTCACTTAAGGAACCAACATATAAAGAACATCAATAACAGATAAGCTCGGTTCACTTAAGAACCAACCATGTAAAGAACATCAATAACAAATAAGACCAGTTCACTTAAGGAACCAATCGTGTAATGTACATCAATAAATAAAAAGTAAACTCATACCAGGTGTGATACCCAAGACAACCATAGAAAGACTTATACCAGGTATAATACCTGAGCAAACCAAGGAATAATACTATACCGGGCGTGGTACCCGAGCTAACCAGTGCAAAACCTGTACCAAGTATGGTACCCGAGCCAACCAATAATCTGTACCATGCATGGTACCTAAACCAACTGAAGAATCATAGCAATCACAACCACAATGAATACATACCATACTTGTACAACTAACAAGCATTTAAACAAGTTTATTACATGAGATTGATACTTATAATGTCACTAACATATATTCCCTTTGTCTGGAACACACATGATCAAGTACACTAAAATAAACAGTTCTAATGCACACATCACGAATTTGGATTACAACAACCATCACTTACCACGAAAAGGTATGATTGATCATTCTAACATCGATGACTTGTATGAAGACTAACCCTGGCTTAATTAATTAAGCACATTAGTTCACATACATCGAATCATGTACTTAATTAGGAGTACTGATGCATCCATAGGAAACCCATACCCAATACAAAGAGCTTCAGCTGGCACTAGGGCTGGTGGTACCTGGGCTGTCCCTGGGTCCACATGCTGCTACTCAGGAATAAACTCTGGCTCATAATCATGCTCAGGCTACTCTAGCCGCTCTAGCAGGTGTTGCGGCTCGGGGACGACCTCTACCTCTACCTTTGCGACCACCCAGGCCCCTAGATGGAGTTAGAGGTGCAGGGGTCGAAGACTCTCCTCCGCCAGAAGTTGATGATCTCGTACAAACCATCTGCAGAAGAGTGAACGAGAACAAGTGTGATGTCAAGAAACTTTCAAGGATACTACGCACGAGATAGAAGCAAGAAAAGTCCATTTTTCCTAAGATGTCACTGTAGCCTCCCAAAGATTGAGTACAGAGGTATCCACCCCAATCCGTAGGACTCTACTAGACATTGTCTCCTATATCAATGACACAATTTCTTGGTCATGATGGCACCTAGAACCCCTCTAGTAGGAAAACCTATTCCTATAGCCCGAAACAGTTAGTAATGGGCTACTATCTTACAAGCAAGCAGAAGAACAATATAAATAGGCGGAAGCAAGGGAATTAAGTGAAGAAAGTAGACAATAGGAATATATATAACATATATACAGAAGCCGACCAACCCAAAAGACTTGGTATCATAGAATAAGAGCCGGAACTATCTATTAGGAGTACAAAAGGATCCAAAATAATATATACAAATGTCTCCGGGTAGTATGAGAGTACAAAATACAAAAGGTAAAGTGAGGCTATGCTCCGGTCGCCAAGAGCTCACCCTCAGTCTGGGATGGTTCAAAACCTGCTCGCATGAGTCTACATGAGCTAATGGCAATCGCCCACACTAGAATCTGCACCAGAAGATGCAGAAGTGTAGTATGAGCACTAATTCCTAAGCAACCGGTACCCAGTAGGTATCATAGGCTGACTGGACACATATAAGATAAAAGTGCAGTAATAAGCAGAGTAGAATAAAATAGTCATAGAAATCAATAAATAAGGACACAGAAACTAGAACGAAAGGTATACAAGCAGAAAACAACATACAAGGCTAGCTACCGGAATATATATCACAGTCATAGGTGAAAGAAAGAAGTAACACACCTGGGATCCTCGCAATAATAATATATATAGAAGTTTTTAGAAAATGGGCAGTATTCTAGTAACATCAAGTAAGAAGATGACAATAGCATGCTCGAACATAGTCATAATAACCAAGCCTAGCTACACGATACTTTTCTCAATACCAAGTTACAATAATAAATCAACATAAGGAATCATACTACCCGAATAAGTAATAATGAGTCTACCTACAATCTAAACAGGCACCCATACACCCAAGGAATACAAACAAGTGAAGACAAACCCTTCGGCATCCCATACTACCAGAGCGTACATTCAACAAATAGCAAATAAGGGTGGAACCTCACCCAAATGAATGGTATGATGCATGATGAAAATTAGGTGGAATAGTAACCATGTATGTACCTCCTCCGGCGCCTAAGGGCCTAGGAGGTAGGTCCCATGGAAGGACACGACCCGTGTACCTCAACTCCATTATATACCCCTCCTCCGGCACACTCAATACGTAGCCTCTGGTCCAGACCGGTATGGTCCATGGAGGTCCTTAACCACATACTAAATCTCAATCTCAAAGTAACAGTCCGGGGTGAATTCAGATCCAAAGTAGTAACCAAATCTCAAAAATGCATGCCCAGAACCTCTTCGGGGCTAAATCGGTGAAATAAGTTTCAAAAACTCCCCTCAAGGTGTCCCGGGCATATCCGAGTCTAAAATAGTAGTAAATTAAGTCTAGTGCTCGGCTTTACCGAGTCTAATGTCATCTCTCATTAGTAACCAAGAAAGTCTAGCACCTCTGCCCAACCGGGTCTAGTATAAGTAGGAAAATTGTTATAAATTTCTCTTTTAACTTTCTTACACCAAGAAGATCTATTAAAACTGTACCAAACCATTTCATGACCATTTTATCGAAAATGGGCCCCCGAGGCCATGCAAGATTTAGAAAACCATGTAAGGTAGGCCCAAATCCATAAATCATAGTAAAATCATGTTGAAATCCATTTATATGTATGATATTGGTATGATCAAGCAAAAACAGCAACCCAACGGTTCACAACCAACCTATCGGCCCTGCACAGGCTCCAATCGTTCTACAACACAGATAGCTAGCTCTACAACAATACTAATGATGTCTGGGAATCATGGACATTCCCAAATAACCCACCATCTATCTTCCAGAGGCAATACAATGCCACACAGGACCACAAGGGTGATGATATCATCTATAAAAAATACTACAAACATCAAAGGAAGAAAAATGAGTCGGACATGAAAAAGCGGTCAAGGTCTGTGGTACCAGGCTAACAAACCCAACCCAAGGATGCCAATTACTATAATTTTATCCTATATATGCGAAGTCTAAGGAAGTTAAACCATAACCTATCTGTCGTCCAACGACAAGCTGCTTGAACGACGATGTACAAGCCCAAATCGCTCTGAGAAGCTCTAAATGATAATCAAACTATCATACACATAAACTACATGTTACAGTGAGACTAATGATACCCATATGATTATAATATTAGTCGGGCTGAAATTTGGGTCACCAATGGGCCCGTGGACCCAGCAACCCAAAGCGAAAAATGAAAAAAGTACAAAATATTCACCATGATAAGAGGAGTACATGCCTCGAAAATTGAAGAAATTGGGCAAGAAAAATGAGCTAAAACAGCCCACCCAAAACATGAAAACAAAGAGGGAAATTAAGGAATGAAAACCGAAAATTGAGCAAGAATTACTTACCACAACAAGAGGAGATACGCGAAGGAAGTTAATTGAACGAGCCCACGAAGCATGCAATCACAAAAAATAGATTCTAAAAGGCATTTCCCAGCTTTAGGAATTTACAACAATGGAGGTCTTAACAAGTGGAGAAGAAGTAAGCTTTGGGGATGAAGAACTTACCAAATAATCGAGGGAGCACGAATTCTTGATGAACAATTGAATTCTCCAAGTTATGAACTGATTAGAGTATTTTGGTAGAGAGTATTTGGTGTTTTGAGTTGGGACTATATGAACAAGAAGGCTGGAAATACTAATGGGCAAGAAATATATAGTTACTAGCCTTGACCTATGCGAACGCGGCCTAGCATCACCTAGGCGAAGGCCAAAAAAGAGGGGCGGGCTGCCATGCCTACGCGTACGCAGCCAAGGCATCGCCTAGGCGATGGCCAAGAAAACTGGGTGTTGTCCTTGCCCTTCGCGTAGCTGACCAGCTCACGCGTAGGTGAAGGACATGCCTTGGGAGGCTGGCTTTGCCCTTCGCATAGACGGCTAGGCCACGCGTAGGCGAAGGCAAAACTGTGTCATGACAGCAACAGCTTGCCAACAGCAAAGAAAAAATAGAAATTTTCCCCGACGGACTCTCACAAAAACATCTGGGGTCCCGCAAACACAAATTAGCTGAGTTATTCGACTAAAAATGGCATTTCAAACTCAACGAAATCGACCAAAATCCCAACGGAGATCAATAGCAGAAAAAGTGGGCCCCACGCCAAAGAGCCAACTTAAGCCAAACTTTCCAAAACGGAACACCAAGTCCTAAAATGAGTCTGGAAGCCTCGAGACCCGAACTTAAGGTCCCTCTAGCCCAAAGTCGACATTCCGTATCTAACAACGCTATCAAAATTTCTATTCGAGGCTGTCTTCTCCGAATGTTGACCCAAGTGAAACTTTCAATTTCAACTTGGCTAGAAACACAAAAACCATGACAAAACTAAACCAAAAGCTCCCAAACCCCGACCAAGGGTCCATCTAGACCAAAATCCACGCTCCGGAGCTAATGAAACTGTCGGAATTCGATCCAGCGCATGTTTACCTAGAATGTTGGCTGAAGTCAACGAATTCCTAAGTTAAAGCTTTAAAATAGGGAAACGGCCATAATTACCAAACGAACGGCCAGGGCACCGAACCACCAGTTCCAACAATCGATAAATGACTTGGGGCCGCTACAGATAAGCTTTAACAGTACAAGAAAAGTGTAAATGCAAAAATGACCGGAAGGATCAATACAAATATTTGCTACACTCAATACCAAGCTCCAGTGAAATAGTAGGAACCCACGAACTCTCTTTTCCTGATATCAAATTTTTATTTTTAAAACACGATTATTAATTAGCAGTACCCAGTTCAAATTGAAACATTATTCATCCTCGAGTCTCGGCACATTTTATCAAGCAATATTTAGTTCCCGTGAAAATAAAATAGTTACATATAAGTATTTCATATATGGAGCTAAACCAAATTAAATAATTAATAAGATTCATTTTTAAAGGATTACACTACAAGAATTTACTTAAATTACAACTTGAGGTAATAAGCATGGCCAAAATTGACCTCGCATAAATAATCAACTTTATATTTTAAACAATAATACATAAAACATTTACATAACTTTACTCATGCTATAACTCATAATACAATTACTAAAAATAAATAGGAATGAACTGAATAAGAACTTTTGTGATAATCTAAACCGAATATAGAAGCAAGAATGCCGTCACAGGAAACTGGAACGGACTTCTTAACTTCGAAACTTTGGAATTACTCTTTATTGTTTTTCTGTTTCGCTCTCCTTCTCTTTGTTTTTAAAACTCTCTGTATTTTGTTTTTCTCTTCTGTTTCCTCTATTGTTGACTCTCGTTTCTACTCTTTCATTTCTCTAGGTGTGCCGGTGTCTAATGTGTCTGAGTGTATGTGCATGTATGTGTGCTATATAATGTGAAGGTTGTGTTGTGTATAGGTGAAGGGGTAATGGGAGTGCATGTGAGAGGTAGTGGGAATGGCGTATGTAGGTGGGGTAGTTTAGGTCAACCAAGTTAGTTTCTTTTTCTTTTTCTTTTTCTTTTTTTTTGTTTTGGATGATAGAAATATTAACTAATTTTTTTTACTAATAAAATATAAAAAAAGCTAAATATCTAGACTAAATAAAATGTAATTAAGAAGATACTAAAATTATTAACTTATTTATAAAAATCTAAATTAAAGGCAAATCTATTTTTTGAAAAATTTTCTTTTTATTTGAAAAGTAAAAATAAATTTATCCTAAAATGTGACTCTATTTTTTGAAGCCTTTTTCACAATTTTTCCAATAAAATCTACTAAAAGTGATACAAGAGCTAAAATAAAGATTAGACGAGAAATAATATTTAATTAAAAATGAGTTAAAAATTAGAAGGGTCAAAAATCACGTGTCTATAGCTTGCCCCTCTTTGACTGAGAACACGAAGAGTTTTCAGATAAAGAAGTAGACTACGAGATTGGTTTTAATCCGTCCGTTAAAAGGAAGAAGAAAAGAAGAAAAAGATGCGACCGATCCCTAGTTTTGGACAGCCTACATATCCCGGGTTATAAGGAAATCAGGTCATGTGTAGTTCAAGGAGATCGAGTGATGAGTTGGTGAGTCAAGTGAGATCCCGTCAATTTTTCAGTCTGTAACTCTTGTTCTTACATCATGGAAATAAAAAGATACAATAAAAAAGAAAGAAAAATACAAGATCATATCTACTCTACATGTCTTGAGTCTTTCTTTAGATCTTCGCTTTGGATCTTTAGTTGTCACCTCACCCTCTTGTAATGGGTACCTTGATCTTAAAGTTTGATCTTGAGATTAAGATTTGGGAATTGAACTTGAAATTTGGACAAAGTCATTGACGCTCTTCGAAATGATAGTTTGTAGAGTATTCTTGAATACTTGTTTCTTGATTAGTAGTTAAAAGGGAATTGATCTCACAACACGGGGTTGTTACATGCATTTGAACAACTGACTCCAGCTATCATTGGGATTGAGTGTTCTTAAATGAGTTGAAACTTTGTCCTTGAATATCACGGTCATGCTTTGCTAGGTAAAACCTCCAAGCCAAAATAAACAAAAGAAACAAACAAAAAAAATTGAAATTTTTGTGATTTATTAGTTAATGTGAAAAATAAAATTCAGACTAGGATGTATTTATCCTAGGAGAAAATTAAAAATAATGGTCTCAGACTAGGAAGTATTTATCCTAAGAGAAAATGGAAAATAACTGTCTCAGACTAGAAAGTGTTTATCCTACGGGAAAAATGAAAATAATTGTCACAGACTAGGAAGTGTTTATCCTAGAAGAAAAATAAAAATATTTGTCTCAGACTAGAAATTGTTTATCCTAGGAGAAAATAAAAAAATAATTGTCTTAGAGTAGAAAGTGTTTATCCTAGGAGAAAAGAAAATGGATAACTAAATCCCATTTTTCAGGAGGGTCCTGCTAGTCCTATTTTCCAGGATGGTCCTGCTAGTCCTATTTTTCAGGAGGGTCCTGCTGCTAAAAAAAATTCAATTGTCCAAGAGGGTCCTGCTAGTCCCATTTTTCATGAGGGCCTTGCTACTAAAAATTAATCTCATTGTTCAGGAGGGTCCTACTACGCTAAATCTCAATTTTCAAGATGGTCCTGCTAGTCCCATTTTTCAGGAGGGTCCTGCTACTAAAAATAAATCCCATTGTCCAGGAGGGTCCTGCTATTTTTCAGAAGGGTCCTGCTACTAATAATAAATTCCATTATCCAGGAGGGTTCTGGTAGTCCCATTTTTCAGGAGGGTCCTGCTACTAAAAAATAAATCTCATTATCCAGGAGGGTCCTAGTAGTCCCATTTTTTAGGAGGGTACTGCTAGTTCCATTTTTCAAGAGTCTTGCTACTAAAAATAAATCTCATTTTCCAGGAGGATCCTTCTAGTCCCATTTTCCTGGAGGGTCCTGCTACTAAAAATAAATCATATTGTCTAGGAGGGTCCTGCTACGCTAAATCTCATTATTTAGGTGGGTCCTACTAGTACCATTTTTCAGGAGGATACTGCTACTAAAAATAAATTTCATTATCCAGGAGGGTCCTGCTATGCTAAATTTCATTTTCCAGGAGGGTTCTGCTACTTCTAAATCATTAAAGACAAACAACACTTCTTATTCTTTTTTTTGCCCCAGTTTACACCATTCTTTTATTATTATTAGCGCAAATACAAAATACTTATGCCAACAAAAATAAAATATGCAAGACAAATATGCAAATAGGGTATGAGTTCTCTAAGATTGAAAAATGATAGTGTTTATTCCCTTAAAGTCATACTTGGATGTTTGTTACCTTAAGTCAAAATGCAACTAGGGTGTTTATTCCCTAAAATATCAATATGGTGTTTGTTCTCTAAGGTGAAAATGCAATTAGAGTGTTTGTTCTCTTTGCCAAAATAATAGGGTATTTGTTCCCTAAAATACCACTAGGGTGTTTGTTTCCTGTGAAAGCATGAAGAGTTTTTTTTTAGAGAATAAAAAAAAAATGTGCCTCTGTTTTAATATAGAGGAACTTTTATTTTTTTATCCTTTAAATAAAGACCTTTCTGGATGTAAAAAAAATTTATTTGAAGAGAACGAGCCCCATTGTAGGATTGTCTATGTATCTCGCCATTGTAAGAATCAGGTCAAACGTAGTTCTTACAAAAACACAAAACTTTCCTCTCTTTTTTTCCTTTTGAAGAGTATTTTTTATTATAGATGTTGGAAACTGAGTAGAGGAAAATCAGTTTATTGGTTGAACATGTCTTGACTTCAGTTGATACCAACAATTAGTATTATGCAAGTGATACCATCAATAACTCTCAGATAAATTTGGAATCAACTTAAAAGTAATTTCTATAGTTTAAAATGGTACCTCAAATATACTAATGTATTGATAAGATCTGTTCATCTTGCCTTAGTGAATGGTTTAAAATTATTTCTATCCTCATGTTTCAAGTGCCCTTACCACAAATAAAGTCCTAATTTACTCTCATTAGAAGCATTTGGATCGTAGGACGTTCTGAAAGTCACTCACACTCAGAAAGATATTTAGTGCATGCAACTGAGATGCCATACGATTGGCCCTCATGTAAGTATCCACTAATGTGAGAACCCTTAGAATGGAATCAAGTAGGACTTGTCATAGGCTTGTAATGTAGGCTTGGGGATAGGTAGGATACTTATTTGGGATAGAGTGATTATTCCCTCCTTAAGCATTGCACTAAGCATTCAATATTTCTTCATTTTCGTACTTGATGTTCATTTCTTTTGATGCTTCTTTTCATTTTTCAGACTTTTTTTTATCTCTTTTTTTGTTTTGGGTTTTCCTTCTTTTGGAGTTTTTTTTCAACCTTTTTTAATCTTCACATTCTCCACCTTCTTTTTTTGTCATCAAACTTAGTTCTTTGTTAGTGCGCTCAAGGAGGCGGGGCCAAAAGAAGAGTAGCGCATTTATGCACTAAAACGGATATAAGCTAAAAAATGATTTCAAATAAATGACTTTAGGCTCAAAAGGAGAGGTCTAGGGATTACATGTTATTCGGTAGGCTTCAAAGGCACAATCCGGTAAAAGAAAGCCTATAATCATTTTCAATGTTAAGTGTTGCTCAAAAATTTGCCTCAACTGACACGATCTAATGTCTCAGGTCATGATGGTACCTATAACCCCCCCAGTAGGCAAACCAATCCCCATAGATCAAAACTGTTAGTAATGGGCTACTACCTAACAAATACACACAATAAGCAGAAATAAGCGGAAACCAAATATAAGATAGAACAACACGGAAGCAAATAATCCGAATATGTACATGACGAAACTACACCAACCCCAAGACTTGGTATCGAAAGTACAACAGCTTCTAAATAGAATACAAGTGCTAGATGTAGCAAAATAGCCTACACAACTGTCTCTGAATACATAAAGAGTAACAGTACAATAGATGAGAGCGATCAAGCCCCGGTCGTCAGGCGCTCACCCTAGTCTCAAATACCTAGAAGTTGCACGAGTATCCACACAATCAATGATGAAAGCTCACACTAATATCTGCACAAAAAGATGCAGAAGTGTAGTATGAGCACTAATTTCTAAGCAACGGGTACACAGTAGGCATCATCGGCCGACTGAGCGCATATAAAATATAAAAACAGTAATATAGCAGAATTCAAGGAAGCAGTCACAGAAACAAAGAGGAAGCATAAGGAAACTAACACGGATAGTAAACTAAGGAAATACAAAGTGCCACGCCAGTCACAGAAGATATACATACACAAAAACACAGGTGAAAGGAAGAAGGACGCACCTGGGATCCTTGCAACAATAGTACATATAGAGAGAGAGTTAAAGGAGAAAGGCGGTCTACCAGTAACCTCAAGTAAATGTGAAAGAAGGGAAGCAAGCCAATATATTCAAACAGGATGCAATACGAACAAATTCATGCTAAAAACCCAACTACCAGATAAGCATAGGCATAATCAACTCACAAGTGCAACCCTAGGATGGAATAACTAAACCACAAAGTACTGAGATCCACAAATCAAAAACCAGGATAAGAATAGAATTTGATACCCCATAACCACTCAGAAGTCTCCACATACACAACCTTAAATAATATAGGACCCACTAGCCTCTCAATCTCAGTCTAATAATCGGAGCCTCAACAGGCTAAAAACCACTAAACCCTCAATAACCAAAGGCCAACACAACTCTACAGTATGAAAGGAGTAATATAATCTACCTACAGTCCCAATAGCCGCCCATACAATCAAGGAACACAATAAAGTGAAAACAAACCCTCCGGCCGCCCATACAACCAGAGCGTACACTGAGCACACAACAAAAAGGGTGAAATCAGACTACCATATGCATGATGATGATGTATGATGAATCTGGCGTGATAGTAACCCATATGTTCCTCCTCTGGTACCGCAAAGGCCCAATTGAGGAAGGACACTGCATGTGGACCTCTACTCTGTCGTACACCCCTCCTCCTGGAACACACGTCAGCTCGTAGCTAGTTGCCTAGGAATAACAAGGTCCATAGAGGTCTACTCGTACACCATATACAAAAATTGTAAATCTCAAAGTACCACTATCCAGAGTGTGACCGAATATAGATCAATATTCAGAGTCTCGTAAAACATGCTCAGAATTGAATTGGGTCTAAATCAGTAGTAGTAATCTCAAAGACCCTCTCAAAGGGTGCCCGAAGTACATTCGAGTCTAAATTAGTAATCAAAGTCTCAATAACCCTCTCAAAGGGTGCCCGGGGTGTATACATGTCTAAAACTATCATAAAACATGTCTAGCACTCTGGCATAGCCGATCCTAGTATCAGTAAGAAAACTAGTGAGAAATCCACATAGTACCACTTTTATCTCGAGAAAATCCACCAGTCAAATACCAAATCTCATTTTATTATTATTTATACCGAAAATGAGACCTCGAGGCCATGTAAAATTTAGAAAATCGGTGATAGTAGGCCTTAAGCCAAAATAGTAGTAAAACATGCAAAAAAATCTTTTTTATGAATGATATGCTCGCAATCAATAGATTAGCCCAAAATAGCTCACAAATATTCCTATCGGCCTTGTACAGGCACAATCATCTCTACAGCACAGATAGTCAGTCAAAAGTAAGGTCACGATGTCCAGGACTCACGAACATTCCCAATTATCCCACTGTCTATGGTCCAGAGTCATAAACAAAGGCCACACGAGACCACAAGGGTAAACTAGAAATACCACACGAATACTACAACCAACACAGGAAATAAATGAATGAAAAAGTCAGACAAGGTCTGAGGGTACCAACCTGGAAATCCAACCCAAGGAAGATAATTAATGCGGTTATAGCCTATATGTGCAGAGTCTAGGTAGGGAAAGCCATAACCTACCTGTCGTCCGATGACTAACTGCGAGAATGGCGTCGTCAAGGCTCAAACTGCTCCAGGAATCTTTGAATCACGAAAATACTATCAACAGAATAATCTACATCAAAATGAAACCAATGATACCCATAATTCCAGAAATATAATCGAGTCAAAATCTAAATCACAAGCAGGACCGTAGGCCTCGCAATCCGAAACTAAAAATGAAAAATACCAGGGTGTTCCTCACATTCCTGGGAGAACATGCTCAAAATTTGAGTGGAAACGGACATCAAATGGGGCTCAAAATAGCCCACAATTCAAGAAATTTAAAGGTGAGAATTTATGAAAAACAACAAAAATTAACAAGAGAATTTACCTATTTACGAGGCCAAGAACACACCCGGATCAACAACAATTATTCCTCCAAGAAATGGGTAAGAACAAGTGAAGAAATAGAGTAATTTGGAGCTAAAATGGAGGAGTAATTGAAGTTTGAAGATGATGAGAAAAACTGAAAATAAGCTGCTAGCAACTATTCAAAGGACTGGCACGCTGAGGCGTAGGAGCGGCCCATGGCGCGCAGGGGCGCTGGCATATGCGCTAGTGCGGAGGAGGCCAGGCTGGGTGCTGAGGCACAGGGGCGGCCAGGAGTGTGCAAGGGCGGCCCAGGAGGCGCTTTGGCGCCACACAAACAACCAACAATGCCAAGGGCAGACATCCACACTTTGGGTCTCTGGGAACACATCTAGGGTCCCGTGAACTAAAAGAGCTGAGCTATTCAACTAGAAATGGCATTTCGGATCCAATGGAATCAATGAAAATCTCATTGGAGGTCAATTTAATAAAAATTAGGCACCACGCCCAAAATCAACCTTTAGGCCAACAATTCCCAAAATAGAACCCAAGGGCCGAAATCAAGTCCGAAAGCCTTGGGACCCGAACCAATAGTCCTTCTAGTCTAAACTCGACGTTCCGAACCTAACAACGCTAGAAAAATTTTCATCTGAGGCCATATTCTCCAAATATTGACCAAAGTCAACCAAACAAGCTCAACTGGCCTAAAAACACAGAATGAGAGAGAATTCTAAGTTTAATAGATCCTGGATCCCGACCAAACGTCCAGCTAGACCAAAGTCAACTCTCTAAAGCTAACGGAACTGTTAGAATTTGATTCCGAGCATGATATCTAAGAATGTTAACCGAAGTCAATGATTTCCAAAGTTTAAAGCTCCAAAACAAGGAACGGCCAAAAAGACCAGACAAACAGCTCAGGCACTGAACTACCGGTCCCAGCAAGACATAAATGACTTGGGGACTGCTACAGGCAAGCTCTAACAGTACAAGGAAGGAGAAAATGCATAAATGACCGAAAGGGTCATTACATCAACAAATATTGAGGCCACGTTCTAGATCAACAGAGCCATGTCATTGAATTTTCAATCTAAATCTCACCACACAATGCACATGAAATAATGAGATCAGATTTATTTTAACCCTGGTTTTAGGCAAGTGAATTTATCAAGTGTCACTTAGGTACAATTATGACGTACCAAAAGAACCTATTATTTACAATAAAGTTGGTCCACTCTATCATGTCGAGTAGTTTAATACTTATTTTTTTTAATGCACACCTCCAAGTGTTGGTACCAACCAAGTCAAGAGATTATTTTTTTTTAAAAGTAAAATAGAACACAAAGAATGGTTGCCTACGTATCTTGTTGAAACAAGAATCAAGTCAGACGTAGTTCAAGAAACTTGAACTATGAAGTAAATTTTATTTTATTTTTAATTTTAGAACAAAGAGAATTTTTTTTTGAATTTTTGAATAAAAAACATTTTTTTAAATAAAGATTGAAGTTTTAAAAAAAAAAATTTGAAAAAGATCACCGAACCCGAGGAGATTTTCCTAAGTATCTCACCGGACTGAGAATCAGGTGTGCGTAGTTCGTCCAAACTCGGAGAAAGATTTGACCCTTATTTTGAATTTTTTGAATAAGGAATAACAAAACTTTTGGATTAAAAAAACCTCTTTTGTGTGAACTTTTCAATAAAGATTAAAAAAAAAAAAATTAATTTTATTTTTCTGAATAAGGTCACCGAACCCTAGAAGGGCAACCTACGTATCTCATCAAGTTGAAAATCAGGTGTGCATAGTTCCTCCAGATTGGACAGTTAAAAAAAATGCTTGACAGGTTTGAACTTTGTAGAAAAAATGTAACTATTTTTAGTTCTTTTTTTTTTGTAAAAAAAATGATAAGATTTTTTACAAGCTATACAAAAGAAACTAAAAAACCTTTTTTGTGATTTTGTTAATAAAATATAAATCTTTTTAAAAATTTTATTTTTAAAAATGCCCAAGAACTGCTAAAACAAGAAAATCTTTTTGCATTTTCTTACTCTCATTTTTATAAAAAACAAAGGATACCCTTTTCTCTTATTCCATTGATCACCTAAAAATTGGTCAAACATTCAAAGACCTTTTAAATAATAATACAAATAGCACATATGATGCATATAGCGGTCTCAAAAAAGGGTACCTGTCCTAGACAGACTCGGCCCCTGTGTCAAGCCCCACTAAGTCAAATACAAATGATGTACATAAGGGGAGCCTACAAGGGATAACCGCGTTTTTGTTTCAATCTTACTAGGTGTAAACCTGATGGAGATGGGTGTCTAGACTGGCTTACCCTAGTGGACACTCGAGCCAGGGAGGGGCAACTTACTGGTTGAAGAGCTATTCCGGCTTCGTATCTTGTCTAACCCTGCCTAACATGTGTGACTAATAATCCTTCACCAGGTGCCAAGACACTCCGACTTTATCTCAATAGAAGGTAGGATGCATAACTGTTTTTTTATGACCGTGTGTGAAATGTTTAGAGACTCAAAGTGGTGCGCAAGAGAAGACAATTTATAATACAGTTCAACAATATCAAAGCGATAAATGAGCGACAAATAGCACATTAGGCCATAATTAAAGCAAGTACAAGTCAATATCATAAAGTTCAAATTCTGATCAATCCCCAGCAGAGTCTCCAGAGATGTCACACCTCTTTTTTCGACGCGAAGGAAGGGTTTTTCCAATTAAAGTGACAATATTGAATAGAGATTATTTTTATTTAAGGTCTCCACTTAAAATTTTGTTTTGATGGTGTTTCAAGTCACCTTTTTGAATTCCTAATCAAAAGGAAATGACTCTTATTTTAATCTGTGAAAATAAAAGACCGAGTAAGGAATTCTATTGACCTAGGGGAAGGTATGAGGCACCCCTCGAGTCCCATGATTCTATCACGGTCGCTTTTATCGACTTATACTTAGTTTAAATTATTTTTTCAATAAATTGTGTTACAAGCCATGGTTCGCTCATCTTTTTAATTGTTGAATCGGTCCTAACTCAGATGCGTAATAGCATTCTTAGTCTAAATTATTAAGAATTAATTATTAACGATTTGGCCAAGGTGCGTAATCGCATCCTTGAAATTTTATTTTTGCTATTTAATCAATTATTTACTTATTTTGAAAGCGTCTCAAGATAAAGAAATGTAACCGCATTTTTAATCGAAACAAGATTTTATTATTATAATTATTTATCATTCCTAAAGCTCGTCTAGATTTAGAGGTATTTGATTTTCTCTTGCAAACTCGAGATAATTTGTTCTTTTATGCATTTTTACTCTCTTTACTTTTATTATCGCGACGAGTCTTGGATTAATCCGCAACTTATCTCACTCCCTTACAATTAATTTTTCCTCTCTTTTCTTTTATTTATGCGACAAGATTTAGAATAAGTCTGCACCTCATCTTACTCTTTCTCGTGTTATTAGATTACCTCGGCCATAAACATATAATCTAGGCCAAAAAACATAATTAAATTACAAGACCACATTTATTTTTTGAAACATTCCACGGCCAAACCACTGACAACAAAAATTCAATAACAATGCATCACATCAGATCACCCCCATATGAAACTAATTTTTAAAATAAATTGAACTCATTATCTCATTATGACATAAGTTACATTTATGAAAATACTAATACAAATATTAATATGAATTGAAACAAATAGATAAAGAAAGGAACTTCAATATTGGCTACACTCCATACCAAGCTTCAGTGAAATATTAGGACCCCACGGACTCTCTTTTCCTGATATCCAAATTTTATTTTTAAAACACGATTATTAATTAGCAGTACCCAGTTCAAATTGAAACATTATTCATCCTCTAGTCTCGACACATTTTTATCAAGCTATATTTAATTCCCTTGAAAATAAAATATTTACATATAAGTATTTCATATATGGAGCTAAACACAATTAAATAATTAATAAGATTCATTTCTAAAGGATTAACTACAAGAATTAACTTAAATTACAACTTGAGGTAATAAGCAGGGAAAAAATTGACCTCACATAAATAATTAACTTTACATGTTAAACAATATATGAAATGTTTACATAACTTTGTTCATTCTATAACTCACAATAAAATTACTAAAAGTAAATAGGAATGAACTGAATAAGAACCCGTGTGACAATCTAAACTGAATATAGAAGCAAGAACGCCATCACAGAAAACTCGAACGAACTTCTCATCCGAATCTTTGGAATTAGTCTTTGTTGTTTTTCTGTTTCGCTCTCCTTCTCTCTGTTTTTAAAACTCTTTGTATTTTGTTTTTCTCTTATGTTTCCTCTATTGTTGCCTCTCGTTTCTACTCTTTCATTTCTCAGTGTGTGCCGGTGTCTAATGTGTCTGAGTGTACGTGCATGTGTGTGTGCTATATAATGTGAAGGGCTGTGTTGTGGGTAGGTGAGGGGGTAATGGGAGTGGGAGTACAGGTGAGAGGTAGTGGGAATGAGGTATGTAGGTGGGATAGTTTAGGTCAACCAGGTTAGTTTATTCTTCTTTTTTTTTTTTTTTTTTTTGGATGATAGAAATATTAACTAATTTTTTTTACTAATATAATATAAGAAGAGTTATGTCACGACCCGATTTCTCAGGTCATGATGACACCTACAACCCCCAGTAGGCAAACCAATCCCCCGTAGCCCGGAACGGTTAGTAATGGGCTACTACCAAATTAATTATGCACAACAAGCAGAAATAAGCGGAAGCTGAATATAAAGATAAGACACGCGGAAGCAACAACCCAAAATATATATATACAAATGATACTACACCAACCCCAAGACTTGGTATCGATAGTATAGAAGCTTCTAATAGAATACAAGTGCTAGAAGTAACAAAATACAATATAAATCTGTCTCCAAAAGTACAAGGAGCAACAGTACAACAGATGAGATATGGCCAAGCCCCGACCGTCAGGCGCTCACCATAGTCTCGAATGTCCAAAAGTTGTACGAGTCTCCAACGCGATCAACAGCAAAAACTCAACTAATATTTGCACCAAGAAGGACAGAAGTGTAGTATGAGAACCAAGACAAGAAGTACTCAGTTGGCATCATCGGCCGACTGAGCGCATATAATATATAAAGGAAGTAATAAGAAGAATATAAGAAAGCAGTCACGGAAGCAAGGAAGAAGCACAAGTAACTAGCACAAGAAGCAATCAACCAAGAGCTACAAGTATACATGCTAGCACAAACATATACATAACACCGAAAAACAGGTGTAAGGAAGAAGAACTCACCTGGAATCCTTGCAACAATAGTACATAAAAAGAGAATTTAAAGAGATGGGTGGTATACCGGTAACCTCAAATAACGAGCAAGAAAGAAAGCAGACCAGCAAATCGAACTAGAAATCACATACTAATAGAAACAAGCCTAAGATATCAAATACCAAGGTAAAATAGCCGCAAACCACTCAGAAGTCAAGACTAAGATGGAATAACTAACCCAAGAGTATCCAAACTGCCACTCAACCAGGACAAACGAGAATCGAAACCCCATAATCGCTCAGAAAGCAATGAAACCAAAATCTCCAAAAGATGGGACCCATTAGCCCCTCAATAAGCTCAGTCTCAAGGACGGTGCCTCAACAGGATAAGAATTGCTAATCCACCAGAACCGTAAGCCATGACAAGCTCTAAATAAAGATAGGAGTAAATATAATCTACTTACAGTCCCAATGGTCGCCCATACAATCGAGGAACACAATCAAGTGAAAACAAACCCTCCGGTCGCCCATACAACCGGAGCATACACTGAACACACAGTAAAGAAGGGTGTAATCCAAGTGAAATATGCATTATGATGATAATGATGGAACCGGTAATATTAACTCTGTATATACCTCCCCCAGCACGCCCGGTGCGCCGACAGGAGGACCCATGGTGGGACATGCCTGCTATACCTCATCCTATGCCATATACCCCTCCTTCGACATGCTTGACTCCTAGCCAAGTCGTGGAATAGAGGGCCCACGGAGGTCCCTGACCACATACAGTAATGAATGTAAATTCTAAGAGAATCAGATCCTCGAAGTACGTGCCCAGAATTGAGCTGGGTCTAAAACGATAGTAGTAATCTCAAAAAACCCTCTCAAAGGATGCCCGGAGTATACTCAAGTCTAAATCAGTGATAAAAAGTCTCAATAACCCTCTCAGAGGGTGCCCAGCGCGTATTTGGGTCTAAATCTGTTAGAAAATCAGGTCTAGTGCTCCGCCCAACAGAGCCTAGTATGAATAGAAAATCAAGTGTAGTACTCCGCCCAGTAGAGCCTAGTATCAGTAGAAAGACAAGTGTAGTACTCCACCTAGTAGAGCCTAGTATCAGCAGAAAATCAGGTGTAGTACTCCACCCAGCAGAGCCTAGTATCAGTAGAAAATCAAGTGTGAAATCATCTAAAATCACATGTCATCATTATGTTATACCAAAATTGGTCCCCCGGGGCCATGCAAGTTTAGAAAAACCATCTATAGTGCCTCGCAGCCAAAACCGAAGTAAAACATGCAGGGAAAACCTTTTTCATGGATGATATGCTCGCACACCAATATAAATTAGCCCAGCGGCTCAAAAATATTTCATATCAGCCCTGCACAGGCCCAGTAGCTACTCAGTCTAAAAGGATATCTCTATGTCCGAGACTCGCGAACATTTCAAATAACTCACTATCTATGTTCCAGAGTCAATACAAGGTCACACAGTACCACAAGGGTAATATATAATACAACCAAATACTACAATCAACGTATGAAATAAATGGACCAAAAGGCGGATAAGGTCTGGGGTACCAACCTATAAAAACCAACCCAAAGATGCTAATTAGTGCAGTTATAGCCTATATATGCAGAGTCTAGGTAGGGAAATACATATCAATATGGGTGTCATTCTAATCGTTTTGACACCTGGGTTATGTTCTTGATAGCATGGCAGCTTTCTGAGGTCGTTCAGAAGGAGAAGGCACACGAGTGACAGTTTGTGCTTGTAGTTTGGCCCCGAGGTAGGTTACGGTTTAACTTCTATACTGAGTTAGTTAGGTTATATATATTTATATGTTACTGGAACACTAGGTTGGATTTTAGATAGACTTTAGGCTTTAATCCTGTTTATCATGTTAATTGGCCATTTTGGGTTTTTAGTCTAGGATTGCATGTTATCCTTAGCCTAGGAGCTTGTTTCTTTTGTGTGACTAGTTTAAGATCCTTAGCATTATTTTAGGAGGCTTTAGAGGTAGAATAGAGCTTGCCCGTCGTTTTTCACTTTTATTTTCCCACTTTACTGCTTTATTTTGTAATTGTGTGTAACTGTGGGCCCGAGGCCATGGATAGGATTTGGATGGATTCCAGGTTAGTTTCTCTTGGTTTGAAAGGTGCTTTTCCCTGTTTGATTTGATGGTATGATTATTTATCTGCTTGTGAGAATTCATACTCATATCGCATGGCATATCATTGGTACGGTATGGTAATGGTTTTTCAAAGGCTTTTGTGTTTGAAAAGAGGTTTTTCTACTGTTGTGATGAATTTTGGACTAAATCAAGATATTTTGAGTATCACCTTGGTTTTTGAGAGGTAAAGAGGAACTACTATTTTCTATATATAAATTTATAGTCCGATGCGGTATTCTGGACCCCTTATGCATTATTCCGGGTATTTTACTCTCTCATTTATATACATATTAGTTCGATGTAGTATTCCAAACCCCCGATGCATTATTCCAGGTATTTTACTATTTCATATATATGCATAGTCCGATAAGGTATTCTGGGCGCCCGATGCAGTATTCTGGGTGCCCGATGCAATTTTCCTGGTTTATATTATATTGCCTACATATATGCATCATCGTGCATCGCATTGTATTTTCCTTGGCACGTGGATTGACTCTGGTTTGGCTTGTTGCTATTTTCTGTTATCTTTGATTTATCGGCATGTCTTTAGCCTTATAACTAGAATTAGAAGGATCCCTGTATAGTTAGCTGCTTTCCTATAATTTATATTTATATATTATCTTTCTGCGTTTGGTCAGCCTATGATGCCTACTGGATACCCGTTGTTGTCTTGGTACTCATACTACACTCTGCATCTCTTTTTCTGATGCAACACCTAGTACGAGCCACCCTCGTTGATCTCCTGTCGTTTGAGGCCCATTGCTTTTCGAATCGCGGTGAGCTCCCGGCGCTTTTGGAGACTTTACTTGCTTTCCATCTTGTATATCCTATCTATATTTTGTATTTTGGATAGACAGAGGTTGTTGTATAGCTACTCCTTGCTTTAGTCGCTCTTGTACTAGTGACACCAGGTTTGTGTTAGTGTTCGGGTCATTTTGTCTTTCGGTCACTTTAGGGCCATCTTTTGTATATTTTGTACGCTGGTATATATATATGCTTTTGGCCCTATACCTTGTTTATATCTTCCGCTGCTCTTTAGTTAAATTATTATTCACTGCTTTCCGCATGTTTAGGTTAGGATTGTCTACTGCGGGTTATGTAGACGCCATCATAGCCCGATTTCGGGTCATGACAGAGTGGTATCAGAGCCTTAGGTTCATCGGTCTTACTGGTACAAGAGCAAGTGTCTAGTAGAGCCTCGTGGATAAGGTTCGATGAAGTCTATATCCTATCTGCGAGGGGCTATAGGACATTCCTTAGGAAAGTATTCATTTTGTTTGATTCTTTATCGTGCTTACTTGATTTGATCAACTCCTAAGTATATTTGTTTCACTCCTTCTCAGATGATTCGGATGAGATCTTCAACGGGTGAGGATGAGGCCCCTGCCCTTGCAATTAGAGCCCCAGCCAGGGGACGAGGCAGAGGTCAAGAAAGGGCACGAGTTGTGGCACCGGCTTGGGCCTGGTCTAGATCACCATCACCAGAGCCTAAGGTTAGAGCGGATGAGATTCAATATGAGCCGGAGCATGTGGGGCCAGGCCAACATCCGATAGGTTTTGTAGCTACTCCAGTATTGCAGGACACCTTGGTCCGATTGTTGGGGTTTCTTGAGGGTATGACTCCACCACTCGCTTCGCCGAGCACTCCGATTGGTTCTCAGGTTCGAGGTGAGGCTCAAACTTCAACTCAGCCGGTAACACAGGGTTCAGGAGCGCGGCCTATTGCTGCGACTCCCAAATTTGAGGTACTACCAGTTCCTGCAATTGCTCCCCCTCTTCTAGCCATGCCAATTATGTCTTCTGAGGAGCAGAAGATGCTGGGTAGGTTATTCAAACTGGGTCCTCCGAGGTTTTCGGGTGCTGCTAGGGAGGATGCACACGAGTTTCTGACTAGCTTTCAGGAGAGGTTACATAATTTCTGGTTAGTCGAGTCTCATGGAGCATATTACACTGTGTTTCAGCTAAATGGTCAAGCGAAATAGTGGTGGAGGTCATATATTGTTGGTAGACCAGCCGGGTCGCCTCCGCTTACTTGGGATCAGTTCTCCGCGACATTTCTGGAGAAGTATGTACCATGTAGCATGAGGGAGCGTCTGATGGATCAGTTTGGTGGGTTGGAGCAGGGCTCCATGACTACGTCTGAGTATGAGGTTTGTTTCACTAGCTATCCAGACACGCCACTATGATTCTGCCCACTGAGCCTGAGAGAGTACGCCGATTTGTTTGAGGTTTGACTCTGCATCTTTGCTTACATCAAGGAAGTCTCAGCGGTTCACAGGGTCGTGGTAGGGGCAACTATGGTAGGGGTCAGGACCAGCAGTATTTTCAGCTGAGACGGCCTGTTCAGGCGGCCTTACAGACTACTGAGGGTCAGAGTAGCCAGAGTCTCATTCCTGCTCCCCGAGGTGGTCATTCAGGGTCTACAGGTTTTGGTGGTCATTCTAATTCGATTGGGTCTTCACAGCGGAGTTCACATGGTCGGGGTTGCTATGAGTGTGGCAAGATAGGCCACTTTTCTAGAGAGTCCCCATCGGTAGAGCATCCTAGGCGACATGATCAGTTGGTTCAGGCCCCCAGGGATCCATCACCTCCAGTTAGAGGCAGTTCTCAAGGTAGTAGGGGTGGTCCCCAGGGAACTAGAGGTGGTTCTCAGTTTGGTAGGTCAGGTGGTCATGGAAGTCGGGGCCACATGTATGCAGTTTCGGGCCAGACAGAGGCTGAGGCTTCAGATGCTGTATTCACAGGTACGATCTCCATTTGTCATCAGTCTGCTTTTGCTTTGTTTGATCCGGGGTCTATATTTTCGTATGTATCTGCTTATTATGCTACTCGTCTGGGGTCTGCTTGTGAGTCCTTGCCTGTGCCTTTGCGTGTATCTACTCTCATAAGTGATTCTTTAGTAATAGATCAGGTGTATCAGGCGTGTGTGGTGACCATCTTGAGGTATGACACCTGAGTTGACTTGGTTGTCCTTGATATGGTTGATTTTGATGTGATCTTGGGCATGGATTGGTTGTCTCCTTATCATGTGGTCTTGAATTGCTTCGCCAAGACTGTTACTGTTTGGATGCCTGGTATCCCTCCTATCATATGCAAGGGAGCCGGCAGCCACATTCCGAGGGGAGTTATATCTTTCATGAGTGCCCAACGGTTGGTTAGGAAGGGGTGCTTAGCTTATCTTGCCTATATCCGTGATACTAGTGCGACCACACCTCCTTTTGAGTCGGTTCCTGTGGTTTACGAGTATTCGGAAGTGTTTCCTTCCGATCTTCTGGGTCTTCCTCCTGATTATGACATTGAGTTTGGTATCGATGTCGAGCTGGGCACCAAGCCTATTTCTATTCCTCCATATTAGATGGCACCTGCTGAGTTTAGGAAGCTTAAGGGTCAGCTCCAGGGTCTATTGATTAGAGGGTTTATCCAGCCTAGTGTGTCTCTTTAGGGTGCTCCAATTCTGTTTGTGAAGAAAAGGATGGGTCTATGTGTATGTGTATCGACTATAGGCAATTGAATAAGGTGACAATTAAGAATAGATATCTGATGCCGCATATAGATGACTTGTTTGATCAGCTACAGGATGCAACAGTGTTCTCTAAGATAGATTTAAGGTTCGGTTATCACTAGTAGAGGATTAGGGCTGAGGACATCCCAAAGACTGCATTTAGGACTCGATACGACCATTATGAATTCCTAGTCATGTATTTTGGGTTGACTAATGCCCCAGCAGCATTTATGGAGTTGATGAACCATGTATTCAGTGCTTACCTGGTTTCGTTTATCATTGTGTTCATCGACGACATTCTGATTTATTTGAGGAGTAGAGTGGAGCATGAGCAGCATCTTAGAGTTGTACTTCAGGCTTTGTGAGACCACCAGTTGTATGCCAAATTCCCTAAGTGTGAGTTTTGGCTTGAGTCTGTGGCATTCTTGGGACACGTGGTGTCTAAGGATGGGATTATGGTAGATCCGGCAAAGATTGCAGCAGTTCATGATTGGGCTAGGCCTACTTCTCCTACCGAGGTCCGTAGCTTCATCGGGTTAGCAGGTTACTATAGACGGTTTGTGGAGGGATTTTCTTCGATAGTAACACCATTCACTAGATTGACTCAGAAGAATGTTCCTTTCTAGTGGTCAGATGAGTGTGAGGCGAGCTTTCTGAAGTTCAAGGCCTTGTTGACTTCAGCTCCGATTCTTACACTTCTGGTCGAGGGTCAGGGTTTCACCATATATTATGATGCATCAGGTATTGGTTTGGGTTGTGTATTGATGCAGCGGGGCTAGGTTATTGCATATGCTTTTAGACAGTTGAAGGTTCACGAGAGGAACTACCCTACACATGACTTGGAGTTAGCAGTGGTAGTCTTCGCGTTGAAGTTGTGGAGGCATTATCTTTATGGCGTGGATTGTGAGATCTTTACTGACCATCGTAGTCTTAAGTACATTTTTAGCCAGAAGGATCTAAATTAGAGGCAGCGTAGTTGGTTTGAACTTACTGAAGGACTATGACATTTCTATTCTCTATCATCCGGGCAAGGCAAACGTGGTAGCGGATGCCTTGACCCAGAAGGCGGTAAGTATGGGTAGCTTGGTTTTCTTAGATACGGAGGAGCGACCTTTAGTGTGGTACATCCAGTCCTTGGCTAATATGTTAGTTCGACTTGACATTTCTGAGCCGGGCCATATTTTTGCTTGTGTCGAGGCTAGGCCTTCCTTGTTGAAGCAGATTCGAGCACAACAATTTGATGATGCGAGATTAAGGATCATTCGTGACAAGGTGTCGAGTGGTGAGTCTAGGAAGGTGACCTTAGATTCAGAGGGTGTTCTAAGGATCGAGGGTCATATTTGCGTTCCTAGAGTTGGTGACTTAGTCATATTGATATTAAAGGAGGCCCACTGTTCTAGATATTCCATTCATCCTGGGGCAGCTAAGATGTATCGTGTCTTGTGGCAGAACTATTAGTGGTGTGGGATGAAGAGGGATATTTTTGCTTTTGTATCCAGGTTCTTGAACTGTCAGCAGGTAAAGTTTGAGCACCAGAGGCCAGATGGTTTATCATAGAGACTACCCATTCCGGAGTGGAAATAGGAGTGTGTATCCATGGACTTTGTAGTCAGATTGCCATGTAACTTGCGGAGATTTGATGCTATTTGGGTTATCGTGTATAGGTTCACGAAGTCTGTTCACTTTTTGCCAGTTCAGACTTCTTTCAGCTCTGAGAGGTTGGCCCAGATCTATATTCGAGAGATTGTTCATTTGCGTGGGGTGGCAGTTTTTATCATTTCTGACTGAGGCACTCAGTTCACTTTACACTTTTGGGAGTCTATTCAGAGAGAGTTGGGTATTGAGCTTAGCACTACCTTTCATCCGCAGACAGACGTCCAGTCAGAGCGTACCATTCAGGTTCTGGAGGATATGTTGTGAGCTTGTGTTATTTATTTCAGGGGTCAATGGGACCAGTATTTGGCCTTGGTAGAGTTTGAATATAATAATATTTACCATTCCAGCATCCATATAGCTCCGCTCGAGGCTTTGTATGGTAGGCGATACAAATCTCCAGTGGGTTGGTTTGATGCTTTCGAGGTTAGGCTGTGGGGGTACTGATTTGCTTCATGATTCTATGGATAGAGTTCGGGTTATTCAGGAGAGCCTTCATACTGCCCAGAGTAGGCAGAAGGGTTACGTTGACCGGAGAGTTCGAGATCTCGAGTTTATGGTTGGTGATAGTGTGTTCCTTCGGGTATCGCCCATGAAGGGAGTGATGCGATTTGGGAGAAAGGGTAAGCTCAGTCCAATATTCATTGGTCCATTTGAGATCCTTCACCGTATTGGAGAGGTTGATTATGAGTTGGCCTTACCTTTTGCTCTTTCTAGTGTTCATCCGGTGTTTCATGTTTCTATGCTATGGCGGTACATTCCGGATGAGTCTCACGTGCTTCAGTTAGAGCCGGTTCAATTGGATGAGTCCTTAGCCTTTGAGGAGGAGCCTGTTGCTATTTTGGACAGACATGTGAGGAAGTTGAAGTCCAAGGAGATTCCGTCAGTTAAGGTTCAATGGTGGCATCGTCCTGTCGAGGAGGATACTTGGAAGATCGATATCGACATGCGGAATAGTTATCCTCGCCTTTTCGAGTCTTCAGGTACTATCCTTATTCTAACTTTTGCGGATGAAATTTCTTTTAGTAGTGGTGTTGAAATGAACCTCCAGGTCATTTTCCATTTTCCGTGCCTTTTCTATATTTCGAGCTATCCCACAGCGGCACCAGGTCATTTATGACTTGTCGAGACTGACGGTTCGGTGCCTGGGCCGTTCGTTAGTTCGTTATGAACATTTCCCTATTTTAGCTTTTAAAGTTGGTAAACCTTTGACTTCAGTCAACTTTCTTGGTTAACGCACTCAGAATCAAATTCTGACAGTTTTGTTGGTTCCAAAATGGGGATTTTGGTCTAGTAGGACCATTGTTTGGGCTTGAGTGCTTCCGGTGTGGTTTTGTGTGGCTTTGGGTGTTTTAGAGTCAGTTTGGCTGGTAGGGTTGACTTTGGTAAACATTTGGAGAATACGGTCTCGGATGGGAATTTCGCCAGCATTGTTAGCTCCGGAATGTCAACTTTGGGCTAGAAGAACCTTTGGTTTGGGTCCCGAGGCTTCCGGGCTCATTTTTGGGTTTTGAGTTTTGAGTTGGTTTTGGGTGTGGGGCCCACTTTTTGTTAAAACAATCTCTGTTGGGAGTTTCTTCGATTAAATTGAGTCCAGAATTATGTTTCTGGTAGCGAAGCATGATTGGTTTGTGTTCACGGGGTTTCAGATGAATCCTAAGGGTCCGACGGGAGATATTTTTGGACTTGGAATTTGTTGGTTGTTGCACTAAGTTGCAGACCTTTGTTTCTCTTCGCGATCACGAGGATCTCATAGCATTTGTGATGGTATGGTTTTCTGACCATCGCATTCGCGATGTAGCCGGCTGGGACCCGACTTGGCTTCTTCTTCGCAAACGCGGCCTGGGCCATCGCGTTCGTTATGGTTGGGCCGGCTGTTCTCTGCGAATGCAGGGGTCCTATCGCGATCGCGATGAAGGACCATTGGCAGTTATATTAAGTCCCACTTTGTTTTCTTTTCCATAAAATCGAAGAAATCCATTTGTAGACTCCCAAGATCAACATTTCCAACTTCCCTGCATATTTTCCTTCACCCGGTAAGTTCCCTCGTCACCCCTCTCCCTTTTATGTGTCAATTTCTGTATTTCTTCTGCTAAATTCCTTTGTCGCTAAATTCTTAGAGTTGGGAAAAAACCTTGTGGAATCTGATCGTTTGGGGACTGCGTACTCTTAAACTCGTGCAACTCAGCTCCGTAGCGTGTTCGTGTCGAGGTTGGTTTCCGTTTTTAGATTTTGGACTTTTCCGCCTTAAATCCCGTGAATTAGTAGCACTTCGGGGCTGTTTTAGGCCCCGAATCAAGCTCCGTTCGCGCCCAAACATTGGTCATGGGTTTCTTAACCCATCGCGAGCATAATTGTGAATTTTCTTTTCTGTTTCGTCGCGTGGGCTCTGAGGGTCATTTTTTCGACCCAATTTTTGGCCTGATTTTCCGTATATCAATATGGGTGTCATTCTTCTCATCTTGACACCTGGGTTATTTTCTTGATAGCATAGCAGATTTCTGAGACCGTTCGGAAGGGGAAGGCACACAAGTGATGGTTCGTGCTTGCAGTTTGACCTCGAGGTAGGTTACGGTTTACCTTCTAGACTGAGTTAGTTAGGTTATATATATTCATATGTTACTGGAACGCTAGGTTGGATTTTAGATAGACTTTAGGCTTTAATCCTGTTTATCATGTTAATTGGCCATTTCGGGTTTTTAGTCTAGGATTGCATGTTATCCGTAGCCTAGGAGCTTGTTTCTTCTGTGTGACTAGTCTAAGATCCTTAGCATGCTTTTAGTAGGCTTTAGATGTAGAATAGATCTTTTTCGTCATTTTCTGCTTTTATTTTCCCACTTTACCGCTTTATTTTGTAATTGTGTGTAACTGTGGGCCCGAGGCCATGGCTGGGATTTGGACGGATTCCAGGTCAATTTTCTTTCTGTTTGAAGGGTATTGTTGCCCTGTTTGATCTGATGGTGTGATTATTCCTCTGCTCGTGAGCATTCATACTCATATCGCATGGCATATCATTGGTACGGTATGGAAATGGTTTTTCAAAGGCTTTTGGGTTTGAAAAGAGGTTTATCTACTATTGTGATGAATTTTTGACTAAATCGAGCTATTTTGAGTATCACCTTGGTTTTTGAGAGAGAAAGAGGAACTACTATTTTCTATATATAAATTTATAGTCTGGTGCAGTATTCCGGACCCTCGGTGCATTATTCTGGGTAATTTACTTTCTCATTTATATACATATTAGTCCGATGCAGTATTCCAGACCCCTGATGCGTTATTCCGGGTATTTTACTCTCTCATTTATATATATATTAGTCTGATGCGGTATTTCAGACCCTCGATGCGTTATTCTGGGTATTTTACCATTTCATATATATACATAGTCCGATGAGGTATTTCGAGCGCCCGATGCGGTATTCTGGGTTTATATTATATTTCATATGCATGCATCATCGTGCATCGCATTGCATTTGCCTTGGCATCTGGATTAACTCTGGTTTGGCTTGTTGCTATTTTTCATTATCTTTGATTTATCGGCATGTCTTTAGACTTTAACTAGAATTAGGAGGATCCGTGTATAGTTAGTTGTTTTCCTTTAATCTATATTTATATATTATCTTTCTGCGCTCGCTCGGCCTATGATGCTTACTAAGCACCCGTTGTCTTGGTACTCATACTACACTCTGCATCTCATTTTCTGATGCAACACCTAGTATGAGCCACCATTGCTGATCTCCTGTCGTTCGAGGCCCATTGTTGTTCAAATCGCGGTGAGCTCTCAGTGCTTTTGGAGACTTTACTTGCTTTCCATCTTGTATATCCTGTCTATATTTTGTATTTGGATAGATAGAAGTTTTTGTATAGCTACTCCTTGCTTTAGTCGCTCTTGTACTAGTGACACCAGGTCCGGGTTGGTGTTCGGGTCATTTTGTCTTTCGGTCACTTTAGGGCCATCTTTTGTATATTTTGTACGCTGGTATGTATATATGCTTTTGGCCCTATCCCTTTTTTATATCTTTCGCTTCTCTTTAGTTAAATTATTATTTACTGCTTTCCACATGCTTGGGTTAGGCTTGTCTACTAGGGGGTTATGTAGACGCCATCATGGCCTGATTTCGGGTCGTGACACACTGCCTTCCAACCCAAGAAGCTGCAACCAAAAGAACCAACCATGAACCATCTGGAGTAGTTTGCTAGCCTACGATTCTGAAACCCAACTTTAAAATTGACAACCAAGTCTTTATCGAACCCGTATGCTTCCAATGAACCTTTAGGAACTGAAGCCAACTAGGCTTTAAATAACAAGTCGTTCAATCTGTACATGCTACTGAACCCCAAATCTCTAGATGGAAAAGCCACTGCAATCTTTAAATAGCCGAATCTAATCACCAACACACAACCCAAGGCAAACCTCTGTCGTCACCTCAGTCAACTACTAAAACACATAAGCACGAACAAGGAGTAATCTCCCTCTTTTTCCAACTAAACGAACCCTTCCTTAGTGTATACCAAACCCTACAAACTCCTTCTTAAATCAAATATGGAGCCATTTCCTTGGCTTCCATACTTACATTGTCAAAACTCAACAAGGTAGGAGAAAATGGGTCGGATGCCCGACTCACCCAATATGCTATGAATACAACTCAACCACGAGGCTACGGTCAACACTTAGTCGAAAATGCTAAAGCCAAACTCAATCACAATACTAATTTAAAAGCTCAACCAAAGGGCTACGATCGAAATTCATTCCAACTGGAATGAAGGAAACAATAAGACAACCCAACCGGATAAGAAACTGAAGGAGACTATGGGAACAACCCACATTCCTACCAACCTCCTAAACTAACCAAATAAAGAGGGTCAATTCTAATCACTCGAAAAACAAAACCAATTTATGCATGCTAGCATAACCGACACCTCTCAACTTAAGACAAAGCTCAAACTCTGGCACAACCACCGATAATACCAAACCAACACAAGAACTTCTAGAAATTCTAGAAAACAGCCTAGGCATCAACCATCTAGGACTTCTCAAAAAGGAAAGACTCAACACAAGTCTACAGACACAAAGAAACAAGAAACAAACCTAACTAGAAACAGACTAACAAGAACTACTCACGAGCTACAAATCTGGGTAAAACACCTCACAAGGATAACTCACCCCTATCCACTACTAAGGAATAAACTACCATGAAAACAATGCAAAAACACTACAACTCAGGTAGCCCAACAACTAAATAAGTAGCATATAGGCATATAAGAAAATAAATGGTAAAAGTGAAAGAATCACAACGCGAACAAGACTATCACAGGTCGAAGGTAGAAAAAGCCTAATGATGTGCCGGGATTTGATGGCACTTTCGACGCTTAAAACTATGGATTTTTGGGAGTTCTTGAGTACATTTTATTGGATTTGATGTCATTTTTTATATGTACGGGGAAAAGTATTGAAAAGATGAAAATGCCAAAGTGTTGCAGATTTCTGGGAAGAAAAGGCATGACCTACGGGCGTCGTACCCATGAAAGCCCGTGGGAGAAGGCGTCTGAGTTAAATAGAGCACCCATATACACAAGG
Source organism: Jaltomata sinuosa (assembly GCA_003996215.1). Taxonomy (NCBI): domain Eukaryota; kingdom Viridiplantae; phylum Streptophyta; class Magnoliopsida; order Solanales; family Solanaceae; genus Jaltomata; species Jaltomata sinuosa. The sequence continues at coordinate 139,930 of QJPP01001625.1, read as the reverse complement.
CATTCCCCACACCCTGCCATAATGAGTGACGGTCCAGCCACAGGAAGTCACATAGCCCATCGGACTAGACCAGTGGAGCTGGAGCTACTAAGGCTTAAGTTGACGAGATGCCATGACGCTCGTAAGACACATGACGGGCCATTGCAAAAGTCCATCAAAATATGCCAGAGAAGATGGGAGATTGAGTCTACTAGCCGATGAGAGGGCCACGATGGGCGTCGCATCCACGATGTCCCATCACCTCAGCCTATGGAATTGAGATAGGGAACCTGAAGCCAAAACCTGAAGAGACCCAATGGGTACGCACAACACCTGTCGCATCCACGACAGCCCATGGGGCATCCCGTCAGCAACAGTAGTCACATCCAACTTTCCTAGAATAATTAGGATTTGGTCTTTTTTATTTATAAATACTTCCCCTTAGGTTCTATTTTTGATTGTTGCTCATTATTTTCATACAATCACTACATTGTTACGTTTGTTTGACTTTATAACATTAGTTCTTGAGATTAAATATTGTTCTTGATTAATTGAAGTGTTCTTGAGACTTTCTTCAAGATTTAAGATTTCTTTACTTCTTCTTGTAAGTATCTACTGATGATTGTTCCAACAACCATTAATTGTTTACTTATGAACATGAGTAGCTAAATCCACAACTAGGGTTATGGGAACCATGAAGGATTAACGAAGTAGGCAAAGTACTTTGTATTTCTAGGGCAGTGTTTATGCATGTATTGTTCTTCACTTCGCTTTTATTGCTTTTTTAATGGTTGAAAATGTTAGAACTTGCCGAACCTAGGAGGTAACGAATGAAAAAATGGTTGTTCACAACGGAGATTTAAGGCTATCAACCCTCATCTAATAGCTTGACTTTGTCCTGGAATAGCTAATCTGGGTTCCAGGGTAAGGGTTAGTATATCATACACCCACGGCCAGACCAAGGCGTGTGGTGAAATTCATCTATCTGCCGGACCAAGGATTTGGGTGAACCTAACTTACCGATTCTGCATGCTAAGCACCAAGCTAGTTTACTAAGTACAAACGCCTTACTAAGTTATGATCTCATGGGGAACACTACCCTAGTCGCTTCTCTTATTGATAACAACTGTTGAAACTGATAATTGTTACTTGTTAGGAATCTAAGTTACTATTAATCTTGTTACTTTAAAAAAAACCCTTTTCAAGGGAATTAAATGGATAAAAGTGCAAGTAAACACTAATCAACCATAGTCCTACCATATTCCTTGTGGGATCGACCCCAACCTTCATTGGGTTTTATATTTGAACAGCGACTGCTTGCACTTCTAAAAAGAGGTGTAATTTAGGCGAATTAAATTTTGGCGCCATTGTCGGGAAATACGATTTAGGATTAAGAGAGATTGTGTTTATTTCACTATTAGTCCCTATTTCCTAATTTTACTTTTTCTGTCGTTTTTGTTTTGTGATGCAGGTTGCACACCTATGCATGCCCAGTACAAGGAGTGAAGGTAATCCTTTGATCCCATACAATCCTGAACTCTCTAGAACTCTAAGAAACATATCTAAAAAGGGAGAGCGTGAGACACCAGAGCAGATCATAGCTCGATTATTGGCTGAAGTTGATCAGAGTAAAAGGGCAGGGGAAGACACCCTTGCTGCTCAAGATGCTACAATTGAAGAAAACCTTGCAGCTCAAAATGCAGCAGCTGATCAAGCAAGGCAAGCACGACAACAACCTATGAGATACAAGGTAGAAGCTAGACAGAATTTACCACAGAATAGGGGCCGATTAATACAGCAGCCAAGGCATGCCCCTCGCTACTATGATGATAATGATGACGAGGTGGAGGACTTTGGCATTACTGAACTTATAGTGTTTCCACCACTGACTGAGGGAACGAAGTTTGACATCACCAGCACCATAATCCAGTTTCTGAACCTGAAGGGACTATATGCTGGAAAGCCTACTGAAGATGAAAATCTATATGTGAAAAACTTTTCTCAAATTTTCAAAGCTTATAATCTACCAGGAGTGGGGAAAGATGCTATTAGACTAAGAGTGTTTCCATTCTCATTGACTGGAAAGGCAACTGTGTGGATCTCAGAATTACCCGATAATTGCATATACACATAGCACGAGTTGAAGACTCAGTTTATGGAGCAGTTCTTTCCTCCATCAAGGATGTTGCAGCTGAAGCAAGAGGTCTACAATTTCAAGAAGCTACATGCAGAGGCATTATATAAGACTTGTTTGAGGTTCAATAAGAAGTTGAAACAAGTCTGAAAACACGTAATCCCTTCAAGGCATCTGATGGAGATTTTCTACAAAGCATTGAACGCCAACACAAAAGCAGTTGCCGACACTGTAACTGGTGGATCATTCATGGAGAATTCCTATATTGAAGCTTCTGAGATGCCTTATCAGGTTACTAAGACCAACAGGGCAAGGCATACTAGAGATGCTGAGAGTCCAGCAGGTATATATGTAGTTGGTAAGTCTATTGATTCTCAAGAATTATAGGAGCTTAAGCAAGAAGTCGCTGAGATGAAGATGAGCATTGGGTTGATTACAAAGAAAATCCTAGATGAGGAAGTAGAGAAGGTGAAAGTCATCGGCTCATAAAGGAAAGCACCAAAGCCGGATGATTACTCATCCGATGAGGAGGTTAGTTATATGAATGATCAAGGAGCGGGTTTCTAGGCCTCTGGCCAAGGGAATCAAGGTCAGAACAGAGATAGAGATGACCACTACAATTGGTTCAGCTATAGAGATAGGAGCAGAGCTAGATATAAGGATGGTGACTGACATAAAAAGGATGGCTACAAGAATGAAATAAGTGGTTTGTATGTCCCTTTTGAAAATCGTGAATATAGACCTGAACAACCAACCATGAGGGAGCTGCTCAATAAAGTATTTCAAAAGGTTAATTTTATGGATGCAAGCATGAAAGAGATACGAGCTGACCTTTCAGTTATGAGTCAAAAAGTGAAGGGTCATTCTGTCGCTATAAAAAAGCTTGAGACCCAGATGCACCAGATGTCTACTAGCATGAATCCGCGTCAAAAGGGTACTCTCCTAAGTGGCACCATTCAAAATCCAAAGAATGATCAATAGGTTATCGCTGTGACTACCCAAAGTGGAAAATAGACTGTTGACCCTCCTTTGCCTATAGTTGTTGATGAGCTGACCAAGTCTGAAAAGATGGATGTTGAGATTACGATCAAGTCTGAGGAAAAGGATAGCGGTGAAGGGCCAAGTGAGAGGAAGTCTTCTGAGTCTAAATCAAAGAACAAAGAGGTTACACTGGTCTTGAAGCCCATGCCATTGCCTCTCCCACCTTACCCATAGAAATTGAAGAAAAAGGTTGAGGATGGAAAATTTCACAAGTTTATCTCCATGCTGAAACAACTTTCAGTCAATATTCCTTTAGTTGAAGCATTGGACAAGATGCCTGGTTATGCTAAATTTATGAAGGATCTGGTGACTAGAAAAATAATTGTGAGCTTCAAGCCTACAGATAATTTGCACCATTGTAGTGCTATATCTTTCGGTTTGTTGGTGCAGAAAAAGAAAGATCTTGGAGCTTTCACTATTCTGTGCACATTTGGAGAATTCTATTTTCCTAAGGCATTGTGTGATCTAGGTGCTATAATTAATCTGATGCCACTAGCAGTGTTTAATTAGTTGGGCTTTGGAGCCCCCAAACCGACTACAATGCGGCTTCTTATGGCAGATCGTATAGTGAAAAGGCCTATAGGGATTCTCTATGATGTGCTTGTGAAAGTTGACAATTTCATCTTCCCTGCAGACTTTGTTATTCTTGACTACGAGGTTGACTTTGAGGTTCCTATCATATTGGGACAATCATTCCTTGCTACTGGATGCGCGTTGGTTGATTTAGAGACTGGGTAGATGAAGTTCAGATTGAATGATGAGGTAGTTACTTTCAATGTCTTCCAGTCTATGAAGCATCATGATGACATGCGAGTGGTTTCTTTTATTGATGTGGTTGATAATGATCAGCTAATTGTGCCTGTTGAGAAGAGACTTGGTGTTGAAGCACTTGCTATCGTGATTATGAATTTTGATGGAGATGATCTTGAAGAGTATGATGATATGGTTGAAGCACTTACAGGTATGGTGTCTTATACCTACGCTCTGAAAAAGCTTGATTTGGACCTGAAAAATAAACAGACACCGCTTACCAGATCATCTATTAAGGAGCCTCCAGTCTTTGAGCTCAAAGAGCTTCTATCTTATCTTCGGTACGTGTTCCTAGGAGCTATTGAGACCTTTCTAGTTATTATTGCTACAAGCATAGGTGAAGGGCAAGTTGAAGCTCTAGTTTCTGTGTTGAGAAAGTTCAAAAGGGCAATTGGTTAGTCCATTGCCGACATCATTGGGATTCTTCCTGGAATCTGCACTCATAAAATTTAGCTAGCCCCTGATTGCATTCCGAGTATTAAGCACCAGCATAGGTTGAATCAACCTATGCAAGAGGTTGTTAAGAAGGAGATTATCAAGTGTCTAGATGCAGGTGTGGTTTACCCTATTGCAGACAGCAAGTGGGTGAGCCCTTTTTAATGTGTGCCGAAGATGGGTGGGATTACTGTCATCCCAAATGAAAAAAATGATTTGATCTTAATGAGGCCAGTTACAGGATGGCTTATATGCATGGATTATAGGAAGCTGAACGCTTGGACTAAAAAGGATCACTTTCTGATGCCGTTCATGGATCAGATGTTAGCCCGTCTTGCTGGCAGAGGATGGTATTATTTTCTTGATGGTTATTCAGGCTACAATAAGATTTTGATTGTGCCTGAAGACCAAGAGAACACCACTTTCACGTGTCCATATGGTACTTTTGCGTTTAAGAGGATTCCTTTTGGTCTATGCAATACACCAGCGTCCTTTCAGCATTGCATGATGTCTATCTTCTCTGACATGGTAGAGGACACTATTGAGGTGTTCATGGATGAATTTTCAGTGGTGGGTGATTCTTTTGAAGACTGTTTGGCTCATCTCAATTGTGTATTAAAGAAGTGTGAAGAATGCAACTTGGTACTTAATTGGGAAAAATATCACTTCATGGTGAAAGAGGGGATAGTTCTTGGCCATCGAATCTCCAAGAATGGTATTAAGGTCGGCAAAGCGAAGATAGAGGTGATTGAAAAATTACCTCCACCAGTTTCTGTAAAGGGGATTGAAAGATTTTTGGGGCATGCTGGTTTCTATAGGAGGTTTATCAAGGACTTCTCAAAAATTGCTAATCCATTGTGCAAATTGTTGGAGAAGGAGGTAAAGTTTGTGTTTGATGAAGCATGTCTGAAGGCATTCGAGTGCCTTAAAGAGAAGTTGGTCTCAGCTGCCATCATTATTTCTCCAGAGTGGTCTCAACCTTTTGAGGTTATGTGCGATGCTATTGGAGTGGCGCTAGGAGTTGTCCTATGCCAAAGGCGCAAAAAGATTCTTTATCCTATATACTACGCTAGCAAAACACTCAATCCTACTCAAAAGAATTATACAGTTACCGAACAAGAGCTGCTTGCTATGCTCTTTGCATTTGAGAAGTTCAGATCCTATTTTCTTGTAACCAAGGTGGTGGTTCATACTGACCATGCAGCTCTTCGTTACCTTATGGAAAAGAAGGATGCTAATCCGAGGCTGATTAGATAGATGTTGCTGATACAAGGTTCGACTTTGAGGTCAAAGACAGGAAGGGCAAAGAGAATCATGTAGCAGATTATTTGTCTAGATTAGAGGAAGAAGCTATGCTAAAGCTTGATGATGCATAGAAGATTGATTATTGGTTCCCAGACGAGCAAGTGTTAGCCGCTTCTCAGGATCTGATTCCATGGTTTGCAGATTTTGCCAACTATTTGGCAAGTGACTTGGTGCCTCCTGATATGTATGTTCACCAAAGAAGAAAATTCATGTCCGATGTCAAGAAATACTTCTGGAAGGAGCCATTCATGTTTCGTGTGTGTGCTGATACTATGATCCAGAGATGTGTTCCTGAAGCTGAGATGATGGAGATACTAGAGGCTTTCCATTCATCTCATGTTAGGGTACATTATAGTAGTATCCAGACCATACACAAGATATTACAATGCAACTACTATTGACCGACTATTCACAAAGACGCCCATGAGTTCACTAAAACTTGTTGTAGGTGTCAAAAAGAAGGAGGTATATCAAGGAGACATGAGCTTTCTCTTAATCCTATCCTTGTGATTGAGCTGTTTGACATTTAGGTATTGACTTCATGGGCCCGTTTGTGTTTTCTAATGGAAACCGGTACATATTTGTGGCTGTTGACTATGTATCAAAATAGGTAGAGGTGGTTGCGCTTCCTAGTAATGAGGGTAACTGTGTCATAGCATTCTTGAAAAAGAACATCTTTGCCAAATTCGGTACACCAAGGAAAATCATTAGTAATGGAGGCAAGCACTTTTGCCACAAGCTTTTTTGGGCTTTACTAGAGAAATATGGAGTGAAGCACAATTTTGTAACCCCCTATCATCCTCAGACTAGTGGGCAAGTGGAAGTCTCCAACCGCGAAATCAAATTAATCTTGTCTAAGATGGTCAATGCCAACAGAAAGGATTGGTCGCGGATTGTGGGCATACCGAACTGCATTCAAGACCTCAATAGGTATGTCACCATATCAGCTTGCATTTGAAAAGGCGTGCCATCTTCCGGTTGAGTTGGAGCATAAGGCTATGTGGGCACTGAAAAAGCTGAACTTAGATTGGTCTGAGATATCATTGCAGCGGCTTGGGGAATTGAATGAGTTGGACGAGTTCTGCCTGAATGCATATGAGAGTTCAGCCTTATATAAGGAGAGGATGAAATTGTATCATGACCGAAATATAGAAAAGAGAAACTTCCAGCCGGGTGACTTGGTCCTGCTTTTCAATTCTAGACTTTCCTTATTTCCTAGAAAGTTGAAGTCCAAGTGGATTGGACTATTCAAGGTGGTACAAGTGTTTCCTCATGGGGTCGTTGAACTTGAAAATCATGAAGGAAAAAGGTTCAAGGAGAATGGACAGCGGATTAAAGCTTATTTTGGCACAGTAGAGGAGCTCAAAACACCTGAAGCCTGGAGCCTTGATGAATTTGTCCCACCTAAGGATCTTGATGAAGTCTGAATAATCAAGCAACCTGTGTCGTGCCGCGACGTTAAATCAGGCGCTGCATGGGAGGCAACCCATGGATATTTGATTTTTTTTCCTTTTAATTTTGTCGAGTGTTTTGGCGAAGTCTGAGTAGACAAAACACTCGCGTCGTGCCGTGATGTTAAATCAAGCATTGCATGGGAGGCAAACCATGGAATAATGTGAGTTGAATGTGCAGGAAGTGGTGAGATGAAAAGAAGATTGCAAAGAACTGCAGGTAATAAAGGGTCCCACGGGTTCTGTGATGGGCCGTTGCAGGTGCCACGCCCGTGGGACTAGGGCAGTTAAGTTAAAAAATTACTAAGTGTGGAAGAAACTGTGGTCTGTCCTATTCCCACGCCCTACATGATGGGCCATCGTGGCTTCGATGGGCTAGGAAATGGGCATGAAGCCACCAATGAAGACAATATGAGCCACTGGCTGATTCCCACATCCCACGTGATGGGACTTTTCATCCCTGACAGGCGTGGGAAGCCAGCTTGAGAAGTCCAGGTAAGTTCCTCACGATGGTCCATTGCATGCCCCATGGGAGTCGCGTGTCCCGTCATCTGGGTCAGTCAAATAAGGTCAACTTTTTTTATATTTCTTAAAATTCGACCCGATCTGACCCGGAACCCCATTCCCTTTTCCCCGTGTTGATTAAGCTTTGACCTCAATCAAATTAAGGTAAATTTCTCTCCTCTCCATTACTCTCTCCTTCTACCAACATCCAAATCCCAAAAAAAAACTTCTCCACACCCGATTCTCTCCACTCCAAACCACCCCGCTCACAGCCCATATACTCTTCACAGTCACGATCATCTGCTAGCAAGTTCAAACACCCAAAGTTCAAGTTTTTGTCCAATACCAAGAGTAAGTTCTATTTCTCATTGTTTAAATATTGTCTCTTGGTGTGTACACATATACGGGTTTAGAAATAAGCAAAACATGTTGTTAATCACATACTAGCACCAAACCTTAGATTTGAACTATGATTATGCGATTGTTTGTATGAATTTTAAAATGGGAATTAAGGTTGTGAGTTTGGTCGGGGTAATGGGTTGATGATACACTTGTTAATGTATAACATTTTTTGTTTGGGTGATGAGAACAATATGCTAAGTAAACGAATTGAGGGAGAGAAGTATTGTTGTGTTCCTGACTTGATCCCACGGGCCAGCAGACAGGCCATCAGAGGCACGATGGGAATCGATCAGGGCATTGGAAATGGTTGAAGGCTTGAAAAAGCTTCTGGCCATATCTGATGCCCGACCCGATGGGACATCGGACCTCTCACATGACAGGAGCCCGTGGGAGGACATCTTATCCTTAAAAACCCCACTTTCTTATTCAGAAGCCCTATACCATGGGACCTCAGACCTTCCACCCCTGTAGGAGGCTAAATTTTCAGAAAATTTTCTAAGTCCTAAATTTTTTCTGGTTTTTGATTTTTGGTTTCGGTTGCTAATGATTGGTTATCTACAGGTACTACGGCACAAAAAACACCACTGCGACGCGGGGGGGATAAAAGAAAAGGATACATCTGTCAAGTCTCGACTAAAGGATCAACGTGATTCTGAGGTTGAGAAGAGTGACTCAGACAACACCCCCCTCATATGTGCAACAAGAAGAAAGCTGATCATATGTCCTTCCCAGTATGACGAGGAAGGAGGCAATGCACCTATAGAGAAGGAAGGATTATCTTCTAGCTCGACTGAGTCTAGTGCAAAGAGTGACCATGCTCCTCCACCAGCAAAAGGGGGGCAAGAACTAGTTACCCAGGTTTCTAGTTGCATGGAAACCAGGACCGAGTCGGTAGATGATGATGATTCAGGGTCTGAACACAGTCCAGCCAAAAATACGGAGGGTGAAGCTAAAATCGATACAGAGACCACTACTCCAGAAAGGGAGACTCCTTCACCCACTCCGACTGGCCCTAGTGCAATCATACTCGCTCGGGAGAGAGCTAGGTGGAATGTCGAAGGGTTAAAAAAGATATTTGATTATAGCCTCGAGGTGAAAGCACGGGGAAATCTGAGATTACCTATAGCTGAGGAATAAAGGATTGATCCATTCAAGCTAAAGGACTTCCCAAAGATTGATGAATATTTTTGGTACTACTAGTTGGGTTGGACTAGCAAGCCTCTCCTGGACTACCAACCACTTATTGTGAGGGGGTTCTATGCGAATACCAGGCTATATTGGAGAGTAAATGCCAGAAGGGTCAAAAAGCTGCAAACTTGCCCGCTCTTGAGAGAAACCTAGTGCGAGGTGTCCTTGTGAACATTTCCTCTAAAACTATTAACAGGTTCCTCTTTGGGCCAGGATATGAGATTATCGCCGACCCTTTTGAGTATGTTCATCGGATGAAGACTAAGCCAAATGGACAAAACAGTTGGCCAAGCGGCTCATCACAATAGGGAATCCAAGCTGGCTAGACAAGGACAAGCTACAAATCATAAAAGCCTCTCTATCTTTTGAGGCAAAGTTCTGGTGGGCCATAGTATGACTGTGACTGATGCCTATGGGTGGAGACAACCATCTCACTCTAGAAAGAGCTATCTTGGTGGCTAGCTTGTTATCAAAATACAAGCTAAACTTTGGGCAAATCATAGCTAAAGAGATCAGAGACAAAGTCACCAAGATAGGCTCCTCCTATCCATTTCCCTGCCTCATTACTGAGCTTTGTGACAAAGCTAATGTCCCAAAATATGCGGGTATTGATCATGCGGAGAGGGCCATCCAAACACATCATCTCGAGAGGTCAAAGGATAAAATCAGAGTATTGGGTTTGAGTGGTACATTAGAACCACTAGCCCTTACCCAAGAGGCACATGTATCGACACTGGCAGTAACTCTTTCTACCACAGCCATGCCCACCCCACAGGGTAGCTAAATTGAGCACGCTACTGCTTGTCTATCTTCTTCGTCAGCACCTCCAATGAAGGAACCTGAGTCCATATTCTCTTTTAATCCAGCTAATTTTGCCAACACAGTTCATAAGACCATAGAGTTGAGAGAGCAAATGAACAATTTTGGTTTGCAGTTTCAGCCGATTCTTAACGCCTCTATCTGAAAAGCCATGGCACCATTTCTTAATGTGAATGACCGAATGGATGTATTAGAAGAGAGGGTTAATGAGAAGCTATAGGAAATGGGAGCACTTGAACTCATAGAAATTAAGCAGCAGATAGCTGAGCTAAGGGTCGATATGGATGAGCTTAGAAGTCAGCCAACTGCCCCAGCCAAGGCTCCACTAGTCTTGTTGCAAGTTTCATCAGAGCCAGCCTTTGACTTATGGGACTTTGTAGACCCTAAGATTCGTCCAGCTAGATGGGATAAAGAAAAAGAAAAAGAGCCTGGACCAGTCAAGGAAAAAGAGGCTGAACCAGAAAAGGAAAAAAAATCTTCGGAGCCTCATAAAAAGAGAAAAAGAAAAGAGAAGAACATTCAAAAAGGTGAAGCTCCACTTAGCCTGAAATCTCAAAAGAAATAGGAGAAGAGAGATGCAAAGAGAGCCAGGAAAGAGTTAGAGCGGGCAACAAAGGAGTCCTTGGCTATGCAACAAATTGAGGTTTATGCCGTAGGCATGGGTTGTTCAGCTAGTGGTGTTTCCGACATTGTTGATATCCCTTCTTTAGACACCATTATGGGAGTTCATAGTGAGAAAGCTGTTTGGGCAGCTGATGATGTTATTGAGAGGTCTGTGGAGATAGCCTCTATTGGAGATAAGACTGTGGGCTCCAATCCAGTAGGCCCGGGTATGACTACACTCGATGACTGCGCTTAGGAGCCATAGGTATGCCTTATATCCATGGTTTTACTATTTTTCGTGCATTGAGGACAATATACAGCTTTCTAGATAGGGTGGGGGCAGTTATGGTCATCTGGTTTGTTTTTGTAGAGTTTTTTGGTGAAGTTTGAGCATCCAAAACACTCGCATCGTGTTGCGATGTTAAATCAAGCACTATATGGGAGGCAACCCATAAGGGTATCTATATGGTATATGCGTCCTTGGGGTTTTCTTGCCTGTGTTCTTTCTCTAAGGACTTTTAATTTCTGTTGAACTAGCATGTTTAGTATATGATGTGTGTTTGTAGAAGTGAATTAGAAACTGAATGCAACCATGGTCTGATTTTTGAAAAAAATGGAGACCCCTCTAAATATTTGTGCAATAAGGTGTTAGAACTGACCTTGATGAATCTGTAAATGACAGCATGTATATGACTGAGATAAGTAGCTTAAGTTAAAGCATGAACTGGTAGTAAGAAAATATGTAGTCAAAACTCTGTGCCATGTGTGAAGTGAGCTGCTTAGTATCTATTCTTGTTGCACGGTGCAATCTAGTACTTTCCTGGTTAGTCGTGTTGTGGTTGTAGAATGGTTTTGTTAGGACATGATCATAGGCCATTTTTGAAATGGTCCACTTTAGCCAAATGACCTACCAAATGAAAAGCAATCCCTTTGATCCCTGAATTTAAGCCTAAAGTTAACCTTTTTGTTGTTAGCCTGTTCACCTTCCCCGTTTCCTATAATCTCTGTTTTGGCCCTGGTCCCTGCTTGGACATTATGCACCTCAACTCAGGCTTTTAGGTTGAGTTGAGGGTGGTTACTGTAGGGGTAAGTAGGAAGTGTTGGGTATGAAAATATTAGGTTAGTTATAGAAAGAAAGAAGCTGGTTGTGGTTTGTGTGCTAAAAAGAAAAAGAAAAGAAAAGAAAAGAAAGAAAAATATGAATGAAAAGAAAAGTTGCAAAACTGTAATAGAAGCCACACCCAAAGATTGATAAAAGTAAAAAGGTTTGAAAGAAAGGATAATAAGGGAGGAAAACTGTAAGGTATGAAAAGTGGAGAAAATAAAGAAGTAATTGTAGTCTCAAGGAGGGCATAGTCACTATTTACCCAAATGTACCATTCCCGTTCCTAAGCCTACATTACAAGCCTAACAAAGTCCTATAGTGATCCTAACCAAACTTCTTGAAAGCCAAAGAATAGGAAATAAGAGCAAGCCTATGGTATTATACATAGGCATCCTGAACTTCTTTGTGAGAGTGAGCAGATTCCCAGTCCCTGTAAGTTCAATTGCAATTTTGTGTGATCGGGACTTCTTTTGTTGTGAGGGTACTAGAGTAAACTGCGATAACTGACTACTTGTATTGACTGTATGTTGTGTATTCTAACTTACTCATGAATATCATGTTGTCACTCATGGATCTGTCTTGTGTTGTTTTGATAACTTGATAAAATGCACTGGTTTCTGAGTTGTTAAGGAGTGGGTACTATACTGAGGTTTAAGATTTCAATGAATCATGTTGCGGCTGTAGTTTCTGGTTTCCTTCTACTTAAGCATCATTTTAGTTTTTGTTTTTGTTTGTTGTTTGAGGACAAGCAAACATTCTAAGTTGAGGGTGTTGATGTGCCGGGATTTAACGACACTTTTGATGCTTAAAACTAAGAATTTTTGGGAGTTCTTGAGTACATTTTGTTAGATTTGATGTCGTTTATTACATGTATAGGGAAAAGTATTGAAAATATGAAAATTCCAAAGTGTTGCAGCTTTCTGGGCAGAAAGGCCATGCCCCACGGGGGTCGTACCCACGACGGCCTGTGGGAGAAGGCGTCTGAGTTAAACAGACCACCCATATGCACAAGGCATTCCCCACGCCCTGCCATGATGAATGTCGGTCCATCCATGAGATGTCACATGGCCCGTCGGACAGGACCAATGGAGATGGAGCTGCTAAGGCTTAAGTTGACAAGCTTCCACGATGCATGTGAGAGACATGACGGGTCGTTGCAGAAGCCCGTCAGAATGTGCTAGAGGAGATGGGAGATTGAGTCTACTAGCCAATGAGGGGCCCACAACAGGCGTCGCAGCCACGACATCCCATCACCTCAACCCATGGAATCGAGATAGGGAACCTAGAGCCAAAACCTGAAGAGACCCGATGGGCACCCACGACGCCCGTCGCATCCACGATGGCCCATGGGGCATCCCGTCGGTAGCAGTCGCATCTAGCTTTCCTAGAATAATTAGGATTTGGTATTTTTATCTATAAATACTTCCCCTTAGGTTCTATTTTCGGTTGTTGCTCATTATTTTTCTTACAATCACTACATTGTTACATTTGTTTGACTTTATAACATAAGTTCTTGAGATTAAAGATTGTTCTTGATTAATTGAAGTGTTCTTGAGACTTACTTCGAGATTTTGGATTTCTTTACTTCTTCTTGTAAGTATCTACTGATGATTGTTCCAACAACCATTAATTGTTTACTTATGAACATGAGTAGCTAAATCCACAACTAGGGTTGTGGGAACCATGAAGGATTAACGAAGTAGGCAAAGTACTTGGTAATTCTAGGGCGGTGTTTATGCATGTATTGTTCTTCCCTTCGCTTTGATTGCTTTTTAACAGTTGCAAACATTAGAACTCGTCTTATTCTTACTTGCCAAACCAAGGAGGTAATGAATGGGAAAAGGGTTGTTCATAATGGATATTTGAGGCTATCAACCCTCATCTAATAACTTGACCTTGTCTGAGAATAGCTAATCTGGGATCCAGGGTAAGGGTTAGTAAATCATACACCCATGGCCGGACCAAGGCATGTGGTTAAATTCATCTATCTACCAGATCAAGGATTTGGGTGAAACTAACTTACCGATTCTGCATGCTAAGCACCAAGCTAGCTTATTAAGTACAAACGCCTTACTAAGTTATGATCTCATGGGGAACATTACCCTTGTCGCTTCTCTTATTGATAACGACTGTTGAAAGTGATAATTGTTACTTGTTACGAATCTAAGTTACTATTAATCTTGTTACTTAAAAAAAAACCCTTTCAAGGGAAATAAATGGCTAAAAGCGCAAGTAAACACTAATCAACCATAGTCCTACCATACTCCCTGTGGGATCGACCCCAACTTTTTTTGGGTTTTATAGTTGAACAGCGACCGCTTGCGCTTCTAAAAAGAGGTGTAAATTGGGTGCATCTCTACCTGGGGCCCGCTAAGAGGGGCATCGAACTGATAGGGCCTAACTGTGGACTGAGTAGTCAAAGCTAAAGGCTCAACCATCCCTCGCCGGGGAAAATCTCTAGAGAAGTGACCAATCACTCCATAATCATAACAACCAGGCTAACCGGGATACGCAATCGGGGGGCACTTCCTAATAGAGTGGCCACGCCCACCACACCGGTGACAACCCTTACAAAACCACTAGCCCGAAAGTCACCTCGAACCACTTGGGGACCACCCCTACTACCCTGCACTTTACCTCTAGCTGGTGGAACTGAAGCCCTGGGAGTAACACCTGCTGATCCTGCTGGCTGGAAGATGGAATCGTGGGACAAACCCTAACAAAGTGCCCAGGCACACTTCACTGAAAGAAAATCCCAATGGATACATATGGGCGAGGTGATCTCACTGAACCTGATCCGCCACCACGAACTACACAACCCGAAAGAGAACCTCAAGGAATCTGACCTGCACCATGACCACTAATCTCAACATGCCCTATGACACTATCCCCTGGGACCTGTGGAGCAACTAAAACTGGCCTGCTAGATAAGAAGCAATGAAACCTATCTCTGTTGGAGAAATTCCTACCTCAAGTCTGGGAACCTCAGAAACCATCTTGGCCACGATGTCTCTTAGCACTACCCCCATAAGCCTCATGAAACAAACCCTTAATAGCCCAAGCATGATCCACTAACTGAAGGAAGGTCGTCCCAACTGTAACTAAATGCTCGGTCACCAAATGGAGCGGTGAAATCAAACCTCCAACAAAGCTTTGAACCCTATCAAACTCTAATTGCACAGTCCTAGCCGTACGCATAACCATCTCATAAAATCTCTCTTCATAGTCTAATACTGGCATACAACCCTGCTGAAGAACTAGAAGCTCAACCCTAACTGAAGCACCACTCGTAGAATCGGGTACTGAAACACCCATCGGAGGACTCAAAGTCCTAGCCACGGTGTCCTGAAGAACTGGGGTTGCTATAAATCCAATTAGAGGTTGGGCTGGCCCTACACACCCTATATGATGCGCTAAACTCTCACTCTGAATTCCTGATGCTAACAGAAGCACTGAAGTAACATGCATAGAAGCCTCGACACTAACCACTATCAAACTCGTCTTAGGCATCTAAGAAGGAATAAAACAAACAAAGTTTAGAAGTTAATAGATCCAGGAACGCATGATAAGGAGCCAAGAATATGGAACTCTTCCTAACAATGCCCTATAGCCTCCCGCAAATAGGATACGGATATCATCATACCGATCCGCGAGACTTTACTTAGATACTTGTTTCTGTACCACGACACCGGTGAAACTAGAGCTCTGATACCAAGCTATCACGACCCAGTTTCTCAGGTCATGATGGCACCTACAACCCCCTATTAGGCAAATCAATCCCCATAGCCTAGAACGGTTAGTAATGGGCTACTACCTAACCAATATGCATAATAAGCAGAAATAGCAGAATGTAAAGATTGAACAAAGTGGAAGCAATAACCTGAATATATATACATAAAGAAACTACACCAACCCCAAGACTTGGTAATGACAGTACAAAAGCTTCTAATAGAGTACAAGTGCTAGAAGTAACAAAAGAGTAAGTACAATTGTCTCCGAATGTACAAAGAGTATCAGTGCCAAAAGATGAGATGTGGTCAAGCTCCTGTCGACATGCGCTCACCCTAGCCTAGAATGTCCAAAAGTTGCACGAGTCTCCACGCGATCAACGAAAAAAGCTCAACTAATATCTGCACCAGAAAGATGCAAAAATGTAGTATGAGCACCAATTGCTAAGCAACGGATACCCAGTAGGCATCATCGGCCGACTGAGCGCATATAAGATATAAAAATAGTAAATAGAAGATAACAAGAAAGCAGTCACCGAAGTAATAGAGAAAGCACAAGGAACTAGCACAGAGAATAGACAACCAAGAGTTATAAGCATACAATGCTAGCATAGAAGATATACATAACACAGAAACATAGGTGTAAGAAAGAGGGATGCACCTGGGATCCTTGCAATAATAGTATTAATAAAGAGAGAGAGAGAGAGAGAGAAACATAAATATGGCAGTATACCGGTAACCTCAAGTAAGAAGGGAAAGAAGGAAATCAATCCAACATAATCAACTAGAAGCCATAAAAGTAATGAAAATATACTAAAACCACCAACTCTCAAGATAAGGATGAATCGGGATCCATCTCACAATTTACAACCTAAAATGGAATAACTAAACCACCAGAACCAATAGTTCTACTTAGAATCACGATAAGGAATAACGTCCGATAAATCACAACCGCTCAGGAGGACACATGACGGAGCCTCAAAGATATAGGATGCACTAGCCCCTCAATACTCAAGCCCAAACGTCGGAGCCTCAACAGGGTAAAACTTACCAATTCACAAAAACCAAGGACCATAACTAGCACTAGGAAATGACAGGAGTAATATAATCTACCTACAGTCCCAACCGTCGCCCATACAATCGAGGAATGCAATCAAGTGAAAATAACCCTGTGGCTGCACATAAAACTGGAGCCTACACTAAACACATAGCAAACAAGGGTGCAATCCGAGTGAAATATGCATGATGTTGTGATATGATAAATTTGTAACCAGGTGTGATTGCAGTGTTGTATGTTACCCACTCTGGTGCCCCAAAGGTTCAATAAAGGCGGAATTCATGGAAGGACTTCTCCCAAGTACCTCTCTGACACCGTACATCTTTCCCTCTAGTCACCATCGATTAATAGAACTTGGTCCGGAATGGTAGGTCCATAGAGGTCTAGTTGTAGACCACATACTAACACGAAACTCAATATATCTCTAAAATCAGGATCTCGTAGTACATGGTTAAATTTGATCCGAGTCTAAATTAGTAGTAGTAATCTCAATAACCCCCATCTAGGGTGCCCAAAGCGTATTTGGATCTAAAGCAATAGTCATGTCATAATAACCCTCATCGATGGTGCCCGAAGCATATCTGGGTCTAAAACAAAAATTAAGTATCAAAATCCCTAAATAGGGTGCCCAGCTCATATTCGGGTCTAAATTCGTAGAAAATAGTATCTAGTTCTACGGCCAAGCTGAGCCTAGTATCAGAATGAACACCAGTAACCAAATCATCATAATATCCCCTCTACTCTGAGAGGTTTCATAAAAGTAAGTTTAAAATCCCTTTTAAAGTCATGTACCAAAAATGAGCCCTCGGGGTAATGCAAAGTTTAGAAAAGCAATTATAGTAGGCCTGAACCCAAATCAGTAGTAAAACATGTAGGGAAAACCTATTCATGTATGATATGATCGCAAACAATAGAGTAGCACAAAATGGCTCACAAACATTTCCTTTCGGCCCTGCACAGGCTCAACAGCTCTACAATAGTCATAACCAGCCTAGAAGGATATCTTTATGTCCGGGACTCACAAAAATTCCTAAATAACCCACCATCTATATTCCAGAGTCAATACAAGGCCACACAGGACAACAAGGGTAATATATAATACTACACGAATACTGCAATCAACGTATAAAATAAATTGACAAAAAAGACGGGAACGGTCTGGGGTACCAACCTAAAACAACTCACCCAAGAGTACTAATTAATGTAGTTTTAGCCTATATACGCAGAGTCTAGGTAGGGAAATCCATAACCTACTTGTCATCTGAGTACTAGGTGTGTGAACGGCGTCGTCCAAGCGATACGCCCAAATTACACCTCCTTTCAGAAGTGCAAGCGGTCTCTGATCAAATATAGAACTCAATGAAGGTTAGGGTTGATCCCACAAGGAATATGGTAGGACTAGGGATGATATATGTTCACTTGAGTTGTTAGCCATTTATTTCCCTACGAGGGGGGTATAAAAGTAACAAGTAGGAATTGTAACTAGAGTTTAAATTCGTAACAAGTAACAGATGTCAATTTCAAAAGTTGTTATCAATAATAGAAGTGACTAGGGTAGTGTTCCCTATGAGATCATAACTTAGTAAGGCTTTTGTACTTGGTCAACTAGTTTGATACTTAACATGCAGAATCGGTAACTTGGGTTCACCTAACTCCATAGTCTGGCAGCTAGATGAATTTCATCACACGCCTTGGTCCGGCGGCGGGTGTATGCTCTACTAACCCTTACCCTGGATCCCAGATTAGCTATTTCCGGACAAGGTCAAGCTATTAGATGAGGGTTGGTAGCCTCAAATCTCCATTGTTGAACAACCCTTTTCCCATCCGTTACCTTCTTGGCCCGGCAAGTAAGGATAAGGCGAGTTCTAACATTTTACACCACTAAAAAGCAATCATTATGAAGGGAGGAACAATACATGCATGAAGATCGCCCTAGAATTACTAAGTACTTTTCCTACTTTGTTAATTCTTCATGGTTCCCACAACCCTAGTTGTGGATTTAGCTACTCATGTTCATAAGTACACAATTAATGGTTGGTTGTGCAATCATCAGTAGATACTTACAAGGTAGCACAAAGAAATCTAGAATCTTGAAGAAAATATCAAGAACACTTCAATAAATCAAGAACTTGTGTTTAAAGTCAACACCAAAATAATAATGTAGTAACTATTCGGAAATAATGTGTAACAACTGAAAATAAAACCTAAGGGGATGTTTTTATAGATAAAGAAACAAAATCCTAACAAATCTAGGAGAATCTGGATGCGGCATCACCGATGGGATGCCTCACGGGCTGTCATGGGTGCGACGGGCGTCGTGGGTGCCCATCGGCCATCTTCAGGTCTTCATGTCTAGGCCACTACCAAGATCTCGCGGGCGGAGGTGATGGGACATCGAGGCTGCGATGCCCATCGACCATCTTAAAGTCTTTAATTCCAGGCCTCTGCCAATATTTCATGGGCAGAGGTGACGGGATGTCGAGGCTGCAATGCCCGTCGTGGCCTTCTCGTCACCTGCACTTGGCTTCTCTCCATCTTTCTTGCCTAGTTTTCACGGGCAACCTGATGGGGTGTCATGACTGTCACAGGCGTCGTGGATGCCCGTCGCCTGGTCCTGGCTCTTGCTAACTTTCCTGGATCAATCCGATGGGCACTGCAATGTCCCGTCGTGTCTTTCATGGGCGTCACGGCAGCATGTCAGGCTTTAATGCCTTAGCCTTTGGAGCTGCTATATTCCCACGCTCTGCCCCACGGGCCGTCGTGAGTGTGGCGCCCGTGGTGGCTTGTCTTTTTGCCCAGAAAACCTGCAAAACTTTAATCATTTTGCCTATTTCATATTTTCCATGTACATGTAACAAACGACATTAAATCCACCAAAATGCTCTTAAGAACTCCCAAAAATCCTTAGTTTTAAGCATCGAAAGTGTCGTCAAATTCGGGCACATCAACACCCTCAACTTAGAATATTTTCTTGTCCTCAAGAAACAAATAAAAACAGAACTAAATGACGCTTAAGTAGAAAAAAAACCAGAAACTACAATGGCAACTGTGATTCATTAAACTTTCACTTTTTAAGATAGTACCCACTCCTTGACAGATCAAAACCCGGTGCATTTTATCAAATTATCAAACCAACACAAGACGGATCCATGAGTGATAACACGATATTCATTAGTAAGCTAGCATACACAGCAGACATTCAAACCAAATAATTAGCAATCACAGTCTACTCTAGTGCCCTCACAACAATGAAGTCTCGAATCACAAAGAATATCAAGTTAACAAGCAGGGACTGGGAAACCGCTCACTCTCACAAAGAAGTTCAAGGTGTACGTGTCTGATACCATAGGCTTGCCCTTATTTTCTATGCTTTGGCTTTCAAACTGTTCGGTTAGGATCACTATAGGACTTTGTTAGGCTTGTAATGTAGGCTTAGGGATGGCAATGGTACATTTTTTTTAAACAGTGACTATGCCCTCCTTGAGACTACAATTACTTCTTTATTTCCTCCACTTTCTAGGCCTTACAGTTTTCTTCCCTTATTCTCCCTTCTTTCAAAACTTTGTCAACCTTCACCAATACATCATACAGAATCCCCATAGGCCTCTTTACTGTGCGATCTGCTATCACGAGCCATATTGTAGTCAGAGTGAGGGCTCCCAAACCCAGTTGATTATACACTGCTAGCGGCATAAGATTGATACTAGCACCCAGATTACACAACGTTTTGGCAAAGTAGAAAGCTCCAATAGTACAAGGAATTATGAAGGCCCAGGATCTTTCTTTTTCTGAACCATGGAATTGGATGCTATTGCACTATAGTGGTGCAAATTGTTGGCTGGCTCAAAGCTAACCGTCCTCTTATTAGTTACCAGATCCTTCATAAATTTAAAATATCTAGGCATATGCTCTAGTGCTTCAACCAAAGAAATATTTACTGCTAGTTGCTTCAGCATGGAGATGAACTTGTGAAATTTGTCATCCTCAACCTTTTTCTTCAATCTCTGAGGATAAGGTGGAGGGAGCAATGGCATGGGTTTTGGGACAGGTGCAACGTCTTTCCTCTTTGCTTTCAACCTAGAAGACTGAATCTAAATTAGCTCTTCCCCACCATCTCTTTCTTCAGACTCGACCAAAATCTCAGCATCATCCTTTTCAACTTTGCTGGCTCATGAACAACTATAGGCATGGGAAGATCAATGGTCTACTTTCCACTTCGAGTAGTCACCTCCATAACCTGTCGATCGTTCTTTAGCTTTTGAATGGTGTCACTTGGGAGAATACCCTTTTGACGCGGATTCATGCTAGTGGAAATCTAGTGCATCCGCGTCTCAAGATGCTTTATGGAGACAGAATGGGAATCCACTCACTGACAGATATTTAAAAGATCAGCTTTTATCTCTTTCATGCTTGCATCTTTGGAGTCAACCTTTTGAAACACCTTGTTGAGCAGCTCCCTCATGTTGGGTTGTCCAGGTTTATCTTTGCGATTTCCTGGAGGGACATAAAGACCATTTCTATCATTCTTGTACCCATCCTTTTTCTGCCAGTCACCATCTTTGTCTGTACCTCTTCTCCTATCTCTGTAATCGGACCGATTGTAGTATTTATCTCTGTCTCTGTTTTGACCTTGATTTCCTTGGCCAGAGGCCTAGAAACCCGCCCCTTGATCATTCAGATAACTAACCTCCTCTTTGGATGAGTAATCATCTGGACTAGGTGCTTTACCTTGTGAATCAATGGCTTTCACCTTCTTTACTTCCTCAGCCAAGAATTTCTTTGCAAGTAACCCAACTGTCGTGTTCATCTCAGTAACTTCCTATTTGAGGACTTGCAATTCATTTAAATCCACGGACTTACCAATTGCATACGTACCTGCTGGGGTCTCTGCCTCTCTAGTATGCCATGCTCTGTTGGTTTATGCAACCCTGTCTAGCATCTCTCATGCTTCGAGATATGAATTCTCCATGAAAGATCCTCCCAGTTACAGTGTCAGCCACTGCTTTTGTGTTGGCATTTAACGCTTTGCAGAAGATCTCCATCAGATGCCTTGGAGGAATTCCATGTCTTTGAACTTACTTAAACTTCTTTTTGAACCTCAACAAGGCCTCATATAATGCCTCTGTAGGTAGCTACTTGAAGTTGTAGACTTCTTGCTTCAACTGTAGCATCCTTGATGGAGGAAAGAACAGCTCCAAAAACTAACTCTTCAGCTCTTTCCATGTGTATATGAAATTGTCGGGCAGTTGTGAGAGCCATGAAGTTGCCTCACCTATCAATGAGAAGGGAAATAGTCTCAATATAATAGCATACTGCCCCAATCCTGGTATACTATACGCCTTGCAAAGTTGAGTGAAATGATTCACATGAAGGTTTGCATCTTCTGTAGGTTTTCTAGCATACAGTCTCATATGATTCATCAGTTCGATCATGGTGCTGGTAATGTCAAACTTTGCTCCCTCAGTCAGTGGTGGAAACACTATAGCTCCAGTAATGCCCGACTCCTCTACTTTATTGTCATCGTCATAATCATAGTAATGAGGAGCCTGTCTGGGCTTCTGTAGTTGTCGGCCTCTATTCTGTGGCATATTCCATCTAGCTGCTAGCTCGTCTCGGCCAGCTTATTGCCTTGCTTTCTCAGCTGCAGCTTTTCGAGCTGTCAGGTCAGCTGCAATTTGAGCATCTTCAACAGCAAGGGCGTCTTCTCCTGCCTTTTGCCTTCGCTCAGATTCCTTTTTCCTCTGCTCAGCTTCAGCTAGCAACCGAGCTGTGATATGATCCAGTGTCTCATGCTCTCCTTCTTTAGCCATGTTTCTTAAACTTTTGGAGAGGTCAGGATCGTATGGGATCAAGGGATTGGCTTGACTTCTTATACTGGGCATACACAAGTGTGCAACCTGTAAAACGAAACAAAAACAATAGAAAAGGTAAAATCATGAAATAAGTACTAATAGTGAACTAAACACAATCTCTCTTAATCCTAAACCATATTCCCCGGCAAAGGCGCCAAAATTTGATACGCTCAAATTACACCTCCTTTTAGAAGTGCAAGCGGTCGCTGATCAAATATAAAACGCAACGAAGGTTGGGGTCAATCCCACAGGGAATATGGTAGGACTATGGTTGATATGTGTTCAATTGCGCTGTGAGCCATTTATTTCCCTATGAGGGGGTATAAAAGTAACAAGTAGTAATTGTAACTAGAGTTTAAATTCGTAACAAACAACAGATGTCAATTTCAACAGTTGTTATCAATAATAGAAGCTATAGGGTAGTCTTCCCCATGAGATCATAACTTTGTAAGGCTTTTGTACTTGGTAAACTAGTTTGATACTTAGCATGCAGAATTGGTAAGTTGGGTTTACCTAACTTCTTGGTCTGGCAGCAAGATGAATTTCACCACACGCCTTGGTCCGGCCGCGAGTGTATGCTCTACTAACCCTTACCCTGGATCCCGGATTAGCTATTCTCGGACAAGGTCAAGCTATTAGATGAGGGTTGGTAACCTCAAATCTCCGTCATTGAATAACCCTTTTCCCATCCGTTAGCTCCTTGGTCGGGCAAGTAAGGATAAGGTGAGTTCTAATGTTGTACACCACTAGAAATCAATCATTATGAAAGGAGGAACAATACATGCATAAAGATCGCCCTAGAATTACTAAGTACTTTGCCTACTTTGTTAATTCTTCATGGTTCCCACAACCCTAGTTGTGGATTTAGCTACTCATGTTCATAAGTACACAATTAATGGTTTGTTGTGCAATCATCAATAGATACTTACAAGGTAGCGCAAAGAAATCTGGAATCTTGAAGAAAATATAAAGAACAATTCAATAAATCAAGAACTTGTGTTTAAAGTCAACACCAAAATAATAATGTAATAACTATTCAAAAATAATGCGTAACAACCGAAAATAAAACCTAAGGGGAAGTGTTTATAGAAAAAGAAACTAAATACTAACAAATCTAGGAGAATCTAGATGTTGCATCGCTGATGGGATGCCACACGGGCCGTCATGGGTGCGACGGGCATCGTAGGTGCCCGTTGACCATCTTCAGGTCTTCATGTCCAAGGCACAGCCAAGATCTTCTGGGCGAAGGTGATGGGACGTTGAGGCTGCGACACCTGTCGGCCATCTTCAAGTCTTCAATTCTAGGGCTCAAGATTTCATGGGCGGAGGTGATGGGACGTAGAGGCTACAATGCCCGTCGTGGCCTTCTCGTCGCCTGCACTTGGCTTCTCACTAGTTTTCCTGCCTAATTTCCATGGGCAACCCAATGGGGTGTCGTGACTTTCACGGGC
The DNA here is from genome assembly GCA_003996215.1 of Jaltomata sinuosa. Classification (NCBI taxonomy): domain Eukaryota; kingdom Viridiplantae; phylum Streptophyta; class Magnoliopsida; order Solanales; family Solanaceae; genus Jaltomata; species Jaltomata sinuosa. The sequence continues at coordinate 116,066 of QJPP01001625.1, read as the reverse complement.
GTCGTGGATGCCCGTCGCCTGGTCCTGGTTCTTACTAACTTTCCTGGATCAATCTGACGGGCACTGCAATGTCCTGTCGTGTCTTTCATGTGTGTCGCGGCAGCTCGTCAGCCTTTAATGCATTAGCCTTTTGAGCTGCTATGTACCCACGCTCTTCCCCATGGGCCATCGTGATTGTGGCGCCCATGGTGGCTTGTCTTTTTGCCCAGAAAACCTGCAAAACTTTGATCTTTTTGCCTATTTCATACTTTTCCCTGTACATGTAACAAACGACATTACATCCAACAAAATACGCTTAAGAACTCCCAAAAATCCTTAGTTTTAAGCGTCAAAAGTTTCATCAAATTCCGGCACATCAACACCCTCAACTTATAATATTTGCTTGTCCTCAAGCAAGAAATGAAAACATAACTAAACGATGCTTAAGTAGAAGAAAACCAGAAACTACAATGGCAACCTGATTCATTAAACTTTCACTTTTTAAGATAGTACCCAGTCCTTGACAGATCAAAAATCGGTGCATTCTATCATATTATCAAAACAACAGAAGATGGATCCATAAGTGACAACACGATATTCATGAGTAATTAGCAAACCAAATAATTAGCAATCACAGTCTACTCTAGTGCCCTCACAACAAAGAAATCCTGAATCACAAAGAATATCGAGTTAACAAGCAGGGACTGGGAAACCACTCACTCTCACAAAGAAGTTCAGGCTGTACGTGTACGATACCATAGTCTTGCCCTTATTTTCTATACTTTGGCTTTCAAACTGTTCGTTTAGGATCACTATGGGACTTTTCTAGGCTTGTAATGTAGGCTTAGGGACAGGAATGGTACATTTGGTTAAATAGTGACTATGCCCTCTTTGAGACTACAATTACTTCTTTATTTCGTCCAAGTGATACGCCCAAATTACACCTCCTTTCAGAAGCGCAAGCGGTCGCTGATCAAATATAGAACCCAATGAAGGTTGGGGTCGATCCCATAGGGAATATGGTAGGACTAGGGTTGATATGTGTTCACTTGCGCTGTTAGCCATTTATTTCCCTATGAGAGAGGGTATAAAAGTAACAAGTAGTAATTGTAACTAGAGTTTAAATTCGTAACAAGTAACAGATGTCAATTTCAACAGTTGTTATCAATAATAGAAGTGACTAGGGTAGTGTTCCCCATGAGATCATAACTTAGTAAGGCTTTTGTACTTGGTAAACTAGTTTGATACTTAGCATGCAGAATCGGTAAGTTGGGTTCACCTAACTCCTTGGTCCGGCAGCTAGATGAACTTCACCACACGCCTTGGTCCGGCTGTGGTTGTATGCTCTACTAACCCTTACCCTGGATCCCAGATTAGCTATTCTCGGAAAAGGTCAAGCTATTAGATGAGGATTGGTAGCCTCAAGTCTCCATCGTGGAACAACCCTTTTCCCATTCATTACCTCCTTGGTCGATCAAGTAAGGATAAGGCGAGTTCTAACATTGTACACCGCTAGAAAGCAATCATTACAAAGGGAGAAACAATACATGCATAAATATCGCCCTAGAATTACTAAGTACTTTGCCTACTTTGTTAATTCTTCATGGTTCCCACAACCCTAGTTGTGGATTTAGCTACTCATGTTCATAAGTACACAATTAATGGTTTGTTGTGCAATCATCAGTAGATACTTACAAGGTAGCTCAAAGAAATCTAGAATCTTGAAGGAAATATCAAGAACACTTCAATAAATCAAGAACTTGTGTTTAAAGTCAACACCAAAATAATAATGTAGTAACTATTAAAAAATAATGCATAACAACCAAAAATAAAAGCTAAGGGGAATTATTTATAGACAAAGAAACCAAATCCTAACAAATCTACGAGAAGCTGGATGCGGCATCGAGGTCTTTATGTCAAGGCCCCTGCCAATATCTCATGGGTGGAGGTGATGAGACATCGAGGCTGTGATACCTGTCGGCCATCTTCAAGTCTTCAATTCCAGGCCTCTGCTAAGACTTCACGGGCGGAGGTGATGGGACGTCGAGGCTGTGACGCCCGTCGTGTCCCTCTCATTGCCTACACTTGGCTTCTCTCCAGCTTTCCTGCCTAGTTTCCATGGGCAACCCAATGGGGTATCGTGGACTCCCGTCGCTTAGTCCTGGCTCTTGCTAACTTCCTTGGATAAATCCGACGGGCACTACAACATCCCGTCATGTCTTCCATAGGCCTATGTTCCCACGGTCTGCCCCACGGGCCATCGTGAGTGTGACGCCCGTGGTGGCTTTTCTTTTTGCCCAGTAAACTGCAAAACTTTGATCTTTTTGCCTATTTCATAATTTTCCCTGTACATGTAACAAACGACATTAAATCCAACAAAATGCACTTAAGAACTCCCAAAAATCCTTAGTTTTAAGAGTCGAAAGTGTCGTCAAATTCTGGCACATCACTAAGCTTGAACTGCTCGAGGAAGCTCCAATTTGCGAAACCACTATCAACACAATAATCTAGGCATCAAAATGAGACTAACAATACCGATAATGCTATAAACATAACCGGGTTGAAATACGGGTCACAAATGGGCTTGTGGGCCTCGCAACCTGAAATCAGAAACAAAAAACACTTATGTGTTCCTTACCATCCTGGGAGCACATGCTCAAAATTTGAGCGGAAACGGACAACAATTGGGGATTTAAAACTACCCACCAATGATGAAATCAAAGAGGGAATCAAATGAAGAAATTATGGGATTAAAGGATGGAATACATACAATTTGCGATAAGGAATCAACCACGTACGAGAAATTAATTACTCCAATGCTAAGATATGATCCCACAGTGATAATGGAGCTTGGAGCCTTAGAAACAATGGAGAAAAGAAGATTTTTGGTGAAGAAAATGAAGGAGAAGGAATATTTATACTACCAGGGATTTGTTCATCACTATCTCAAGAAAAACCTTCGAGATCGCAATGAACAAACAGGCCAACTCATCGCGATCGCGATGGTCAGCCTTCGAGATCGTGATGAACAAAGGAGTAGGGACTTCATCGCTATCACAAGAAAACCCTTCGCGATCGCGATAAACAAAGAGGTTCTTCATCGCTATCGCGATGAACCCTTCGAGATCGCAATGAACAAATTCCGGCCATACCAGCAACTGAAAACCAGCAGAAAAGAAACTTCAATGGGGTATTTCGAGCATAATCAGAACCCAATACTCATAAACCAAAAATGCTATTATAGTGGAAATGACACTTCAAACTCAACAGAATTGACAAAACTTCCATCAGAGGTTGATATAATGAAAAGTGGGTCTCGCGCCCAAAATCAACCTTATGCCAAATCTCCCAAAATGGAACCCAATGGCTGAAATCAAGTCCAGAAGCCTCGGGACCCAAACCAATGGTCCCTCTAGCCTAAACTAGATGTTCCGGAGCTAACATCACTGACAAAATTTTCGTCTGAGGTGTCTTCTCCAAATATTGAGCAAAGTCAACCAAATAAGCCCAACTGTTCTGAAAACACAAAATGAGAGAGAATTCTAAGCTGAAAAGCTCTCAGATCCTGACCAAAGGTCCTACTAAACCAAAGTCTACGCTCCGGAGCTAACAGAACTATCAAAATTTTATTTTGAGCACAGCCACCAAGAATGTTGACTGAAGTCAATGATTTTAAAAGCCTAAATCTCTAAAATAAGGAACGACCAAAAAGACCAAAGAAATAGTTTAGACACTAAATACCAGCCCTAGCAAGCCATAAATGACTTGGGGCCGCTACAGGCAAGCTCTAACAGTATAAGAGAGGCAAAAAAGAGTAAATGACCAAAAAGGTCATTATAATTGGCCTTCAAGATAAACACATAATGGTTCACGATTATTATATAATTCAATTCAATCTAATAGATAATTATATTCCAAACCTATTATGTCATTGTGATGACCCTTCTAGTCATATTTGTGTTTATGCATTCATTGCACTGTTATAGCCTTCCTGTAGTGGCCCCAAGTCATGTATGGCTTACTGGGACCGGTAGTTCAGTGCCCTAGCCGTTTGTTTGGTTTTTTTGCCCTTTTTCCTGTTTTAGAGCTTAAACTTAGAATATCATTGACTTTAGTCAACATTCTTAGCTAATGTGTTCAGAGTTGAATTTAGACAGTTCTGTTAGCTCCAGAGCATTAAGTTTGGACTAGATGGACCTTTAGTTGAGGCCTGAGAACTTCCAGTGGTGGTTTTGTGTTGTTTCCTCAGTTTTCAGGCCATTTGGAGTTGAAAGTGTAACTTTGGGTGACTTTCGATGATCGGAGTGTCGGATTTAAAATCATATGACTCCATCAACTTTAAAATATTGAGCTTGGGCTAGAAAGCTGGTTGCTTCGAGTTTCGAGTAAGCCAGACTCATTTTGAGCCTTTGAGTTCCTTTTCGTTAGTGTTGACTTGGGTCAACATTTCTCTGAAATGACCTCGTATTGAAGTTTCATCGATTCCATTGAGTCCAGAATGTCGTTTCCACTCTATTAGCATTATTGGTTTTGAATATCGGGTTCCGATTATGCCCAGAATGCCCCAGAGAGTTTTCAAAAATTGCATAAAAATAGTTGTAGGCCAGCCTTCAGTGCCAACGGTGCCCAGGCAGCGCGAATGCGCTGGCCTGTGGAAGGCCTTCAGCGCCGATGGCACTGGCCTAGCGTCGATGGCGCTGGCCATGTTCCAGCAGCTATATATTGCTGAGTGTCATTTTTCCAGCCACTTCTTCACTACTTTCTCACTCTAAAACTCAAATTTCTCTCCACCATTTTGCTATAAATCAATTCTAAGCTTTGGGGACTCAATTGTTCGTGGATTTTTCATAGTCCTTCGTCTTTTGGTAAGCTTCTTCCTCCTTGAATTTTCTAAATTCCTCCATTGCTGCTCTTCTTCCAAGCTTGGGAATTTATTGTAGTGGCTGCCTTGTAGCTTGTTCATGTTCGTGTGTGCAAAGAATTATCCGTCTTGGGGTGATTTTTCGTCCTTTTGGTAAGTAATTCTTGCCCAATTTCCGTTCTTATTATTGAAATTCCATCTTAAAACCCCAAGTTGAGCGGGCTGTTTTGGATCCTCCTCTTGGCCAATTGTGCTCAAATTTGGAGAATGCCTTTTTGACTTCATTGGGGTCGTCGTGGTTCTTTTCATTTTTTGTTTTGGGTATGGGCCCCGTAGGCCCACTTTTGATCCGAATTTTGACCCGGCTACAATTGTAGCAATATGGGTATCATTAGACTCATTTTAACATTTTATTCATGAATTTGATAGTTTGACACTCATTTTGAGCTTCACGGAGCAGCTCGGCCCCAGATGTCGTCATTCCCGCAGCTTGTCATTGGACGACAGGTAAGTGACAGTTTAAAACTCCTAGACTTAGCATATATCGAGTAAAATTATACTTGTTGGCATCCTTGAGTTAGGTTATTAGGTTGGTACCGCAGACTTTGACCGTTTTTCTATGATCCATCCCATTTCTTTTCTCTGTTGTGTGTAGTACTCTTATTACTTGATATTATAATCCTTGTGGTCCTGTGAGGCCTTGTTGACTCTGGAACATAGACAGTGGGTTCATTGGGAATGTCCATGAGTCCCGAACATAGAATTATTCTTCTAGGCTGGTTATGCTTGCTGAGTAGCTTCGGCAGCCTCTGCAGGGACGTTAGGTTGTTATGAGCTGCTGGGAGGCTATTATGTGTGGATCATATCATTTACATGCATATAAAGAGATTTCCTCACATTTTACTATGGTTTGAACTTCAGGCCTACTGGGACTGTTTTCTTAAACTGGCATGGCTCCGAGGGCGCATTTTCAATGAAACTGGATTTGGAAATGATTTGACTTGATACGTGGATCTTCTTGGGGGAAAAGGGAGATTTTAAATACGGGTTTTTATCATGATCTTGCTACTATTGCTAGACTTGACCGGGTAGGAGTGCTAGCTGAGTTTTCTTACTGATTTAAAATGACTTTAGGCTCGGCCGGGTCGAGCATCTGAGATATTTTACTACTGCTTTAGACCCGGTTATGTCTGGGCGCCCTTGGAGTGTTTTTGGGACATCTTTTCACTTCTTTAGTCTTATTCAAGGTCTAGGCATGCATATTTGAGACTTAGCTACTGGCTTGAACCCGGACTCAAAACCGGAGGACACATTTTGACTCTGAGTTATAGTATGGGGTCCGGGACCTCCATGGACCTCGCCGCTCCGGGCCTAAGGTATTGGGATGCGTGTGCCAGGTGGAGGGTATATGGTGGGTAGAGGTATACGGGTTGTGTCCTTCTATAAAACCTACCTGCTGAGTGCGATCTGCACCGGAGTAGGTACATACAGAGGTTCTATTTCGCCCTGAGGTTATCATGCATCATATCATTCATTGCTTGAGATTCCACCCTTGTTTGTTGTTTGTTGATTGTACGCTCCAGTAGTATGGGATGCCGGAGGGTTTGTTTTCACTTAATTACATTCCTTGGTTGTATGGGCGACCATGGTACTGTAGGTAGGCTCTCGTTATTTTATTTCAGAATTGTCCTCTATTACAGTTATAAGGGCGGAGTTGGAATCTTCTAGGCTGTTACTTCTGGATGTGAGATTGGTATGTTTAGGCTGGTTATTAATTCCTGTTTTCCTAGCATGTCTACCTTTATTCTTCTCTCCCATTCTTTATTCTTGAGGTTATTGGTGTGCCGTCCATTTCTAGAACTTATCATGTATATATTGTTATTGCAAGAATCCCAGGTGCGTTATTTCTTACTTTCACCTGTGCCTGTGTGTATATATCTTACTTTCTAACCTTCTATGTTTCTTTCTTTTCTCTTCCCTCTGGGCTAGTTCTTGTGTACCTTTTAATTAATTTATGTGACCGTTTACTTCTATTATGTCTGCTATTGCTCTTTTACCTTATATGTGCCCATCTTAGTCTTCGGATATTCGAGGTTTACTTGTTCAGATTTTGGGGATGATTGGGGAGCGTCCTTCTGAGATAGCCCAGACATCCGCTCAGGGGGTAGCCCTAGGTGTTCCTAGTTCAGGAGCACAGCCTGCTACTGTGGCTCCCCGTGCTGAGATTGTTCCAGTTCCATCGGTTTCCCAGCCTCTTGCTCCTCGCCCTACTATTTTAGAGATGGAGAAGAAGGCCTTGGGTAGGCTTCTGAGATTGGCACCGCCGAGATTTGCTGGTACACAGAGTCAGGACCCACATGACTTGATCACCACCTGTGAGGAAATGTTGCATCATTTGGGCTTATTGGAGACTCAAGGGGTTGGTTATACTTCATATTAGCTGGAGGGTCCGGCAAAGTTATGGTGGAGGGCACAGGTTGCTTGCAGGCCTTCTACATCACCTCTTTTGACCTGGTCTGAGTTCTATGAGGTATTTATGGCCAAGTTCCTACCTCAGAGTGATCATGAGCATAGCAGGGAGCAGTTTACTCAGCTTATGAAGGACTCTATGACTATCTCGGAGTATGAGACCCATTTTCATCAGTTAGCACCATTTAGAGCTATGATCATTCCTACCGAGGTAGATAGGATTCGAAGTTTTTTATGGGGTTTGAGGCCAGATAATAGGTAGCCAGTTGAGATATTGGTTGCCGGCAGTCAGTCATTTCAGGCTATCGCTGACTATACTTATACTCTGTAGGACTTACAGCGACATGATCAGGGGGCCAGATATAAGAGACCTCATCATCAGGGTGGCTACAGTGGTTCCATGCATGGGGGTAGAGGTTCAGTCAAATGGGGCCGAGGTTATTAGCCATAGCAGCACAAGGGTCAGTCCAGTCGACCGGTTCAGGCTTCACTTTAGGCTCGTGGTTCTCAGTTTGAGCAGGGTCAGGGCAGTCAGCGAGGTCGCAGTGGTCAGTCGTCGAGAGGTACAGATTCTGGGGCATCAGGCCGTGGTGGCCATTCGAGTTCTGTTGGTTCATCCTGACTGAGTAGATCATCAGGGGAATGTTATACTTGTGGTGTGATTAGTCATTTTGCTAGAGACTGCCCTCACCAGGGTACAGTTCAGCCCGCCAAGCCGTTATGAGCAGTTCTGCCTCTGGCTAGAGGGGATCGTGGTCAGGCTAGGGGTGGTGCCCCATGTAGAAGAGCAGGTGGTAGGGATGGCTATCGGGCAGATGGAGGTCATCATAAGTTCTATGTGGTCCTTGGAAGACCGGAGGCAGAGGCCTCGGATGTTGTCATCACAGGTATGATTTTTGTATGTCGTCATCCAACTTATGCTTTGTTTGATCCTGGATCCACTTGTTCGTATATATCTGCCTACCTTCTGCCTTGTTTGGGGTTGGCTAGTGAGCCATTATCTGTTGTTGTTTCTGTTTTGACCCCAGTAGGAAATTCTTTAGTAGTGGATTGGATTGTGAGATCCTGTGTGATATCTGTTGGTGATTTGGAGACTTGGGGTAACCTGATGATACTTGATATGTTAGACTTTAATGTGATACTGGGCATGGACTGGTTATCCCCTCACCTTGCAATCTTGGATTGTTATGCCAAGACGTTACCATAGTCATGCCCGGTGTTTCCCCGGTTGTGTGGCAGAGTTCTGTTATCCATGCACTGTCAGGGGTCATCTCTTGTTTACGAGCTAGGAAGTTGATTTTTTGAGGGTGTCTAGCTTATCTAGCATATGTCCGAGATGCTAGTGCTGACCTTACATCCCCTGAGTCCATCCCTGTGGTTAGAGACTTCCTAGATGTGTTTTCTACCGACCTTCTAGACCTTCCACCTGAGAGAGATGTTGATTTTGCCATTGAGTTAGAGCCGGGCACCAGTCCCATTTCTATTCCTCCCTACTGTATGGCTTCTGCTGAGTGGAGAGAGCTTAAGGAGCAGCTCCAGGATTTGTTAGCTAAGGGGTTCATTAGACTGAGTGTGTCTCCTTGGAGGATGTAGGTGCCATCATGACCGAGGCTTCGGGTCGTGACAACCATTATGCAATAGGTAAAAAGTAAATTAATTAAATTCTAGATCTCAAGTGTTTTATAATGTAAAAAATGATTGTTCCTATCATTGATGTTAATAATATTTGAAAATATTTTTGGATGAAATTATTTTTTTACAATACTTTATTTATGCTAAAGTTTTGGTTGGGACAAACAAAATATAGGTCAAAATGGTATAGTAATATTTTTTTAATTTTTTTTAAAATGGGAAAAATAATAGACAAAATTTAAGTTTTCTTTATATGAAATTGATCTAAAGTGTACAATTAGTTATATTGACCCATACCACAGGCCTTAAATTATCTAGTCTATGCTAAAGTTTTGGTTGGGACAAACAAAATATAGGTCAAAATGGTATAGTAATATTTTTGTGAACAATTTTTTAATTTTTTTTAAATGGGAAAAATAATAGTAAAAATTTAAGTTTTCTTTATATGAAATTGATCTAAAGTGTACAATCAGTTATATTGGGTCCGTACCACGGGCCTTAAATTATCTAGTCTATTATCTAGAAGGGCCATGTGAAGGACGACTAAAGGCATTTTAGTAATTCTAACTTCATTTAAGGATAAAATAATAATTATATAATTAATGATCAAAATGAAATTCTAGAAGAATTTATACATGTCCTTACTTTGTTATGGGCCCATAGAAATATTTTTGTAATTATATTAAATTAAAGAGTTGCTATTGGCTAACATCTGATAAACAACAAGATAGAACAATGGAACGACCAAGGACAAAACTGACATTTAACTCATTTATAATGTCGGGGTAAAATAAGAACTTAAATTACTGATATCATTAAAGTTCATTTGTCCAGTTGCTCTATTTCTCTGTATCTCTGGGTTTTCTTCTCATAAAGAAAGAGTAAAGCGTCATTCTTCCAAACAAAACTCAATTTCTTGTGTTAGGTATTGTCAAACCTCTACACCAGCGATTCCATGCCTTTTCTCTGGTGTTTGAGGACTTTCTATAGTTTATGAAGCAATCCAATGTCAAATTTCGATTGTAAAAAAGGTAGTACTTTATTTTCTTAAATTTTAGGTAATTTGAATGTTTTCTTTAAGTCATACATGTGTCTTCTCAATACATAAACCCCCAGTCTAACTTTCCCTCTATCGTTCTAGAGTTTTCTTTGGTTACTGCACTTTTATTTTTCTGAGTTTTGTGATTCCAACTGACTTACCTTTTTCATCTATAATGAAGAGTCATAACTAGGATGACCAAGGACAAATTTATCAATTAACAAAACATATAGTTTAAAGAAATTATGCATCATACAAAGAGAGTATAGAATTTTAAAAAAAAAATCTGATTTATGTTCTAGAAAATTCTAATAGTCACACATTGAAAAAGTAAAAAAATCAAGTGTACATCTAAAGATGTGGGGCTCATTTTTTTTTTCTTCAAAAGGTTGTGGAGAAGTCCCTTTTTTAAAAAAAAAAAAGTTAAAGGTGGCAGATCCATCAAAATTAGATAAAATAAAGGCAAAATTTTATAGATAGCTAAGGTTTAGCTTAATTGGGGGAGTCTATAGCTAATATTTGCTAATTACAATCCATAGCTACAAGATAAATAGGGTTTATAGCATCTCTCTCCCCTCCCTCTCCCATATCTACTCGCCACCCCCCCCCCTTTCTCTATTTATTTCTTCTTCTCTCATTCTCAGGCTCTCTCTGCCTTCTCTCTCTCTTTCTTTCTTCTTCTCTCGTTATCTCTGCTCTCTCTGCCTCTCTCATTCCCTCTATCTTTTTTTTTGGTCAATGGCTTCCTAAATCCGAAAATTGGGAGGAAATCTTGAGTGCAAAATCATTCAAGTTCTGAAAATTGAAACGAATTGTATCTTTTTGAAAAACAAGCCTCTTAATTCGTATCAATAAATACAATTGTTTCATCCAAGTTTATACAAATTATATTAGTTGATACAAATTATATTTTATATTTGTTGATACAATTATATTTGTTTATCCATTTTGTATTTTTGTTCTTTTTTGTATTTTATGTTTTACATATTTTTTTTATCAAACAATATATTTTATATAAATTTATCATTTGTATTTGGATGGTTTAGCCATGAATACGTACAATTTATCATTTGTATTTATACACAAATAAGTATATGTAGTATTTGTATTTGCTTGAGTCTATCATATACAAATATGTAATGTGTCATTTGATACATATGTGTCATTTTTATTTGTATGTCAAATTTATCATTTGTATCTATATATAAATATAACGATCGGGTCCGTCATTAGGGGTAAATCTTTCGTGCCAAGTTTTGAATTAAAAAATTTCTGGGTTTCTGAGTTAGAAATTTTGAGCTAGGGTAGTCTCGGATAATTTCGAAGTGAGGCTTGGTCTAGGGAAATCCGAGTAAGGATTGGGTAATGTATCTTGTATTGAGCTAGTTTTTTCATTATCTAAGACATTAAGGAGTCCGGAGGACTTTTTGAAAATGAATTCGGGTAAGTACAACTTCCGGTATTAAGGTTGAGGTGAAGGGTTTTTTCGAAATGTCAGAATTTAAGGTGTGTTGTAAAATGGGCACTTTTGTGAGATTTTTCGAGATTCTATCCCATGTCAACTGCTATAGCGGTTGACACTACGCTATCGCGGCCACCACTATAGCGTAATAATTTTGTTATAGCAAAAGTCAATGATGGTCAGCACCGCCATAGCGGTCGGTTCCGCTATGGCGGCACCGCTATAGTGGTGTACAGATTGCTATAGCGGACTGAGTCAGGTTTTATGCTGAAACTTCCCCAAAAACGTTCTGAAACTTTCAAGAATGTTTTGGGAAAGGGCAGAGACGAAGGAAGGTGAATTTCCACCAAATTCCATCGATAAGGTAAGGTTTTTGCTCCCCTCCTCGTTATTTCAATTTTCGAACCTTAGAAATTATAATCTACAGGTTTGAGGGAAGGTTTGGGTTAACCTAAGAATATGGAATCAGAGGAAAAAGATTTGGATTCTAGGATGTTCAATTCTTGGTTATGTTGCTTAAGGGTTTTTCATGCTTTAATCACCCTTATTCGCTAAATGTAACCATAAAAATGGTAGTTTAGGACGAATTAGTGGTGGGAAAGCCCGGGAATTGGGTGGAATGAATATAGTTTTGGCCTGGGGATTGGGATTTTATATATTTCAGGTATTTTAGGCCATTGGACTGATGTTAGCATATTGTATAATCATTTTTAGACCAAGAACAAGCAAAGGCTTCGGAAAATGGGAAGGCTCCGGTCTAGTCGAGCTTTTGAGTTATTCGAGGTAGGTGATGGTTACTATTTTTCCCAATATATAATATGTGTTCATGTACTATCGCTTAGTATTATATGAGTTTGCATGCTTAGGAAATGGGATTATGAATGTCTAGCTATCCTGTGTCAATTATGTGAAATGAACTGGGTTTGGTTACTTGTTGGTTTACAAGTGTGATGTTGTTCATTATTTATTGACTTGTTGGATTGTGTGTGACATTCAGTTGACTAGAGTACCATGCCTAGTATAGGTTACATATTGGTTGACTCAGGTACCACGCCCAGTATGAGATATTTATCGGTTGGCTCGGGAACCACGCATGATATGGGTTTATTTATGGTTGGCTCAGGTACCACGCCTGGTATGATTTTGATTGTATTTACATTGATTATATTCTGATGATGGTTCCATGAGTGGATCGGAATGCATTCTTGATATGTGGTTGTTGCATGATGGTCTTTGAGAGGCCGAGTGATTGTACGTAATTGTGGGGTTGGTCATAGTGTAGACTGGGATTGCATGTTAAACACTTAGGTGTTGTCTTAGGGATCCGTAGTTGGTCCAGATTATTTGAAAAGGGTATATGTTATTGTCATGGTGTATTGTGGAATGGCTGTCAGCCTTGTTACATGTGATTGGTAAGCTAGTGGAAAGATTAGAGTCTAGTTTTATTGTTGGCTTGTATTACATGTTTATCTTACTTTACTCAGCTTTAGTTTATTGTTCATATCTTGTTTGTTGGAGTTGGCCGATGATCCAACCAGTACACGGTGATTGTGTACTGATTCTGCACTTACTTATCTTTTGTGAGTACAAGACACCATCCGGCGGCTGACACGCGACCTTCGTTGTAGTTCCGGCGATTTCAGATCCCAAGGGTGAGCTACTCTTTTGGCTTCCACGATTTCATCCAGTATATTTTTGGTCCTTCGTTTTGAACCCAGATTCTCTTATTTTTGGGGTTGCATCCCCATTTTTTTTCTAGACAGTAGTAGATATTTTTGTACGGTGACTTTCAGATTCTAAGGAGATTTTTTCACAGATTCTTATTATGCTAGTATTTGATAGTGAATGATAGTTTACTTTCATGCAAACTGGTTTTGAGCTGTAGATTCCACTAAGCATTGGGTTGTTAATTGGTTCACTCATCCGGGAGTTGGGTGGGTGTCACTCACGGTGGGTTGGGTCGTGACAATAAACAAGTATCATTTGTATCTGTATGGAGAAGAGAGACAGGAGATAGAGGATTGGTATACGTTTGCAAATGTATATGTACAAAATATACACTTATTCAAAATACATATATATTTGAAAAGGGGGGGGGGATTAGATATATTTTGTATACGTTTAATTGGGTATTTACAAATGTATATCTACAAAAATATACTTATTCAAAAATATACAAATACATTTAAGCATTAATTGAGAGAATTTCGTGGAAAAGATTTGTTTTAAAATAGAAAATTCCACAAATCACGCATAGAATATTTTCTCAATCTTCCTTCTAGTATCTGGACTCTAATAGCAAAATCTTTTTTAAAAGAAAAATCTCATAAATCAAGCTCAAAATATTTTCTTAGTTTTCCATAAGATTTCTTAACCAAAAAAATCCCTTAAATCAAGGAAATGATCTTAATTCAAATCTTTTATTAGAGATTACAACTCATACCATTTGTATTTGGAGTAGAATATTTCAGCAATATATATATATATATATATATATATATATATATATATATATATATGTAAATATAAATGCATAAAGATATGATGTTTTGTCTGCTAAAAATATATAAATACAAGTACAAAAAGCATACATATTCAAAAATGAATGAAATGTATTCAAAATACAAATATAACTGTATTAACATACTTTTTTTTAATTCTCTTTCTTTCCCTCTTTGTATTCTTATATTTTTACTTCTCTCTCTCTCTCTCTCTCTCTCTCTTTGTATTTTGTATTTATATCTCTTTCTCTCACTTTATTTTATATAGAATGATATAAGTGATATTTATCATATAATATATAAATATGAGATATACAATGATTTATATATACGTTTGTTCTAAAATTTGATAGATATATTTTTAATTGTACAAAATCGTATATACAATTGAACATTTGAATACAGTAATATGTATTTACTTGTTTCTATGACTTACACATACAAATGCATCATTTGTATTTGCTTGAGTTTATTTTGAATACAGTAATATGTATTTACTTGTTTCTATGACTTACAAATACAAATGCATCATTTGTATTTGCTTGAGTCTATCATATACAAATACATATACAATAGATGCATTTGTATATCAAAATTAAATCAAATACAAATATCACGTATTGATACATATACAATAGATTCATTTGTATATTACAATCGAATAAAATTACAAATATCACAAATTGATACATATACAACTCTTTCCAATATTCATTGTACCATCTTTATTGTTCTTCACTGTCCTTGGATGAACGCCATCAATAGTCGAAATCTCTTCTCCATACGTTTACTGGATATACATTTGTATTTCAAATATATAACACAAAAATACATTTATTCAAATATACAATAATTTATATATACGTTTGTTCTAAAATTTCATATATACGTTTATATCAAATGATACATTTTATACAAATTATCATTTGTATTTATATGGTTTAGTCGTGAATACGAATCTTGAGTGCAAAAAAATATAATTCAGTTCACACCACTAGAAACAACTACCACCAAACCTGTCGCACCGCCATCAGTTCAAATCTGTCAAAAATAAAATATTACTTTCAGATCTGACAGAGATGATGGAGGGACTAAAAAAAATGGGAGAAAGGGGTGGCTGGTTGTTGAGGAATACGACTGTGATATTCATGACAAAAATTTGTCCAGATCCAGTGGAATTCCGACCAGATTCGGCCCATGTGTTCATGGCGGTTTGATTTTGGGGGCAGAGAGAGTGAGAGAGGAAGGAAGAGCGAGAGAGGGGGAAGGGGAACATAAAGAGTGAGAGAGGAAGGAAAAGCGAGAGCGGGGGGGAGGGGACATTGAGAGTAAGAGAGGAAGGAAGAGCGAGAGGGGGGAGGGGGGGGGGGAGTGGTGAGTGAGAAAGGGAGAGATAGGGGGAGGGATATAGCTACACTATCTATAGATGGTAATTATTATAAACATTACCCATGTTTAATAATTATGAGCTCCTTATTTCTATGTCATGTATTTTTTCCTAAAATAAAACAACAATACAAAGAGTCATGAGCTTGGCCCAATAAAAGGCTCAACCAAAACAAAATAGCAACAAGGAAAAGAAGAATCTGAAAATTACGGAAACAAAATCCAACAAGGTAGCCTTGATTAGGAAAGATGAAAGTTCAGCTCGAAAAAGGCGCAACTCCGATGATCGGAACCTGGAGGCCAAAGTGATGCCAACTCCATCAACGCCAAAATCTGGTGGAGCTCAAGCGATAAATACCAAAATCCATAATTTAGCCGTAGAAAAGATATTCAACAAGCTTGGATTGATTTCACCCAAGACACCAAAATAATTCTCACTGGTGCCATGATATTGTGATATCTAACCCAATTTCTCTATATTGCTATTAATTCAATTTAATTCTTTAAATATTTTCTATTCATCATAAAAAAGTTATTTTTTTAAATTTAAAATATAATTAATTATTTTCTCCTTTATTTTGGCTCTAATATATAATGGAATGAAATTAGTGCATTAAGAGGGTATTTGAATTGACTTATTTTAAGTTGTTTTGACTTTTAAGCTTTTTAAATTACTTTTTGAGGTGTTTGGAAAGAAAAAAAGTTCTTTTAAATACCTATTTTTAGGCTAAATAGTACAAATATAAGCTAAAATCTAAAAGTTGGGTATTCTCATTTTATATTTTTTTTGCTTTTAGATTATAAGCTATTTTAAAAAAGTCAATCCAAACACCCTTTAAAACTAATAATATATTAAATTGAGATCAAAGAATAAAATAAGAATAATTTAATTAAATTCTTTTTTTAAAATAGTGTAAAAAGTAACATTAAAAATAAAATATATACGATGAAATACTTGCAATTAAAATAAACTAGAAGTGTTCACTAAATTTTAAAATACTCATCATTTAAATAGAGAATCAAGTTTGTAATTTATTTCATTTCAAACATATTAATTCAAATAGTTAAACTATGTATATTTGATTTAGTTTTGAAGTTGCCGAATCAAATTTTGGTAAAAAGAATAAGTATTTTTTGGGTCTATTTTATGTATGTTGACAATATAATATTTTTTACTTTAAAATTAATTAAATCAAACTTAATTAATTATTGTAGATTACTCACTTTATTTTTCAAGTTATTAATTAATTCTTAATATTTTTGTTATTTTTGGCTTAATATGAATGAAAAAAACTTCTTCTTAAGTAAAATATCTCCTTTAAAAATATTAATAAATTCTATAAAAATGTTATAATTGAGGAATTGAGTATTCATGAATGTTATATTTGCAGTAAAAGTTAATAAAATAAAATTTTAAATACAGAAAATGAACTCTTACATTAAAAATATCTTGAACATATAACTTATTAACAATTAGATAAGTAAATGAATTTAAATGGATTACTATTCAAAAAAAGATGATAAAATAATAAATGGATAGTTATAATTTAGAAAATTACATAACCAATCAACATTGATGAGAGAAAATTGAAATAAAATAAAAATATATAAGCCAAGAAATAAATTTAATATATAATTATATATATTGTATACTTAAAAAAAAATTATAAAATAATTTAAAATTTAATTCTAAACAAAAAGTTTAAAATACACTTACGGTTTGAGACTATATGTTATCTTTAGATTAAATTGATAAATGATAGAAGAACTTCTTAACTATAATATATTCAACATGAAAAAAAATCAATAAATATTATGTCATGCAAATATATTTTTAAAAAATCAATAAATATTATGTCATGCAAATATATTTTAAATTATCAATTAAGATATTTTACTTGAGTTTGTGATTCTTAGTTCTAATTTCTATTTGTGAACAATAAATTTAAAATATTAGCCTTCAAGTTAAACACATAATAACTCATGATTATTATATAATTCAATTCAATCTAATAGATAGATTATCTTCCAATCCTATTATGCCATTATGCAATAGTGAAAAATTAAATTAAAAATGCAGTGTTTTACAATGTAAAAATGATTGTTCCTATAATTGATGTTAATAGTATTTGAAAATATTTTTGGATGAAATAATTTTTTTACAATACTTTATTTATGCTAAAGTTTTGGTTGAGACAAACAAAATATAGGTCAAAATGGTATAGTCATATTTTTGTGAACAAACTTTAAATTTATTTAAATGAGCAAAATAATAGCAAAAATTTAAGTTTTCTTTATATGAAATTGATTTAAAGTGTACAATCAGTTATATTGGACCTGTACCACAGGCCTTAAATTATCTAGTCTATCATATGGAAGAGTCATGGGAAGGACAATCGAAGATGTTTTAGTAATTTTAATTTTATTTAAGAGCAAAATAATAATCGTATAATTAATGATTAAAATAAAATTCTGAAAGAATCCATACACGTCCTTAATTTTGTTACGGGCCCATAGTGATACTTTCGTAATTGTATTAAAATAAAAAGTTGCTATTGGCTAACTTCTGGCTAACAATAAGATAGAATAATGGAACGACAATGGCAAAACTGATATTTGACTCATTTATAATGTTGAGAAAAAATGGGAACTTAAATTACTGATATCATTAAAGTCCATTTCTCCAGTTGCTCTATCTCTTTGCATCTCTGAGTTTTCTTCTCATAAAGAAAGATTAAAGCTTCATTCTTTCAAACAAAACTCAATTTTTTGTGTTAGGTGTTGTCAAACCTCTACACCAGCAATTCCTTGGCTTTTCTCTGGTGATTGAAGACCTTTCTATAGTTTATGAAGCAATTCAATATCAAATTTCGATTGTAAGAAAGGTAGTACTTTTTTTTCTTTAAATTTTAGGTAATCTGAATATTTTCTTTAAGTCATACATGTGTTTTTCTAATACATAAACCTCCAATCTAACTTTCGCTCTATCGTTTTAGAGTGTTCTATGGTTACTGCACTTTTATCTTTCTGGGTTCTGAATTATGTGGTTCCAACTGGCTTACCTTTTCCATCTATAATCTAGAAATTCATTTGATGGGGTAAAACCATTGTTATTATTGGGTGGGTATCTGTTAATTATTTTCAATTTCCATTCCATTGCATTATCTGTATAAATATTTAAATTTTTGTGCTTTGACTGTTTTAAATATCTAGATGGGGTAGAAATTGAGTTTGAAGCAGTTTAGACAGTTCAGGCTTGATCAGGTTTGTATTCTTCTTTAACGTTGCTTATCGTTATTTTACATCTTTTTCTAAACTGTTGTTATCTTGAGCCCAGTTTATCGAAAACAACCTCTCTACTCCACCTCTAAGGTAGTGGTACAATTTTCATATACTCTACCTTTCCCAAACTTTACTTTGTATATTGTTGTTGCTTATGTTACTTCCTCCACTTAAATATCTTTATGATTATTAATTGCTGTTTATACTTGAATATTTGTAAATGGATCATGAATTAAGTATAACAAGTAATTATAATTCGTAAAGTACTATATCATAAGTCTTTAGGCCATCTCCAACTCATAACACCAATTTTTACACTAAAATGGTGTCAATGTCATTTTAGTGTAAATCAACTCCAATGCACTACACTATATTTTACGCTAAAAAAGAGTATATTTTATATTTCTCTCTCTTTAATATTATATTATTATTTTTTATTTCATTTATATTTTCTTGTTTCATAAAACAAATCCTTTCTTCTTTTATTATATATTCACCATATATAATCCATATTCTTTTCTTATATAATATATAAAATTATTTTATACCATAAATTTTTAAATAATATAAATTGAAAGCAAATATTATACATTATACATATTAATGGATAATTTAAATAAAAGTAAAATCATTGATGAAATACAATTAAATAAATATTACATTATGGTAAAGTTTATTTTAATTTCTACATAAATGTTCAACTTTTAAGATTAGGACGTATATCAGTCATTATGGTGAAATCATTTCTTATGTATTGTATTTTTCAATTTTGATGTACGTCAGTCACTACTTTATTGAATGTTTAATGTTATGTTATTTAAAGTATATTGTGTTATTTAGTAAAAACATATTATATTTGTACTTTTTATTTTTGTGATGGTTATATTGTTTTATACAATTGTAATTTATAATAAAATTAACTTATATTTTATATAAAATAATATATACAAAATTAATTTTAAAAAATTATACACCAAATTTAAGAAAATTATACACCAAATTTAAGAAAATTATACACCAAATTTAAGATTTAAAATTAATATTATAAAGATATTACATAAAAAATAATTAGGTATATTAGAGACTTAATAAAAACATGCAATTTATAATATATTAAATTAAAAATATTATATAATAAAAATAATAATAAAATAATTAAGAATATAATTGATGTTGATGAATAGTTTGGTGTGACACTGTTCACACACTATGATAGTGTAAAAATTTAGTCGTGGGTTGGAGATGCCCTTAGGTAATGACACAAAACCTAGGTCTAGAAACATCCAACTCTTTCACCGCTTGTGCTCTTTTCCTTCTTTAGAGTTTCACTTTCAAATAATACTCTTTTAGCTGTGCAAATATTAGTAGGTAGAAAATTATTGAAATTTTGCATGATATATCGGCCAAATTTTCCTTTTTGCTATGAAATTAGCTGATTTTGAGTTTTCTTTTCCTCTTACTCTTCTTTGTTTTAAACTTTTCCTTTATGCTATATGTAATTGCAGGTACAACTCAAAATCAGCTGGACAAGAATGTTCACTGTCATAGAGGTGAAGAAGAAAAGAGAAGGGGAAGTATTTTGAATGCTCATCCGTATCTTATATTGACAAGCTAGCAAAGTATTCCTGTTTCAGGTATAGTTTTTGTTAGTGTTGTTTTAATGAATGACAATTTACATATGCAAGAAAGTAAAAAAAAAAGAAAGGAAAAGCAACAAAAGTCAAGAAAGGAAAATCAACGAAGCGAAGAAAGGAAAGAAGTACCAAGGAAGAAAAATATATCAGCAAGGAGCATTAATGAGTCAAAGATTGCTAGCCTCCAAGGAAGGAAATAGATCGAAGATTGATGCTGAAATAAGTCAAAGATTGCTAGCCTCCAAGGAAGGAAACAAATCGAGAATTGATGTTGATTTGAAGAACTTTCATCAGTCCACCCTTATTCCTGGAAAATAGGATATTCCACATCCTTTTTCCAAGGATCAAATCTCTTGGGTTGCCTTCTTCATCAAATCCCTTCAACGGCTATATCCATTCTCCTATTTAAGAGCCTTTGAACAATGAAAAAGATATACAAACAGTCTCTACCATCTCAAGTTCTTTACTCTACTTTTATTAAGTATTATACTACCTTGTGCTCTACTGTGTAGTGAAAAAGAGAGGAGAAAAAAAAATATAGTTGGTGAGGCATTGTATCAAAAGAGAAAAAAATAAGAAAAAGATTGAGTGTAGACATAGCAACTATACTCTCAAGTTTGTACCAAAACCAAATCACCAAAGAACTAGTAGAGAACACCCTTGCAACCCAAGGGGACTGAAGTAAGATCCATTATGGATCCCAACCAGTATAAAAATATCTGGTGTCAATTATTTTTACTGCACTTATGTTTCTGCACTTTTGAATAACTGTACTTCTCTACTCGACAGTCGACTGGCTTTCACAAACAGTCAACTAAGAAAAATAAAAAATAGCAATTCACCCCCTCTCTTACACTTTCATTCGGTATTAGAGCAAGTTCTCACATAAAGTTGCTTAACCATAAGTGAGAAAAGATCATGGCACACCAACTTGCTGCTGGATCCCTTTTCCAAGAAGGAACCTCTCAGACTAGGCCTTCATATTTCAATGGTAAACACTTTTCTCATTGAAAAATTAGAATGGAGACGTTTATCAAGTCCTATAATGTGAAAGTTTGGAGAGTTATTAAACTTGGTGGCATTTCTATTACCAAGCCAAAAAAGGATGATAAAAATGTGAAAAATGGTACAACATCAACTGAAGTAATTTTATCTTTTGAAAATTACACTGATGAACAGATGGAGGTCCTCTAGACAAATTTCAAAGAAAAGAATGTGCTCTATAATGCTATCTGTAGAGAGGAGTATGAAAAGATATCATGATGTGAAACTTTCAAAGAAATGTAGGATAAATTGAAAGTAACTTATGAAGAAACTGATAAAGTTAGGCAAACTATAATTAGCTTGCTTGTATATGAATATGATCATTTTCAAATGAAGGAGGGAGAATCAATTGAAAACATGTTTGCTAGATTTAGCAAAATCATTGAAGAACTCAAAGCATATGGGAAAATCTATACCGTTAGTGATCAAATCACTAGAATTCTCAGAAGTCTTCCTTCTCAATGACATGCCAAGATTGTCGCTATTGAAAGTATGAATCTCAACAATCTCACTTATGATGAATTAAGGGAAGATCTCATTACATTTGAGAAGACTCATCTGAACAAACGGGGACAAAAAGACAACAAAAAGAAGACTTGGATTTCAAAGCAACAGAGGATATCAAGAGAGATGAAGAGAAAGAAATTGGAGAAGATGAAATTGATTTAATCACCAGATCAGTCGTGGATTCATTCAAGAGATCCAGAAATCAAAGAAGAGGTAAGCAAAACTTGTCCAAAGGAAAACAAGTTGCTGAATTCAACAAAAATGATGGTTAGTGCTACAACTGTAGAAAGTATGGAGACATTACAAATGATTGCCCAGAAGCAAAAAGAAGATACTCCAAGGGAAACCCAAGAAATAGGGATAATCGGGCATTCAGTAATTGGGGTGATGAAGAAATATCTGAGCAGGAAAATGATGATGTCAAAGAGATATGCTTCATGGCAATTGGAGAAACAAGTGAGGTAAGATCTAATTCCTATTCAAATTGTATAGAATTGCAAAAATTACTAGATCGTGCCATAACTAACTTGAACAGAGTTTTTAATGACTTTAAAGCTCTGCAAAGAGAAAATAAAGACTGAGAAATTAAATTAAAAGTTTGTGAAATTGAAAAAGACTTTCTTCAAGAAGAAATGAATGAATTAAAAATTCAAATCAATAGTTTTTGCAAATCTCCCGGTTATAGTATTGTCAGGTCAAATCATTCGACTTCATCAAATAAGTCAACTGATAAAAGAACTGACAGTGACAAAAATGTTACCAACAAGAACTATTTCAGTGGATCCAAGAAGTCAACTGATGCCAGATCACACAAAAATAGATCTAGTAGTGGTAAGTCGACTCAAATGGCTGTCACTGAAGAACACTCTTCTCATGCTTGTCATTACTGTGGTAAATCTGGTCATAAGCATTATAATTGCAGATTTTGATCTATCAGCTCCTCCAAATGGGTTTGGAGACCTAAGTCTGATCAACCCAAACCTACAGCTAACCCTAAAGGACCGAAGGAAACTTAGGTACCTAAAGAAATTAATGAATCTGTTTTGCAGTAAAACCACTCAAAATCAAAAGGAAGATGGTATCTTGATAGTACGTGTTCAAATCATATGACAGGGATGATGTGACATAGAAGTACGTCACTTTCGACACTTAATACTTAGGATTATCACAAGTTCTTTAGCGTTGTGTTTGTTGATTTGATATTTTTTTGTTAAGTGTGCAGGAAAAATGAATCCCAGAGCAAAGTATCGGAAATTGAGCTAAAAAGGGAAGGCTACAGAGATGACAGATCAGTTGACGGTCCATGGTTCTGGACCACGGACCCATCCTGTTAACTCATACACCAAAGTCCAGAAAATGTGCAAAAAGGGATGAGAAATACGACTCAGTCTACGAGCTGTCATTCCAAAACACGACTCGTCCTGTAGACTTATAGACTGAAGGAACTGCAGATGTGAAAAAGGAGGAGCAGGAAGCATGGATCATTGTACGAACCGTACTTCCAGAGTTTGGTCCGTCCTGTTAGACTCGTAGTCACTGATCAGAGAAGGCACAAAAATAGACCAAGAAACCATGAGTTAGGAGACGAGCCATCATTCAGAAGTATGACTCGTGGTTCCACCAGTAGTTTTCCAAGACAAAAGTGGTTGACCAGCTAGAGACATGGTTGACCTTAGCAAACTACGAACCATCATCCCAAATGATGGGTCGTCATTCCAACCCGTGTTCTCTGCCGAGTTCAGTTTCCTAGTTTTGTTAGGACAGAATTTCCATTATCTATAAATACTTTCCCAAGGTTTATTTTACGTTTTTTATGCTCGTTACTTTGTTACAAACATATTCTGAACATTGTGATCATAGTCTTGAGAGAAAAATACATTCATAGTTCATTGTTCTTGATTTCCATCTTCATCTATTCAAGACTCCAGATTTCTTTATCTCTTATCGTAAGTATATGATCATGAACACATTAATAACTCTTGATTGTTTACTCATGAACATGAGTAGCTAAATCCACAACTAGGGTTGTGGGAACCATGAAGGATTAACGAAGTAGGCAAAGTACTTGGGTACGCTAGGGTGGTGTTTATGCATGTATTGTTCTTTCCTTCACTTTGATTTCTTTTTAACGTTGCGCAATGTTAGAACTCACCTTATCCTTACTTGCCAGACCAAGGAGGTAATGGATCGTAAAAGGGTTGTTTAGCAATAGAGATTTGAGGCTACCAACCCTCATCTAATAACTTGACCTTGTCAGAGAATAGCTAATCAGGGATTCAGGGTAAGGGTTAGTAAATCATACACCTACGGCCGGACCAAGGCGTGTAGTGAAATTCATCTATCTGCCGGACCAAGGATTTAGGTGAACCTAACTTACCAATTCTACATGCTGAGCACCAAACTAGTTTACTAAGTACAACGCCTTACTACGTTATGATCTCATGGGGAACACTAACCTAGTCATCTCTCCCATTGATTACAACTCTTAAAACTGTCATGTGTTACTTGTTTACATTCTAGTTACAATTACTATTTGTTACATTAAAACCCCCCTTCATAGGGAAATAAATGGCTAACATCGCAAGTAAACACATATCAACCATAGTCCTACCATATTCCCAGTGGGATCGACCCCAACCTTTGTTGGGTTCTATATTTGATCAGTGATCGCTTACGATTCTTAAAGGAGGTGTAATTTTGGGCATATCAAATTTTGGTGCCATTTCCGGGGAATACGATTTAGGTTTAAGAGAGATTGTGTTTATTTCACTATTAGTCCTTATTTCCTAATTTTATTTTTTTGTTGTTTTTGTTTTGTCCTACAGGTGCAAACTTGTGTATGCCCTGTACAAGGAGTCAAGGAAATTCCTTGATCCCATATGATCCTGAGCTCTCCAAAACCTTAAGAAACATGGCTAAAGAGGGAGAACACGAGACACAAGTGTAGATCACAGCTCAGTTGTTGGCTAAAGCCGAGCAGAGGAAAAAGGAATTTGAGCAGAGGAAAAAGGTAGGGGAAGATGCCCTTGATGCTGAAGATGCTCAAATTGCAGCTGAACTTGCATCTCAAAAAGCAAAAGCTGAGCAAGCAAGGCAAGCACGACAACAAGCTTCCCGAGACGAGACAATAGCTAGATGGAATTTCTCACAGAATAGGGGCCGTCAGATATAACATCCCAGGAAAGCCCCTCGCTACTATGATTATGATGATGATGATGGGGTAGATGAATTGGGCATTACTGGACCCATAGTGTTGCCACCATTGACTGAGAGAACGAAATTTTACATCACCAGCACCATGATCCAGTTGATGAACCATATGGGACTGTATGCTAGAAAACATACAGAAGATGCAAATCTTCATGTGAAGAATTTTACTCAGATTTGCAAGGTGTATAGTATACCAGGAGTGGGTAAAGATGCTATTAGACTGAGGCTGTTTCCTTTCTCATTAACCGATGAGGCGACTGGGTGGCTCTCAAAACTGCCCGATAATTCCATATACACATGGCATGAGCTGAAGACTCAGTTTTTAGAGCGATTCTTCCCTCCATCAAGGATGTTGCATCTGAAGCAAGAGGTCTACAATTTTAAGAAGCTACCTGCAGAGGCATTATATGAGGCTTGGTTGAGGTTCAAGAAGAAGTTGAAGCAAGTTCTGAGACACGAAATTCCATCAAAGCATTGAACGCTAACACAAAAGCAGTAACTCACACTGTAACTGGATGAGTATTCATGGAGAATGCATATTTTGAAGCTTCCGAGATGCTGGATAGAGTCGCCAAAACCAACAGAGCATGGCACACTAGAGAGTCAGATACCCCAGCAGGTACTTATACAATTGGTAAGTCCGTTGATTTCAATGAATTCCAAGACTTAAAGTAGAAAATTGCTGACATGAACATGAGTGTTGGGTTGCTTGCAAAGAAATTCCTAAGTGAGGGAGTAGAGAAGGTGAAAGCCATCAGATCATAAGGGAAAGCACCCAAGCCAGATAATTACTCATCCTAGGAGGAGGTTAGTTATCTGAATGATCAAGGGGCGGGTTTTCAGGCCTCTGACCAAGGAAATCAAGGTCAGAACAGAGATAGAGATGACTATTACAATCATTTCGACCGCAGAGATAGGAGCAGAGCTAGAAACATGGATGGTGACTGGCACAAAAAGGATGGATACAAGAATTATAGAAGTGGTCTTTATGTCCCTCTTGTAAATCACGAAGATAGACCTGAACAACCTACCATGAGGGAGCTGCTCAACAAAGTATTTCAAAAGGTGGATTCTACGGATACAAGCATGAAAGAGATAAAAGCTGATCTTCCAAATATCAGTCAGAGAGTGGATTCCCATTCTGTTTCCATAAAGCAGCTCGAGACGCAAATGCACCAGATTTCCACTAGCATGAATCCACGTCAAAAGGGTACTCTCCTAAGTGACACCATTCAGAATCCTAAGAATGATTGACAGGTTATGGGTGTGACCACCCAAAGTGAAAAGCAGACTGTTGATCCTCCCATGCCTATAGTTGTCGATAATCCGGTCGAAATTGAAAAAGAGGATGCTGAAATTATGATCGAGTCTAAGGAAAAAGATAGTGATGAAGGGCCGAGTAAGAGGAAGTTTTCTGAGTTGAAAGCAAAGAGCAAAGAGGTTTCACCGGTCCTGAAACCCATGCCATTGCCTCCTTCACCTTACTCACATAGATTGAAGAAAAAGGTTGAGGACGACAAATTTCACAAGTTCATATCCATGCTGAAACAACTTTCAGTCAACATTCCTTTAGTTGAAGCATTGGATCAGATGCCTGGATATGCTAAATTCATGAAGGACCTGGTGAATAGGAAGAGGACGGTAAGCTTTGAGCCAACTGAAAATCTTCACCATTATAGTGCAATAGCTTCCTGTTCTTTGGTGCAGTGGAAGAAAGATCCGGGAGCATTCACTATTCCTTGTACGATTGGTGAATTCTACTTTGCTAAGGCATTGTGTGATCTGGGTGCTAGTATAAATCTGATGCCACTAGCAGTGTTTAAAAAATTAGGCTTGGGAGGCCCCAAACCGACTACAATGCGGCTGCTTATGGCAGATCGCACTGTGAAAAGGCCTGTAGGGATTCTCTATGATGTGCTTGTGAAAGTTGATACTTTCATCTTCCTTGTGAACTTTGTGGTTCTTGACTTCGAGGTGGATTTTGATGTTTTTATCATCTTGGAGCAACCATTCCTTACTACTGTACATGTGCTTGTTGACTTAGAGACTGGGCAGATGAAGTTCAGATTGAATAATGAGGTAGTCACTTTTAATGTCTACTAGTCTATGAAGCACCATGACGACATGCGAGTGAATTCTGTTATTGATGTGGTGGATGAGGATCAGTTAGTTGTTCCTGTTAAGGAGAGACTTAGTGTTGTGGCACTTGCAGCTGTGATCATGAATTTTGAGGGAGATGATATTGATGAGTATGACGATATGGTTGAAGCACTAGCAGGTATGGGTTCTTACAGCTATGCTCCAAAGAAACTTGACTTGGACTTGAAAAATAGACAGACACCGCCTGCCAGACCATCTATTGAGGAACCTCCAGTCTTGGAGCTCAAAGCACTTCAAGCCCATCTTAGGTACGTGTTCCTACGAGAAAATAAGACCTTGCCGGTTATTATTGCTGCAGATTTAGTCGAAGGGCAGGTTGAGGCCCTGGTTTCCGTGTTGAAGAAGTTTAAGAGGGCCATTGGTTGGACCATTGCAGACATCATTGGGATTCCACCTAGAATATGTACACATAAAATTTAGCTCGCGCTAGATTCTATTCCGAGTATTGAGCACCAGCGTAGGTTGAATCACCCTATGCAAGAGGTTATTAAGAAGGAGAATATTAAGTGGCTAGATGCAGATGTGGTTTACCCTATTATGGATAACAAGTCGGTGAGCCCGGTTCAGTGTGTGCCGAAGAAGGGTGGGATTACTATAGTCCCAAATGCAAAGAATGAGTTGATTTCGATGAGGCCAGTCACAGGCTAGCGCATATGCATGGGTTATAGGAAGCTGAATGCTTGGACTAAGAAGGACCATTTTCCAATGCCTTTCATGGATCAGATGTTAGACCGTCTTGCAGGTAGAGGCTTGTATTATTTTCTTGATGGTTATTCGGGATACAATCATATTTCGATTGCTCTTGAAGATCAAGAGAAGACCACTTTCACCTGTCCATATAGGACATTTTCTTTCAAGAGGATGCCTTTTGGTTTATGCAATGCACCAACAATATTTTAGCGTTGTATGATGTCTATTTTCTCAGACATAGTGGAGGACACTATTGAGGTATTCATGGATGACTTTTCTATAGTGGGTGACTCTTTTGAAGATTGTTTGGATCATCTGAGTTGTGTGCTGAAATGATATGAAGAGTGTAATCTAGTGCTGAACTGGAAAAAGTGTCACTTCATGGTGAAAGAGGGCATAGTGCTTGGCCATAGGATCTCCAAGAAGGGTATTGAGGTCAACAAAGCGAAGATTGAGGTGATTGAAAAATTGCCTCCACCAGTTTCTGTGAAGGGGATTCGAAGCTTTTTGGGGCATGCTGCTTTCTATAGGAGGTTTATCAAGTACTTCTCCAAAATTGCTATTCCATTGTGCAAATTATTGGTGAAGGAGGTAAAGTTTGTGTTTGATGATGCATGCTTGAAGGCATTTGAATGCCTTAAATAAAAGTTGATCTGAACTCCTATCATTATTTCTCCTGATTGGTCTCAACCTTTTGAGGTTATGTATGATGCTAGTAGAGTGGCGCTAGGAGCAGTCCTAGGTCAAAGGCGCGAAAAGATTCTTCATCTTGTATACTAAGCTAGCAAAGAACTTAAATCGGCTCAAAAGAACTATACTGTCACTGAACATGAGCTGCTTGATGTGGTCTTTGCTTTCGAAAAATTCAGATCTTATTTGCTTGGAACCAAGGTGGTGGTGCATACTGATCATGCAACTCTTCATTATCTCATGGAAAAAAAGGATGCTAAGACAAGGCTAATTAGATGGGTGTTGTTGCTGCAAGAGTTTGATTTTGAAGTCCAGGACCGAAAGGGTACAAAGAATCAGGTAGCTGACCACTTATCTAGACTAGAAGAAGAAGCAATGTTGAAGCTGAATGATGAGCAGGAGATAGATGATTGGTTTCCTGATGAACAAGTGCTGGCCGCTTCTCAAGATTTGATTCCATGGTTTGCTGACATTGCCAACTATTTGGCAAGTGATTTGGTGCCTGATGATATGTCTGTCCACCGGAGAAGAAAGTTCATGTCCGATGTCAAGAAATACTTCTGGGAAGAGTCATTCTTCTTCTGTGTGTGTGCTGATACTATGATCCGGAGATGTGTGTCTGAAGATGAGATGATGGAGATATTAGAGGTTTTGCATTCATCCCCTGTTGGGGGGTAATCATAGTGGTATCCGGACTGCCCACAAGAATTTACAATGCAACTACTATTGGCTGACTATTCACAAAGATGCCCATGAGTTTTCTAAAGCTTGCAGCAGATGTCAAAGGGAAGGAGGCATATCAAGGAGGCATGAGCTTCCTCTTAATTCCATCCTTGTGATTGAGCTGTTTGACGTTTGGGGTATAGACTTCATGGGTCCTTTTGTGATGTCCAATGGAAATCGGTACATATTGGTGGCTGTGGACTACGTATCTAAGTGGGTGGAGGCGGTTGCGCTTCCCATAATAAAGGCAAGTGTTTTACAGCGTTCCTGAAAAAGAACATCTTCTCCAGGTTTGGTACGCCAAGGGCAATAATTAGTGACGGAGGCTCTCACTTTTGCAACAAGTTATTTCGTTCCTTGCTTGAGAAATATGGAGTAAAACACAGAGTTGCAACTCCTTATCATCCTCAGACGAGTGGGCAAGTGGAGATTTCCAATAGAGAGATAAAATCGATCCTGTCCAAGACTATCAATGCCAATAGGAAGGATTGGTCGCGGAAGCTAGATGATGCTTTGTGGGCATACCAGACTGTATTCAAGACCCCAATAGGTATGTCACCATATCATCTTGTGTTTAGTAAGGCGTGCCATCTTCCTGTTGAGTTAGAGAATAAGGCTATGTGGGCATTTAAGAAGCTGAACTTAGATTGGTCTGAGGCATTGTTGCAGCGGCTTGGGCAACTGAATGAGTTGGATGAGTTCCATCTGAATGCATATGAAAGTTCAGCCTTGTATAAAGAGAAGATGAAGTTGTACCATGACCGGAGGATAGAAAAGAGAAATTTCCAGCCGGGTGACTTGGTCCTGCTTTTCAATTCTAGACTTCGCCTATTTCCTGGAAAGTTTAACTCCATGTGGATTGGACCATTCAAGGTGGAACAAATTTTTCCTCATGGGGTTGTTGAACTTGAAAACCATGAAGAGAATAGGTTCAAGACTAATGGACAGCGGATCAAAGCCTATTTTGGCACAACAGAGGAGCTAAAAACAATTGAAGCCTGGAGCCTTGATGAATTTGTCCCACCAAAGGAGCTTGATGAAGTTTGAGTAATCAAGCAACCTGCGTCGTGCCACGATGTTAAATCATGCACTGCATGGGAGGCAACCCATGGATTTTTTCTTTTTATTTTGTTTTGTTTGCTTTTAAATAAGTGTTTTGGCGAAGTTTGAGTAGCCAAAACACTCGTGTCGTGCCGCGTTGTTAAATCAGGCGCTGCTGGGGAGGCAACCCAAGACTAATGTTTTTTCTATGTGCAGGAGAGAAGGGAAGAATACTAGTGCAGGAATCCCCAGAAATCATGAATGGGTTCATGGTCCGTTCTTCAGAATGACAAACCGTAAACCAACTCGTGGTTCCTGGAGTAAATTTGATGGGTCTCTGAAAAAGGAATGGATGACTGACAGGCCGTTCCGTGCTTCCAAAAGATAGACCGTACATTAATACGTGATCGCTGGAGAGAAAAATGCTAAGTCTCTGAAGGGACTGACGATGACTCAATAGGACGGTCTGTCCTTCATAACGACGAACCGTATTTTCTATCGTCATCCCTGAGAGCAGGTAAGTGCACAACCAAGAACCACGAGTTGTACGACGGACCATCTTTTTGAAAGACGGACCGTAGTTTTTAGTCGTAGGTACCAGGTAAAGTAAATAACTAGGTCACAGGTAGGCCCAAATTTTAAAATCAAAACCCGGGCTCGACTGCTATCTTCTTCTTCCCTTCCACAATAGGTAACCACCATTTTTTAAAGGAAAATAGATAAAAAATCCTCCGTCTTTCACTCCCAATTCAACTCGAACTCCCAAATTAAGTTCCCCAAATCGATTACCCAACCTATTGCACACACACATCGATCACACAACAGTATATTCAACACAAAAAAGAACTTGATCATCAAGGGTAAGTTTTCTTCTCTCCCTTTTTGTTCTCATTCGTAAGATAAAATATAAGCTAGGCTCTTGTTTCGACTAACCCTAGAAATTTTTAAACCCTAAAGTGATGTGTGATGAAACCTGTATGTGTAATAGGTATGACCATTGAAAATTGGATTTTTGTTTTTGAAAAAATAACTTAACTGTGTAAAATTGAAGAAGGAGGGAGTTTTTGATCGCAAAAATAGTTACCCAGAAATTACGAGTGACTCCACGGGCCGTAATTCAATTTACGGACCGTAAACTAACTCGTCATCTATTCTTCCCACCTGATGGTCTCTGATGAATAGATCACGACTCACAGGATGAGCTGTAGTTCACAACTATGGACCGTCTAATGATTCGTGGTCACTGAATCAAATGTAAAAAAAATAAAATTGATCATGCTCTGAATCTAGATTATGACTCAATAAGATGGGTCCGTGGTCCAGAACCACGGCCTGTCAAGTGAGTCGTGGTCCCTGTTGCTGAAAATATCTCCTGGAACCACAAATTAGTTGACAATCCATATTCTTGGTTTACTGGTCATAGACCAATCCGTAGTCTGTGCCTGCAACATTATACTTCAGTTTTATATTTAATTCTACGTACTAACAAGGTCTACCCCGAAAGTACCATGCCACAAAAGAATACCCAGAAAAAGGTTGCGGCCAAAGACTCAGAGGAAATAATCAGACAGAAAAGACAACTACAAGAAGAAGCCTCTGAGTCCGAAGATAGTGGTTCCGAGGAGGTTTATACTATAGACTCCAACCCAGAAGTAATACCTCGAACCACTAGGCAGCAAGCAAAGGTTCTAGCAAAGTCCACCCCTCCTCAGTCTGAAGAAGGAGAGGGTGAGTCTGCTTCTGGGTCATCACCACAAGAAAGCGAGTCCGAAAGGTCTGCATCTCATAAAGGTTTTAAACTATTTCAAATGCATGTCAAAAGTGCTTTATTAAATGGTTTCATCGAAGAGCAAGTTTTTTTCAAACAACATCCTGGTTTTGAATATCAAAAATTTCCTTATCATGTTTTCAAACTATCAAAAGCTTTGTATGGACTTAAACAAGCTCCTAGAGCTTGGTATGACTGTCTAAGAAATTTTCTAATTAATCGTGATTTTTGTAGATGAAAAATTGACACTACCCATTTTATCTAAAGAACTTCCTCTGAGAATCTTATTATTCAAATTTATGTTGATGATATTATCTTTGAAAGTACTAATGCTGGGCTGTGCAAGGAATTTTTGACCTAATAGAAAGTGTGTTTGAAATGAGTATGAAGGGTGAGTTGACCTTCTTTCTGGGGTTAAAATCCATCAGTCGACTAAAGAAATCTTCATAAATCAAAATAAGTATACAAATGTCACGACCCAACTACCAGGTCGTGCGAGCACCTACTCTAAGCACCTAGATAGGAGAACCCTTAGCACCCGATCCAACAAGTTATGCGGAAATCAATAGTAAAACATAAGAAATAACTTTTACAATATTGGAAAAACATTTATAAACTTTAGTACAATGAAATCCTTTACAAAACTTGAATACAACCCTCCCTAGGAACTAGTCTAAATAGGTACAAGAGCTCTAAGAAGAGATAAAAGTAAAATTAGACACAACTCCTACCATTGGAAAGAGAGGAGTAGAAGCTGCTATAGATCACCGTCATCTTTACCTAGAAACATCACTGACCTTGCAACCAGACTATACCAAAAGGTATAGCAAGAGTAGTATCAGTACAAATAACACGTACTGGTAGGCATCATCGGTCGACCCTAATCCACCACATAATATCATGCAGAAATCCAAAGAAACATACAATATGAAGTTACCAAATACAGTCCCTTATCAATCACCTTTACTACCACGATATAACATCTATGAACCTATACATTCTATCCCAAGCCTTCTTACCCCATTTCGCTGCCAACTTCACCCCTTGGAAGCCTTCCACCGTTATATCCTGGTCATAACCAAATGGTACCATATAACACTAGGACTTTCCAGGTCACACATAATACTAGAACTTCCCATACCACACTTAACACTAGGACTTCCCAAGTCACACTTAACACTAGAAATACCTTACCAGTATTGATTATGTAATTCACACTACTAACTAACCCTGTTAGCAGATCTGTCACCCTTGATTGAGATCCTAATTCAACCACTTTGGCCCTTAGCCCTTAGCCCAACAACGGACTACCTGGGAGTTCTGCGTACTCAACCCTCTAGGTTCCTTACCCTTTACATCCCATCGGTTTAGGCACTCATAGAATACTAGCGTTGTTTTACTAACCCAGTCAAACCTGACTTCGTAGGAACCTTAGACCTTCCAAGATCACCCATCTTGGAATCATCAAGAAATACGCCTCACAACCTTTAGTCTTGTGCCCAACTAGCCTAGACATCACTGCTAGCCAGCCTGTCTCTCTTGTAGAATTAGGAATTTCAAATGTACAACATTAACCCAATGCTAGCAGACAATTTAAAACAACCCAGTCCATATGACTATTAATAAGACCCCCCAGTCTCCAACCAGACTCAACAACCATATAAGTCATGCCCAACTATACAAGTAACCAGACCACATATAATTGTGTCACCACTTGCAAGCTACCCAAACCTCCCAAGGATCCCTAGGACATCATCTATGCCATTTAACATGCAACCTCGGTTTACAAATGAAACCACCCTATAACTTAAGCACACCAGCCCTGCCCTTTGAGGACTAATATGCATGTCAAGTAATACTAAATCTCGACCCTCTTAGGAAATCAACATGTAATGAACATCACTGATAGATAAACCCAGTTCACTCAAGGGACCAACACACATATAAAACTCAATCCCATACCAGACGTGGTGCCCGAGCCAGACATAATAGAAATTGTACCAGGCATGTTATCTGAGCTAACAAATATAGAACATGTACCAGGCATGGTACCCGAGCCAACCAATAGATATTCCCTATCAGGCATGGTACCCGAGCCAACCATTTGTAGAACCTGTACCACGTATGGTACCCAAGCTAACCAAATGCCACACGTAATCCAATAATCAACAATAATGAGCACAACCACACTTGTAAACCAACAAGTAAATAAGAAAAGTTCATTTCACATGATTGACAATCGAATATTCTAGACATTTGTAAATTATTCCCTAAACCATACAATGTATAGACAATACAAAGCAACAGTTATAATACAGTGGAGTCGAGGTATACAGGTAATGTCCTTCCATGGAACCTACCTGCTGGGCCCTTTAGGCACCGTGGAGGTGGTACATACAGAGTTGATGTTCCATCCACATATCATCATGCATCATACCATTAATTTGTTTAAGGTTTCACCCTCGTTTGTTATTTGCTGTGTGTACGCTCTGGTTGTTTGGGCGGTCGGAGGGTTTGTTTTCACTTGACTGCGTTCCTCGACTTGATAGGCGACCAGGGGACTATAGGTAGACTTTTTGTTACCCTGTTGCGATATTGATTTTCCTGTCATGGTTGCATATGAGGTTGGATATTTATCAGTTGTCCTTGAACTACCGGTTGTTAGTCTCTTGACTTGAGATTAGTATGCTTAGTTTGGTTATTAAATCTTATTTTTGAGCATGACTTTCCGAGCATGACTATCTTTATGCTTTTTCTTCCTTCTCTTTTCACTTGAGGTTACCAGTATACCGCTTATTTCTAGATCTCTCCTTATTTATATACTGTTATTGTGAGGACCCCAGGTGCGTCTTTTATTACTTTCACCTATGCTTGTAGTATATATCCTATTTGCTAACCTTGTATGTTGTTTTCTGTTCTATTCCTTCTATGCTCGCATCTGTGTGCTCCTTCATTTTTATTGGTGACTATTTATTTTTATTTCTGCCTATTACTATTCTTTTATCTTATATGTGTCCAGTCGGCCTATGATACCTACTGAGTACCTTATGCTTCACATTTGGTGCTCATACTACACTCTGCATCTACTGGTGCAGATCCTAGTGTAGGCCCTTGCCGTTAGCTTGTGGACACTCATGCGAGGAGACTTTTGGACCGTCTAGACTGAGGGTGAGATCTTGGCGACCAGGGCTTGACTTTAGTTTATCTTTTGTATTTTGTACTCTCTTACTACTCAGAGACATTATGTATATTTTATTTTGGATCCCTTTTGTACTTCTTATATGTAGTACCGGCTCTTATATACTATGATACTAGGTTTTGGGTTTTGGTTTAGCTTCCGTATGTTATGTTTATACTCATGTTATTACTTTTCTTCTCGGATAACCCTTGCTTCCATTTATATTACCTGTTCTTTCGCTTACTTATTAGCTAGTAGCCCATTACTAACCATTCCAGGCTACGGGGATTGGTTCGCCTACTGAGAAGTTGTAGGTGCCATCATGACCGAGAAATCGGGTCATGACATTAGGTAACATTGCACATCATATGACTTTGGATAGAGACAACTTATAGATGTCCTTCGAATTACCAGTCTTTAGGTAATCCTGCACTTTTATCCGATTTTGGACGTAATGTGACTTACAAATTTTCCTTGAGTTGTTAACCTTTGGGTAGTCTTGTGCAATATCAACATGGATATACCGTGACTTATAGATAACCCTTGGGCTATAAATCTTTGGTAGTCTTGCACTTTTATCCAATATTGGATATTGTTGCGACTTACGAATTCCCCTTAAACTGCCAACTCTTAGGTGATCTTGCATACTATCAAGTTTTAAATATCGTTGCATCTTACAAATAACTCTTGGGATGTACAATTTGGGCAATGTTGCACACTATCTAGTTTCAGACATGACTGTGTCTTACAGACAACCTTCGATTCATCAACTTCTGGGAAATCTAGTACATCATCCGATTTTAGATAGCGGCTTATAGACCTCTTTCAGACTATATGCTTTCCTTATCCCGGATGGCAGGTGTGATTTGATCTTTGGGGTAGCAAAGGACTTTTCCATGTGATCAAATATAAATGCCTCTTCTGGATGCATGAATATCCTCTACGTTAGACTCTGTTGCCTCTGTGTGGCAATAAGGATGCAAATGCATAAATACCCTCAACGGCAGACTCCACTGTCTCTATTCGAATATCATATATAACTGTTCCCAATGCTAGACTCCATCCTCTCTACAATAATAAGGATGCAAATGCATAAATATCCTCAACGTCAAACTTTACCACCTCTACGCGATATCAGATATAAGTGTTCCCAACACCAGACTTTGTTGCCTCTGCATGGCATGAATATGCAGGTGCAAATATCCTCAATGTCAGATTCTGTCGTCTCTACGCAATATTGGATATAAGTGCTTTAGGGTAGATCCTGCACACCAAGTATGACTTAGGGACGCCTCTGAATGTCAACCTCTTAAAACTGACCGGTAGAGGGAAATAATAGTCACGACAAGCATACGCCTGCACTAATTGATGATGATGGTCCTCTCGACATAATTCCTATGAGATAACACAATACAATATGATGCAACCCAATATAATATAATGCAATGCGATATGAAATAATGTGATACGATATAATGCAATGCCATGTAATACAGTATAATGCGATGCAATACAATATGATGCAATGCGACATGGTGCAATATGAATGCATAATGCAGTATCAAGCAGGCTGGACAAGTTTTTCCTTTAATAAGATCAATCACTAGTTAAAAATCACATGAGAATATAGGAGAGGGATATATAAGCAGGCTGTTATCATGGTAAAGACCAAAGTCATTTCACAGTTCATACATGTAACATACAAAGCAGATAATGAAGTTTAGCATCTTTAGGGAGATGAAACAGAGGAACCTACAGGGGTGAGGAGCATGTCATGAGTGGATGCCTTACCTCTAGCTCCTAATCATAACAGAACTTTCACACACAACAACACAGAGTTCATATTTTTAAACTTAAGCTAATTCGAATCCATGGTTAATAGGCTCACATACAGTCATCTAGCATGATCAAATCATTAAAGGGAAAGGGGAAGGGAATAGGGTAGAAGATAGAGAAATGAGAGTTGAACAATAATAACCATTCTAACAGCAAATCTAAGGCTTATAGCATTTTGACATGACAAACAAAGAATCAATAGCAGTCATGAAGATTTAAAAAGGTCACAGTGTTCAGAGATTGCTATTCATACTAACTTAAACATGAAGAATGACAACAGAATTTATCCAATTCATACACACAAGTTAACATCATCCTATAAACATTTTGACATTAACAAGGCAGTAAAGGGGAAAAAGGAAGAGGAAAACAGGATCTCTACCAAATTGAGGAAAACTAGGGAAACAAGAAGGGGTTGAACATTAATAAACAAGTATAAAATTCATATACATGTCATATAAATCCAAACAAGAATCAATAGAACTTATCAGCTCTCAAAATTAACCTAAAACATCACCCTAAATGTAAGAGAATAACAATAACAGTTCAGGTACTCAGGTTGAGATCATACATAGCAAGAAACAATAAAGAAGAGCAGAAAACAGGTAAATGGTAAGATCAAAGGGATTAAGAACAATAGGAGGGGTCAAGCATTTCATGAAACCAATTCTAAATCTTAATAAAAGATTCATGCTCAAGTTCATAACATTTGCATATCACATGGGTCGAACATAGACTAGTGTAACTATGGGGTTTCTATAGGGAAAGAGAAATAGTGTTACAAGATGATAATAGACATCCATTTAGATATGAATAAACAGCACTAATACTTAATCAATACATACATGAAATAGCAATATTTAGACAGGCTTAATAAACAAGATAGTAGCATGATTATAACAAAGGGGGTTGGGGAACAAACAGTAGAAAAATCAATCATTTCAAGAACAAAATAGGACAACATTCACATCATATCATTTACATCAGATAGCAATAGATATAGCTACGATTTCACTCTCATATCCACTGTTTTCACAAATTATACACTACCAGTGAGACCTCATTCCTCCAACACGAAATCATCACTCAAAATAAAAAAAAACTAACAGTCCAAAATTGAAACATATGTCTTTAAAACTAACAAAGAAGACCAAAACCCAGATTTTTACCAAGATTTAGACATTTCATAATGTAAAAAATGAAAATAAAATAGTAAAAAGAAGAGGGAAATGTGGTTTACCTTTTTTAGGGCAGCAACTTGGACCTTGAACTTCATCGGAAAACCTTACCACCACCAGATTAATATCAACCCCATTGAGAATTCAATTTTTTTAGTGCTTTCTTCCCCAATAGCTGACTGGTTTCGTGCTGTTAGAGAAACGATTCTCCAGAACCCCAATCTTTCCCCAAAATTAGCTGCTTTCGCATGCAGCTAGGGGAGGGGTATTTATAGGAGAAATTGGGGTGAAAAAAGAGGGAAAACAAAGGGTTTTTAGGGATTTTACTGAGGAATTTAAATTCCTCAGCTGGAGCAATGTTTCACAGCAACAAACTTGTACGAAGTTGTACAAGTTTTCACGGATTTAGCGGAAGGGGGTGACACCTGGTGTCCTCTAGAAGCTTCTGGATATATCAGTGCACCTTTAACGGATAGAAGGGGATGAAAAATAGGAATTTTAATGGGGGTAAAGGATGGTGAAGCTGTGAACGTTGAAGGCTGTTAGACGGGGTTGTCGTTTGTGAGAACGATGAAAGGAGTGAAGGATGAGGGGGCATACTGGTAAAGCTGAGGTGTTGTATGAAGCATGTTACTTCGTACAACAAGGGGAGTCGACGCGTGAGAGAAATAGAGGAGAGAAGAGGGGGCGTCTAAGGTTTCTGGGGTTTGAGCGGAGAAGAAGACGAGTGGAAGGGGGTGTTTGGTTGAACTGAGAGAAAGAGAAGATAAAAAGAGGGGTTAAGGGCGGATAGAAAAGGGGTTTGGGCTGGTAGGGCCGGGTCTTGAGCGGGTGAGGCAGTTTAAGGGAATTTTGGTATTGGGCTGGGGCGAATTTGGGTGTTGGGCCAACGGGTTGCGGTCAAAATTGGCCCAATAGAAGGCTGAAACAAAGGGTTGTGAGGGGGTGTTTATGATTTAGCCATATTTTACGAAATGTGGCCATTTCAATTTAACGCTATAGCCAAATTGGTAAAGAAATGAGTAGAATTAGGCTAAAATCAAAATAATAGGCTTAAAGATGAATTAATTTAAATTAATTTTGAGCTTTAATAAACTGAAACAATCCAAAATAATTTATTTAATACAAAATTACCTCTCTTAACAAATATGAAATTAATTTATTCAATTAATCTCATTTTGAATTAATTTGAAGGAAAATCAAGCGTTTAATCTCTTAAAAGACTTCTCTTATGAAATTACACTTTAAAATAATTCTTTAAGTAAAATCATATAAATTCCACATAATTAAATATGAAAAATATAAATTGTTACTCAGAATTATTATAAAGCTGATTTGAAAATACTTTATCCCCTTTTTACAAAAATAATTATTTCAAAAATTATTTAAAATTTAAAAAGGCTCAAGATTAATCTGTAATGTGGAGGGTAAAAATTAGGTGTCAACAACTGTCCCTCCCTTTGGTTAGGGTGAATGTAATGAACCCTGGGCAAAGGGAATTGATGTTCCCAATTTTATCCGACCACAGATTCATCTTCGTGAAGCGTTTGGTTTTAGCATGAATTTTAAGGAATTTCAAACTATCCCGGTTTCAGAGTATGGAGAGACTGGAAAGCTGGGGAGTAAGAGGATTGGGGGGGGAGTTAGGAATGCAGCTGAGTTTTCATCACAGAGCTCGCCTACATATCCCAGGACTCAGGGAATCAGGCTGCTTGTAGTTCGACTCAATCGGTGGAAAAGGTAATCTTTATGTTTAAGACAACCTTTGGCTCGGGAAGAGTGACAAATCGATTGAGCTATAGAAAAGAGGCTTGCAGCCTCTTAACTATGAATGTGGAGCTCTTCACACCCATAAGTAAGATTTTACCTAGATATAATTTCCAAAGCTCGAGGTATATCATCACCCAGATTTGAAAGGAAGGAATATTATTTCCAGCATGAGTTCAGAAAATACCCTGGATACGAAACTAAGACCGAAAAATAGGAAATACCCACATGCCTTATGAAAGGGGTGTGGTTTGATGGCGGTGGTGAGTTGTTCCTTAGCTCGCGTCCAAAGAGTTTGATATACCTCTTCGGACCGTGTCACAAGTCACTGCTAAGAAAAAGTTCTACGTTGTGATGCGTCCTTTTTGATGTAGTCCGCACCTGTGGTTTTGCTTTGAGAATTTCATCCTTCTCGGATGCTCTCGACGATATCTCAAAACAAAATGGTTAGCAGTAACAGAATTCCACTCGGAGAGGTAGTTTTTGGCCATACCTCATCGTTGGGTTATGTCTGAATCTCGGGTTGTGACATCTTTTGATGTGCTTTGTACCTGTTGTTCTAGTTTGAGATTTTCATCCTCTTGGATGTTCTTGGCAATATTTTGAAATAAAATGTTAGTAGTAAAGTAGCTCAATAAGGAGAGATAGCTTCGTACCTCATTTTTCCCTTATCTGTTGTTTTTTGAGGAAGATGACGTCCTTTCCTGTCTCTATCTTAGGAAATGGAAACTTCCATGACAATAAAACATGATAGCCTTTTTGGCTGTCAGATAGGATTGCTTGTGTGGCAATTTTCGAGTATGACGACCTTTATAGTTGTTTGATGGTGACGATCCTCTTGACTGTTTAATGGCATTCTCTTGAATGCGACAACCTTCTTGGCTTTAGGTAGCGGTCTTTTGCATATGACTTTGGGGTAAATCTCGTGTATCATCCGTATCGACACGACTAATAGATATTCCCTGAATTGTCAAGCCTTAGGTAATCTTACACATCATCTGAATTTGGATAGAGGCGGCTTACAAATGCCTTTAATTTGCCAGCTTTCGAGTAGTCTTGCACATCATCTGACTTTGGATAGAGGCGGCTTACATATGTCCTTCAAATTTCCAGTTTTTGGGTAATCCTGCACTTTTATCCAATCTTGGATGTAACACAACTTACATATTTCCCTTGAATTGCTAGCCTTTGGGTAGTCCTGCACAATATCAACGTGGATATGTCACGGTTTATAGATAACCCTTGGACTATTAATTTTTTGTAGTATTGCACTTTTATCCAATTTTGGATATTATTGTGACTTACGCATTACCCTTGAACTGTCAATCTTCAGGTGATCTCGCACACTATCCAGTTTCAGATATCACTGTGTCTTACAAATAACTCTTAGTCTGTCAAATTTTGGGCAATCTTGAACACTATCCGGTTTCAGACATCGCTGTGACTTACAGACGACCTTTGGCCTTCTAATTTAGGAAAATTCGATTCATCGTACAATTTGGATAGCGTCTTATAGTCATCCCCCAGACTATATGCTTTTAGACCTTGACGGAAAGCAGTATTTCATTTCAGGGGTGGCAAGGCCTTTGCCACATGATCAAATATAACTACATCTTCTGATGATTGATGCTTTCGAATAAAGGTGCATAAATATCCTCGATGTCAGACTCCTCAGTCTCACGCGATCTCGGATGTAAACATGCTGCATGCCAGTTTTGACATAACGAATGATAATGTTGATGATATCTTTATTGCCAGAAGACTCCGTCTCACGCGATTCTGGATATAAATATGCTAAGGTCGATCCTGCGCAGCTAGTGCGACTTGGGGACTCCCATGAATGTCATCCTCTTTGAAGCCAACTGGAAGAGGGACATAGTCTTGGCAGGGGATGTGTATCTACGATATATAATGATGATGGTCTTCTTGACATGCAAATATGAATGACCCTCTTGGCATGGTCCTCTTGACATGGCCCTCTCGGCATGGTCCTCTTGACATGGCCCTCTCGGCATGGTCCTTTTGACATGGCCCTCTCGATATGCAAATGTGAATGGCCCTCTCGGCATGGTCCTCCTGACATGGCCCTCTCGGCATGCAAATATGAATGGCCCTCTCAGCATGGTCCTCTTGACATGGCCCTCTCGGCATGCAAATATGAATGGTAATGCGATATGATGCCATACAATAAGATGAAGCACAATATAATATGATGCAATGCGATATGTTAAGATATGATGCGACATAATGCTATGCCATGTGATGCAATATGGTGCAATACAACAGTATGCAATGTGTCATGGTGCAATATGAATGAAAAAATGTGATGTCGTGTATTGATGTATGATGCAATGTCCCATAGGGAAGTTGTGGAAAACATCACCTTTGGTCTTTATGTTGACTCCTTTGTGGGTACCTGCACTCAAGGCAAACGGTTAGTTGACACAGTGTCGCTTTCACTAGTGACTACAGTCAAGATTTGAAAGACTTTAAAGACAACATCTATGAAGCTGATCAAAATAACTTTTGTTCAAAATGTGAGCGAAATGGTCGTGCCCACTTCCGGGGATAGCCATAAATACCGTTTTGAACATTGTCTGTTCGGTGTGATTCCTGGCTTGCCAATAATTGGTGGAGAGTGTCGTTGCTCTTTTGTTTGGGTACCCCAATTTGAAGCTGACCAAAATGTCCTGATCCTTTTGGGGACTTAAGAACGTTATCAGTTTCTCCTTATCTAGTAGTTTATGTGAGCTACCAGAAAATTCGTCCGCTTTAGAGACTTTTGCCTCTTTGGCTTC
This sequence comes from Jaltomata sinuosa, assembly GCA_003996215.1. NCBI lineage: Eukaryota > Viridiplantae > Streptophyta > Magnoliopsida > Solanales > Solanaceae > Jaltomata > Jaltomata sinuosa. The sequence continues at coordinate 73,231 of QJPP01001625.1, read as the reverse complement.
TTCCTGCTGTTTTGGGCTTTTCTTGCCAAATTTTAAGGCATCTGGTCTCATTGCGTTTCTTTGAATGAGAGACTGCTTTCTAGTATACTTTTGGGGATAACCTGCATCTACAGAAAAATTATTAGTTTTGTCGAGACTGGCCTGTGTTGACCTCCTTCGATCTTCTGCTCCTGGTTCTGTCTTCTCTGCGTGCTTTCCAACCTAGGGTATTTGTCCCCCTCGACTCTCCCCGGGCCACTATAGACATAAGACAAAATCACATTAAAAGAGTAAAACTCATCTTTTGAAAAAGGATATTTTGGAAAGGTCTCTGCCTGTCATGTCATGTACTAGCTCAACGAACGTCTTTTATTCGAGGTCTTGACATTTTTGACATACTACTGGCGGACTACGAAGATCCTTTATTTTCCTAGCTGGGGAACTCGGAAATGATTTTCGAGAAATCTGTCACAATTGAGGATTAATCCACTTGGGAATTTCTTTGAAGTAGACTCTGATCTCTTGGTGTTGAGGAATTCGTCGGAGTTTGATGTTGAACTCTTGAATGAAGCTTGGTGGAAATTTTGGGGTACTCCTCAAAATATCTGCCCTAGTTAAAGGTTTCATAGCGGACCTTATTCCTTTGGCAGGAGACTTGAGACTCTGTGGGGATTGCGAGATTATTTCTCGATATTTATTTTGGTTACTCTTCGGCCTACTCCGCATTCTTTCAGGGGAACTCTTCGGAGTCTAATTCCCTTCGTCTTCCGAATTTTTGAGATTCCTTTCTCAAATATTCTGCCCCAGTTTCCATATCCTGGGCGATACGACCGAATCTACACGCATTCTCCTATTTTGTTGGAGATGACCTTTGTCTTCTGAATTTTTTGAGATTCCTTTCTCAAAATATTTTGCCCCAGTTTCCATTTCCTGGGGTGATATAACCGAACCATTGTGGCGCCTACGTATCCCATTGAGGTAGGAATCAGGTCAAACGTAGTTCCCACACTCAAAGTGGGAGAATAATGGAAATAAATAAAGAGATGACTGAGGATGACACAAGCCTCCTACGTATATCATTCTTGAGAATTCAGGTCAAATGTGGTTCGTACAAAGAGGATAGGGATGTTCTGAGCTATTACAAGGCATAAAATGATTACAACCAGGAAATGCGATTACAGAGAAAGGAAATTAAAGGAAAACTATACCTAAGCATAGTATCTCTTCACAACATCTGAATTGATCGGTTTGGTCCACACTTAACCGTCCATCTCGGATAGGATCAGAGCTCCTCTGGATAACACTTTCTAGACGACATACGGACCTTGCCAATTGGGTGCAAACTTTCCTTTGTATTCCTCCTGGTGGGGAAAAATGCGTTTGAGAAACAGTTGTCCTATGGCAAACATGCGAGCCCTTACCCTTTTGTTGAATGCACGAATCATTCCTTGTTGGTACAACTGACCATGGCATACGAAACACATCCTTTTCTCATCAATCAACATGAGTTTCTCATGACGAGCGCGAACCCATTCTTTATTTCTCAGTCCGGCTTCTTGAATGATCCTAAGGGATGGTATTTCAATTTCAGCGGGTATTACTACCTCAGAACCATATACCAACACATACGGGGTCACTCTAGTTGAAGTCCTAACGGTCTTCCGGTATCCCAATAAAGCATAAGGCAACATCTCGTGCCAAGATCTATGATTGTCGACCATCTTTCTAAAGGTCTTCTTGATATTCTTGTTGGCGGCTTCCACAGCTCTATTCATTTGTGGATGGTATGCGGTCGAATTGCGGTGAGTGATCTTGAATTGTTCACATACTTCCTTCATCAAGTGACTGTTCATATTTGCTCCGTTGTCGTTAATAATTGACTCGGGGATCCCGAATCTGCAGATTAGGTTGTTCTTAACAAGATCAGCTACGAACTTCTTAGTCACAAATTTGTAAGAAGCAGTTTCCACCCACTTGGTGAAGTAATCAATAGCTACCAAAATAAATCTGTGGCCATTTGAGGCAGATGGCTCGACGGGACCAATGAAATCCATGCCCCAGGCTACAAAAGGCCAAGGTGCGCTCATTGCATGAAGCTATTTAGGTGGCACTCAAATCAAATCTCAGTGGATCTAGCACTTGTGACATTTTTGCACGAAATTGCTACAATCATTTTCCATGGTCATCCAAAATTATCTAGTTCGCAAGATCTTCTTGGCTAGGGTGAATCCATTCATGTGGGGACCTCACACTCCAGCGTGTACTTCTTCTAACAACCTTGTGGCTTCATCCGAGTCAACGCATCTTAAGAATCCAAGGTCTGGAGTCCTCCTGTACAGGATTTCTCCATTTAGGAAAAAGTTGTTGGCCATTCGGCGAATGGTTTTCTTTTGGTTGGCGATCGCATCTTCGGGATAGGCTCCAACTTCTAGGTACCTCTTGATATCATAATACCGTGGTTTTCCATCCAATTCTTCTTCGACTTGTACAAAGTGTGCAGGTTGCTCTTTGATATCCATTACCAATGGGTTGATGTAATTCTAATCCGGATGCTGAATCATGGAGGATATGGTTGCCAAGACATCGGCAAACTCATTCTGAATCCTCCAAGTATGCTTGAACTCAATCTTCCTGAATCTCTTGCACAGATTTTGGACCATCCTCACGTATGACACGATTTTAGGGTTCTTCACAACCCACTCACCTTGAACTTAGTGAATTACTAAATCAGAATCACCTATGACCAAAAGTTCTTGGACATTCATATCAATAGACAGTTGGATACCGAGAATACAGGCTTCGTACTCGGCCATGTTGTTAGTGCACGGGAATCAGTGTTTAGCTGTTACTGGGTAGTGCTGAACAGTTTCTGATACCAAGATTGCTCCAATGCCCGAACCTTTGAAGTTGATCGCTCCGCCAAAGAACAATCTCCAACCAGGGTATGACTCAACAATATCCTCACCTATGAACAGGATCTCTTCATCGGGGAAGTAAGTTCGGAGTGGCTCATAGTCTTCATCAACCAGATTTTCTACCAGATGGTCCGCTAAGGCTTGTCCCTTGATTACTTTTTGAGTCACATATATAATGTCGAACTCGCATAGCAACATTTTCCATTTGGCCAATTTTCCCGTAGGCATGGCCTTTTGGAATATGTACTTCAGGGAATCCATTATGGAAATGAGATACGTCATATAGGATGATAGGTAGTGCCTCAACTTCTGGGCGACCCAAGTCAATGCACAACAAGTCGTTTCTAGCAAAGTATAATGAGCCTCGCACGGAGTGAACTTCTTACTTAGATAATAAATCGCTCGTTCTTTCTTTACAGTTTCATCATGTTGTCCCGGGACACACCCAAAGGCATTTTATCAAATCGACAGATACAACAATAACGGGCTTCCTTCTCTTGGAGGAACCAATATCGGCGGACTGGACAAGTAGTCTTTGATGAGATCAAAAGCTCGCTGGCACTCCTTGGTCTAATTAGTCAGTGCATCTTTCTTCAATAACTTGAAGATGGGTTCACAAATAATCGTTGATTGGGCTATGAACCGACTAATATAATATAATTCAATCTTCCCAAGAAACTTATGACCTCCTTCTTGGTGTTCGGGGGAGGAAACTCCTGAATTTATCAGATCTTTGAAGGGTCGAGCTCAATGCCCCTTCTACTGACTATAAATACCAATAGCTTGCCAGCTGGCACTCCAAAAGCACACTTTGTGGGATTCAGCTTCAGGTTATATTTTCTCAGTCGGTCAAAGAACCTCCTTAGATGAGTTAAGTGATCCGAACTCTCACGGGATTTGACAATCACATCATCCACTTATACCCTGATCTCTTTGTGAATAATATCATGAAAAATGGTTGTCATGGCTCGCATATAAGTAGCACCCGCATTTTTGAGACTAAATGGCATTACTCGATAATGGTAAATACCCCAGGGGGTGATAAAGGCTATTTTTTTCTGCATCTTCTTCATCCATTAAGATCTAATGGTACCCGGCGAAACAATCCACGAATAACTGTATCTCATTCTTCGCACAGTTGTTGATAAGGATGTGGATGTTGGGCAATGGAAAGTTGTCTTTGGGACTGGCCCTGTTCAGGTCTCGATAGTCGAAACATATTCTGATCTTCCCATCTTTCTTAGGAATTGGGACAATGTTGGCCAACCAAGTCGGATACCTTGTGACTTCCACAACTCCGGACTAAATTTGTTTGGTCACTTCTTCCTTGATTCTCAGACTTAGATCCGGCTTGAACTTTCGAATCTTCTGCTTGATTGGATCAAATCCTGGATTAACAGGCAGCTTGTGGGAGACTATGTATGTGCTTAGCCCTGACATATCGCTGTAGGCCCAAGCAAATATGTCAATGTACTCTCTGAGCAATCTGATGAGCTCTCTCTTCTGCACCTCTATCAAATGGACACTGATTCTGGTTTCTTTGACTTCTTGGTCATCTCCTAGATTGACCGTCTTGGTTTCCTCTAGATTAGGCTTTTCTTGGTTCTCAAAGTCTTTTAATTCTTCTGTCAGTTCCTTAGGAACCATAGTTTCCTCATCATATTCCTTGAAATCATCCTCATCTAACTAAGTTTGTTTGTTAAGCTCTTGACACGACATGAAAGTGGCAGGTTTTATCTTATTATTACTGAAATCAAAACGAAACAGGTTAGAAAATAACAAGCAAGCACAAACAATTTTGAACAACAAATATTTTCAAAATAAGGAGGCTTTCTTTTAAAATCTAGAAATATTTAGAAACTATGGCTACCACCTACATAAATGCAGGTGCGTGCCTTTTGGAAAGAAGTAAACAGTACGAGGAAATTTAAAACATAAAAGGCGGGTCGCGGAGCCTCATCGGACCATTGCCAAATTTTGTAAAAACAAAGTCTTTGTCTACCCAGCCGAGTGGAGAGTAGCCAAGGGAGTGGCGACCTAGTTTTACAACTTCTCGCCAGGTTCGATGTTCCTGATTGTGGTCGTTTTGGGAGCTTCTTCCGCTATAGCATCACACTCCTCAAACAGGTCCCCTATTTCATCCTCCAACTAATCACTTGGAGGGCTGATGCACACTGGGAATGATTGATACAAATAAGGAAGTGGCTTGGGCAGTCCTGACTACCTCTTTTCTTTGTTGTTGGTTTCACCTTATTGGATCATATACCCCAATCCGTGCTTGCTCAACTGTCCAGGGATACTCAAAGGTTTGATCCGATTGTCAGAGAGTTCCTTCCTAGACTCGAGCCTGGTTCATAACCACACCTCAGCATTGTGGTCGCAAACATCTTGTAAATGGGTGGCATGGGAGTTTGATAAGCCAGGTCCTCTTCTGTGGCATTCAATATTTCCACCGTGTAGAAGTCACTCCCTCTTGGTACCTCTTCGATTGTGCGGACACAACCATTTGGGCGACTTAGGTGGCTACCCTCTTCATGAATCACTACTTCCTGCCCTTCCCAAACGAATTTTAGCATCTGGTGTAGGGTAGATGGCACAACTCCAGCTTCGTGAATCCATGGCCGCCCCAAAAGCAAATTGTAACTAGTGGTAATATCCATGACCTAGAACTCTGTTCGAAATTCAGTGGGTCCCATCAAGATGTATAAGTTGACTTCTCCAAGGGTATCTCTCTGTCCTCCATCAAAGGCTCTCACATTGATCCTGCTTTGACGAATCTTTCCCAAATTGTATTCCAACTGGGTCAGTGTAGACAATGGACAGATGTTCAATCCTGATCCTTCATCGATCAGTACCCTGTTCATGACTTTTTCTTGACCCTGAATAGTGATATGTAGAGCCTTGTTGTGCATCACGCCTTCAAAAGGCAACTCATCTTCACCGAAATAGATGCGGCGGCTTCCCAGGACTTGGCTTGCCATGGCAGTCAAATTTTCTGCACTGGTACTTGTGGGCACGTAATCTTTATTTAGAACCTTCAGTAACGCCTTTCTGTGGTATTGGGAACTCATCAACAAAGCCGAAATAAAAATTTGAGCTGGGGTCTTTTCCAAATGCTTCACGATCGAATACTCCTTGGGTTGCATCCTCCTCCAAAATTCTTCTGCTTCGCCTTTAGTGATTGCCCTTTTCTGCAGACTCTTCTTATAAGCATCATCTACCAGATTATCAGCGACATAAAATCTCCCAGATCTTGTCATGCCATGAGTCACAGCGGCTTCAATTATGAACTTTTTTTTAGCCGGCACCAACACAACAGATTGTGGCTTCTACGCGATTCTCAAAGCCTCTACAGACCTTTCTAGTTCCTCAAGATTTCTAGGGCTCGCCGGTACTATGGACTTGCTTGTGAACCATTCTTCCTTTATTTCGATCATGTTTACAGTGGCTCTTCCATGATAAGGAAGTGGGTTGTTATTAACATTTGGCGGTGTTGTCTGTAAGGTGACTACCTTCTGATCGATCAAATCTTGAATATTGTGTTTCAAATTGACACAATCCTCTATACTGTTCCCTTTGCCTCCTGAGTGATAGGCATAATGTCGATCAACTTTGTAGAAAGGACAGTTGACATTGCCTGGTTTATGCTGAATGGGCTGAACTAATCCGGCGGTTTTTAGTCTTTCATACAACTAAGTTTCTGTTTCGGCCAATTGAGTGAAAGTTCGAGGAACTTTCTTTTCCAAATTTGGTCGAGGGAGACCAGGGTTAGCGGGAGGTGGAAACCGATGGTTGTTCTGATTTTCAGGAGCCCTTTGGTACATTGGAAAATTCTGGGGAAGGGTTTGGTTGGTGGGCTACATATTTGGAATTGGAGCTTGGTAGACAGGCTGTGTATAGAATATAGGTTGAGGGTTTTGCGGAACTGGGGGAGGGGTCGTTGGAACAAGTGGCTTCTTATAACCAGCTCCGAAGGGTTTATGTGGTTTTGGAATAGGATTAAAAGACACCAAAGATACCTCTTCTCTCTTTTTCTTGGGGGGGTGGTTGGTCCTGAAGAAACCAGGGTCTTGGCGATCTTGCCACTGTGGATCCCTTCTTCTACAATGTCTTTGATTTTGACTAAGTCGGTGAACTGGGCCTTTACCGCTGATATCATCTTATCATAAGCTTCAGACTCCTGAGTGCGCATAAACACCACACTTATTTCTTCCTCGGTCATGGGAGGATGGACTCTTGCAGCCTCCTTTCTCCACCTGTAAGCATAATCTCTGAAATCTTCATTGGATTTTTGCCTGATGCGTCCCAAGGAATAGCGATTCGGGAGGACTTTTACGTTGTATGCAAATCTCTGGGCAAAGTCTCGGGAGATATCGCTCCACTTGGACCACTTTTTCAATTCTTGGGAGGTAAACCATTCCAATGCCTCTCCATTCAGACTTCGACTAAAGAGTGTCATTAGCAGGACGTCGTTCCTTCGGGCGCTGACCATCTGATCACAGTAACTCCTTAGGTGGGCTTCGGGACTCCCAACACCATTGAAGATTTCAAACTTTGGAATTTTGAATCCTTCTGGCAGGTTCATCTCAGGGTGAATGCAGAGATCGTCATAATCGTAGCCCTTCTCGTAAGGCAAATTTTGCAACTCTCGAATCTGGCCCATTTCCTCCCTTATTTTTGCCATATAGAGGTCGCATTTCATTTCTGTGGCCTTCACTCTCTTTCTTTCTCTTCATAATGATCTAACTCAGAGTTCTCCTGGAGGATGGGGTATGGTTCTGTTATGGTATGAAGCGGGGGGTAGGTTCAGCACGGGTGAGGGCTGGATGTGTGGAGTAGTATTTGGGTACGTGGGGGTAAAGCTATGTGGGTTAACGACGTTGGTGACATTAGGATGGTTGTTTTGAGAGTTGTAGGCGTTTTGTGGAGTGTTCTGGAGGTTTGGAGGGTTCTGTGGGAGATAGGCACTTGGATTATTATTCTGGTTAGTATGTTGAACAGGGGGAGTATGGGTCTGGTATAGGTACCTGACGAGGGAGGGGTTATTGTAGACAGGTTCATTTGAAGGCCTGGGAATGGAAGAGGAGGGGATGTCTTTTGGTTGATTTCCAGTTTGTGGAGAATTGAGTGAAGGGTTTTAAGGAGGGGGCTGAGAGTCGCCCAAAGCAGGAGTATTGGCGGCGATTGCAAAGCTAGCCATGTCTTTTGCCTTTTGCACTTCTTCCTTCATCTTTTCTATTTTCTTCGCAAGCTCTGCGATCATTTCATTCTATTCAACGATGACACTGTCCCTTATAGCCAAGGTATTTTCTTCCTCACTATCAGTCATTCTTTCTTCAGACAAGCGAGGGTCAGAGGATGAATCTAAGCGTGCTTTCGAGCGAGTGAAGTAAGAGTGTTCAACCAGTTTTTGTCAATACAAACCAATTTCTTTTATCTGTTGAAACGAAAAACAACTCAAGGGCCACTATGTTAGGTTTCATTAGTGACAAATAATGCAAAATATTTAGCATGAAATAAGCATATAGAAATTTCTTTTAAACATATAAAAGTTATTTTTCGTCAAGGCGTCCACGAGTGGTTTTAACTCAATTATCTCAAAGGAAAGGATTTTGTCCGTTGATTTGGGATAAGTAGGCTTCGTCAGGAAAGGTTGATTTTATTGATCTTGTAGCATCTTTTCCTGTTATCCTTCTGAACTCTTTGTCGTCTTTGTCAGAGTGGGAGAATGGCAATTTCTTTAAGACATGGGCCGAGCCTCGAAGGCTGCCTACGTATCTCACGAAGGAGAATTCAGGCCCTACGTAGTTTGAACTTGTGATAGATAATTTGTATCATTTCATTTCATCCATTATTCTAAATACAAGGGGAACGTAAAATACGACATCGAAAATAAAAATAAAGAAACTAAAAGCTAAAACTCTGCTACTTCTGCTACTTTCAGCTCTGGATGATGGGATCTTCTAGACTCTTCTCGATTTTTTATTCAAGGATGATAAGGGGGAAACTCCAGCTCGATTTTTCCCATGTCAATATGGTATTCCAAATCGATTCGAAAGTGGCGACAAGTCTCGATATCATGGCCTCCGACCCCTTTGTGGTAGTGGCAAACTTCTTTCCCCTAACGCCAAGCCCTGGGCATCTTCCCCAGTTTCCTTTCCACGGGATCCAGAATCCCGATTTGGACCAGCTTAGTATCGATTTCATAGTAAGTATCCTGGAAGACAGTGAAATCATAGCGATGAATCATCCTTTCCTCAGTGATGGTCATGCCATAGCATACTTGGTCATAAGAAGGATGGTTCGGGCCTCCACAGATGGCTTATCTGGCCGTTAGTGATCATGTGATAAATCTGGGCTCTTAGGGCATTGCATTCATCGGTAGTGTGTCCTCTTCAACGTGGATTATAGGCGCATTTTTTGTGCTCATTGTGAGGGTGATATCCGAATCCCTCATATTGGTCAGGATGCAGGACCCCCATAGCTTTCAGAGTCTCGTAAATTTCTGAACAGAGAATCACCTTTGGATTTTTGGTATATTCAAGAAAGTGAACGTTGAGGGTGATGGGCTTCCCTCCTGGCCTGAATCTGGAAGGACAAATAGCATCACCCGTGACCTTGGTCCAGTGGCGGACTCTCATGTCAAAGAGTTGGGTCCTTTCAGCAGTGATCTCCATGGGCATTTGCTTATTGTCTTCAGGTTCTTCGGTTACTCCTTCCTTCCTTTTGTTGACCTGCTCCACCCCTCCAGTGACATCTTAAAACCTTAGAAGAAGTTCTTTGAGTTCTAGGTCAAATTCTGGTTCGGTCTTAGTCTCAGTTTTTCCCAGTATTTGGTCAATTGCAGCAATCCTCTCTTTAGACTTGGCGGTCTGCTCTTCCACCTCCTTGGACTGAGCTAAGGCAATTTTAATGAGTTGATCGACTCTTTCATGCTTTCTCTGAACCTCCTCCATTTCCTCTCGGATCCTTAGCATTCTCTCTCGCATAGTCACGACCTCCATTTAAACCTTTCCTGAAAGAACGGAGATTTTTTAGGAAGTTTTTAGATGCTTTAGGATTTTCGGAGAAACTTAGAAGACTTGGAGTACTTTGGTCGGATTTTACATAGTGAGCTTATATTTTTACCTACAGTGTTCTAGAAAATTTCGGCATGGAGTGGACCAATTTTTCCTTGATTCACGCAACACACATAACACATAAAACAATTTATATCACAATAATATCATGATAATATCATAGTAATATCGCGTCCTAACTGGGTGACCTTTTTATACCAAGGTTAGACCTAGCGAGTTTGAAAGACGTATGTGACGTATTTGAACCATTCTATTGCCCCCAAAATAGCATGTATCTATATATGGAATATTTCCCTTTTAAAGGGATACTAATGCTAGCTGAAAGGGGTATACATTTTAGGGGAAAGGATATTTGCACAAAAGTCACGCCCATGCAGGGGCTAATTTAGGTAAAGTAAAGACATATATGGAAATAAAACCCACACAGGGGAAAAGATACTAAATATATGATGTGGAAGGTACTTTCTCGGTCTTGTTCCTCTTGGATGCTCCGGCAATGCTCCTAAGCTCGAATTTGCTCAACCACATGTCGCTCTGGAGTTTCACCACTTGTTCATGCATAGGTAATGCCCCGGCCTCCAAGGATTTCCTGGTAATTTTTGAATCAAGCTGGGCTATTCCCATTCTCATATCTTCGAGTTCTCGAGGCAACCCTGCTATAGTGCGTTGATCTTCTTCTCTTTTCATAAGAAATACTTTCTCTCTTCTAGCCATTTCCTCTTGGAGATTCAGTAATTGGAGACGGAGATTGGGTCTGGAGTCAACCTGTGGTTCTGATATAGATACTTCTGCAACATCTGCCTTCAACCACTGCTTATAGCCGAATTCTCCTGCTATACCTGGGATCGAACCTGTCTGGGGCCAAAGTCTCTAGACCTATTTTCTCAAGTGTCTTCCAATTGTGCTGGATCCTTGAAGCTTTCGAGACTTTTTAATGTTCCTCATAGTCGATGACATAGCAACCCATGTGAATGGTCGCTGGCTCGATTTGAACCCTTCCAAATTGTCTAAGAACCCTTTACGGAGCATAAGGTCGGATCCCACGAATTTCCGAGAGAGGGAGGAAAGCTAGATCATGACATTTCATAATTACTTCCTTCGAGTGAAAATCATCGAACATCATCTGCACATTATCTTCTCCAAGCTCACAAAAGCTTGGGCCCATCCTATCTTGGTCCTATTTTTGGTGCCTTTATCTATAAGCACTCCTACCAACACTGCAAAGTTATCGATTCCATCTGGGTTGGGGATTTCCTGGCTTCCATTATCTTTGGCCAGATGCTTGAGAATTTGGAGTAGGTTGCACCCTTGGAAGTAACGATGACCGTTCTTGCATTTCCCCAAAGCTCTATAAATATCAGATAAGATGACAGGTACTAGAGGAAAATAGCTGACGGTGGTTCCTTCTATCAGGCCATGGAACATGGTATGGGCCACCATTATTATCTGGGTGTTGATGCAGAGTTGTTCATTTAGAGGAAATACCATGATTCCTAAAAGAGCAATAGCGAACGCCAATGATCGGGTCTTGTCCCACTCTTGAAACGTGTAGAATTTTCCTTGGTACTGAAAGAACCCTTTCCTAGTGGCAAAGTGGTTGTAGAGTTCTTGAAAGGAGATACTTGGACCCCTTATCCACGGGCATTGATTCTCCTGCAAGTGGAGATACTTTGCAATCTGAGTCGGGTTGGGTTTTTTTGGTATTAAGATGCCTTGTTTGATGACTTAATCTCCTTTCATTGGCTGTCCCCGCGGTCTCTAGGCAATCCCTGAGTTCTTCTATCGTTGAGGTCATTTCCATCGTTCTGAATCAGAACACCATTTTCTTGTTGTCCTAATACCCCATTAAAACCTCGATCAATTCTGGCCAGGCCTCCATATCTAATAAAGATGGCAAATGTCCCATATACTAACGGACTGTCCTCTGACGGTTAGGACCTAGATTTATCCACCACATTCGGAGGAGGAGAGGTGCCTCTTTTACCATGTCAAACTTGAGGAATTTTGACATCATACAAAATAGAATAACCTGTTAGGCCCCACCCCAGGACAGTAGTTCGATTAAAACACATACGTCTTTCAAACAATACTTAGTTGGATGCTATGTCATTGCGTCGAAAACCCGTTGACATATTTTGGTGGTTTACTAATGGACTTAATATCCCTTTGATATTAAGAAATCCTAGGCTAATTCCTATTTTCGGGATTTGGTTTCGCTCTATCCTGAGTTTCTAGAATGGGTTTCGAAATTGTCCGGGATCTCGAGCGGAAAACCCAAACTTGAAACAACAAGTGACCGTTAACCGACTGCGGGTCAACTACTTCACTCGTCTGTTTCAAAAATTGTGTGTTTTGTCAAGAACGACCGCAAAAATTTGCATAATTTCCTTTTTACCCCTAATGCATTCTAATGCTTTGCCAAGAGAGGAGGAAAATGCCATGAACAGTTTATAATTGCGGAAAAAGTAAACAATTAAGGAAAACAATAAAGTTACTAATTATTACAATTTTTGAATAGTTAGTCAAACAATTTAGTTTCAACCAATAAGGTTAGAACCTAGTTGAATTATCCCCAGCGGAGTCGCCATTTCTGTTTTGATCCTTTTTTGGTAAGGACGGAAAAACATGGCTTTGTTTATTGAAAATCGTTTCGAAAATCTAAATAAAGTTTCCAAAATGTCTTAAATTTAAAGCAAGAGTTTCCACTTAGTTTTTATAAAGTAAAAACCAAAAAAAAACTTATAAGGATTTTCAAAACCCCAAAACAGATAAAGCTTTCAAAAATCGAGAGATTAAGGGTAAGGGTTCAGGTTAATAATCTTGGAAGAGTTTTAAGGCACCAAGAGTATCCGCTAAACTGCGGTTGCCCGGGCTTGTTTGAAAAACTAACTTGTTGACTAACTTTTGAAAATGAGTTTGATTTGTTATGAAAACATCTTGTTTTTAGAAAGAATTAATTTTAAAAGATGATATATGAAAGATTGTTTTTATACACATGGGGGAAAAGAGTTGACATTTAAAAAGGGTTTTTATGAACAATTCGAGTAAAATAGTAATTAACATATATAAAAAAAGCGTTTGAACAGAAATTTTTATTTCGTTTAGGGATAATTTAACTAAGTTTTGCAAAGTTAGTCCAAATTATACAATTAAAATTAATTAGCAATTCAAAGGCATAAAACATAGGAAATTAAGCTAATCCTGTTCTAATTCTAGTGTATGGGCCCTCTTTAGGCCCACCGCCATTTTCACTATGGACTTAGTCCACTTTTTCATCTTTTAGCCCTTTGGTCTACTACTGCTACTGAATATCATGGGCTTGGCCCATTTTTTTTTATCTATTTAGTCCACTTGGACTTTTCTGATGGTATCACTTGGGCTTGGACCATTTTCCTTCGGCTGCTGCTGCTTCTGTCTTCAATAACTCAGCCCTTTGGGGGCTTATTCATGCTGGAACAATGGACAGTTTTGGGAGTCCAGTTGGATTCCACCAGATTTTATGCATAGAAAGAGTAAAAATAGATAAAGATTAGTACATATTTTAACTAAATTAAGCAAGAGTAATTCAAACAATGTATAAATTTCATACTTTAAAAAATATTTCTTGACGACCAATTTACCAATACACAGGAATTCATGCAAAGTTTAAAATATGTGAAACAAGATACCAAGTCACAAATTCATCACCTAGGGATTATATTATCACAATTACAAGACTTCAAATCTTTCAAATATTCATAAATGTTGATCATTTTTTCCAGAAATCAAAAGGGCAAGAGATTGATTCAGATATACACATATACACATGTTTGAAAAGAAAAAGAGCATGGCATGGAGACACAAATCAGTCTAAAATATACTTAGCAAACTTAATCATACTTAGTCACTCTTAACACTCAAACTTTTAAACATTGAAACATAGGGAGCGTGCAGATTTTGAGTTACACAAGGGACCTTTGAACAGCTCTAACACAGATCATTTAAGCAAGAAAGACTAGTTAAAGAGCCTAATCTAGACATCACACATTAACCACAGATAAGTCAAGCATGCTGGACAAGTTTTTTCCTTTTAAAACATCAATCACTAGTTCAAAATCACATGAGAATACAAGAGAGGGATATATAAGCAGACTGTTATCATGGTAAAGACCAAAGTCATTTCACAGTTCATACATGTAACATACAAAGAAGATAATGAAGTTAGCATCTTTCGGGAAGATGAAACAGAGGAACCTACAGGGGTGAGGAGCATGTCATGAGTGGATATGCCTCACCTCTAGTTCCTAATCATAACAAAACTTTCACACACAACAACACAGAGTTCAGATTTTTAAACTTAAGCTAATTCTAATCCATGGTTAATAGGCTCATATACAGTCATCTAGCATGATCAAATCATTAAAGGGAAAGGGAAAGGGAACAGGGTAGAAGATAGAGAAATGAGAGTTGAACAATAATAACCATTCTAACAGCAAGTCTAAAGCTTATAGCATTTTCACATGACAAACAAAGAATCAATAGCAGTCATGAAGCTTTAAAAAGGTCACAGTGTTCAGAGATTGCTATTCATACTAACTTAAACATGAGAGAATGACAAAAGAATTTAACCAATTCATACACACAAGTTAACATCATCCTATAACCATTTTGACATTTACAAGGCAGTAAAGGGGAAAAAGGAAGAGGAAAATAGGATCTCTACCAAATTGAGGAAAACAAGGGAAACAGGAAGGGGTTGAACATTAATAAACAAGTATAACATTCAGATACATGTCATATAAATCCAAACAAGATATCAATAGAACTTATCAGCACTCAAAATTAACCTAAAACATCACCCTAAATGTGAGATTATAACACTAACAGTTCAGGAACTCAGGTTGATATCATACATAGCAAGAAACAATAAAGAAGAGAAGAAAACATGTAAAGGGTAAGATCAAAGGGATTAAGAACAACATGAGGGGTCAAGCATTTCATGAAACCAATTCTAAATCTTAATAATAGATTCATGCTCAAGTTCATAACATTTGCATATCACATGGGTCGAACATAGACTAGTGTAACTATGGGGTTTCTACAGGGAAAGGGAAATAGTGTTACAAGAGGATAACAGACATCCATTTAGACATGAATAAACAACACTAATACTTAATCAATACATACATGAAATAACAATATTTAGACAGGCTCAATAAATAAGATAGGAGCATGATTATAACAAAGGGGATTGGGAACAAACAATAGAAAAATCAATCATTTCAAGAACAAAACAGGACAACATTCACATCATATCATTTACATCAGATAGCAAAAGATATAGCTACGATTTCACTCTCATATCCACTGTTTTCACAAATTATACACTACCAGTGAATCCTCATACCTCCAACACGAAATCATCACTCAAAATAAAAAAAAAATAACAGTCCAAAATTGAAACATATGTCTTTAAAACTAACAAACAAGACCAGAACCCAAATTTTTACCAAGATTTAGACATTTCATAATATAAAAAATGAAAATAAAATAGTAAAGGGAAGAGGGCAAGGGGGTTTACCTTTTTTAGGGCAGCAACTTGGACCTTGAACTTCACCAGAAAACCTTACCACCACCATATTAATATCAACCCCGTTTAGAATTCGATTTTTTTTAGTGCTTTCTTCCCCAATAACTGACTGGTTTCATGAGGTTAGAGAAACTATTCTACAGAACCCCCAATCTTTCCCCAAAATCAGCTGCTTTCGCATGCAGCTAGGGGAGGGGTATTTATAGGAGAAATCGGGGTGAAAAAAGAGGGGAAAACAAAGGGTTTTTTAGGGATTTTGCTGAGGAATTCAAATTTCTCAGCTGGAGCAACGTTTCACAGCAACAAACTTGTACGAAGTTGTAAAAGTTTTCATGGATTTAGTGGAGGGGGGTGACACCTGGTGTCCTCTAGACGCTTCTGGACGTGCCAGTGCACCTTTAACGGAGAGAAGGGGATGAAAAATGGGAATTTTAACGGGGCTAAGGGATGGTGAAACTATGAACGTTGAAGGCTGTTAGACGGGGTTGTCATTTGTGAGAACGATGAAAGGAGTGAAGGATGAGGGGGCGTACTGTTAAAGCTGGGGTGTTTTACAAAGCGCGTTGCTTCGTACAACAAGGGGAGTCGATGCGTGAGAGAAATGGAGGAGAGAAGAGGGGGCGGCTAGGGTTTCTGGGGTTTGAGCGGAGAAGAAGACGAGTGAAAGGGGGTGTTTGGTTGAATTGAGAGAAAGAGAAGAGAAAGAGAGGAGTTAAGGGCAGATAGAAAAGGGGTTTGGGCCGGTTGGGTCGGGTCTTGAGTGGGTCAGGCGGGGTAAGGGAATTTTTGTATTGGGCTGGGGCGAATTTGGGTGTTGGGCCAACGGGTTGCGGTCAAAATTGGCCCAATAGGAGGCTGAAACAAAGGACTGGTGAGGGGGTGTTTATGATTTGGCCATATTTTGCGAAATGTGGCAATTTCAATTTAACGCTATAACCAAATTGGTAAAGAATGAGTAGAATTAGGCTAAAATTGAAATAATAGGCTTAGAGATGAATTAATTTAAATTAATTTTGAGCTTTAATAAACTGAAACAATCCAAAATAATTATTTTATTTAATACAAAATTACCTCTCTTAACGAATACGAAATTAATTTATTCGATTAATCTCATTTTGAATTAATTTGGAGGAAAATCAAGCGTTTAATCTCTTAAAAGACTTCTCTTATGAAATTAAACTTTAAAATAATTCTTTAAGTAAGCTCATATAAATTCCACATAATTAAATATGAAAAATATAAATTATTACTCAGAATTATTATAAAGCTGATTTGAAAATATTTTATCCCCTTTTTACAAAAACAATTATTTCAAAAATTATTTAAAATTTAAAAAGTCTCAAGATTAATTCATAATGTGGATGGTAAAAATTGGGTGTCAACAGTGCAGATCCTAGTATGGGCCCTCTCCATTTTCTCGTGGACACTCATGTGAGGAGACTTTTGGACTGTCCAGACTGAGGGTGAGCTCTTGGTGATCGGGGCTTGACTTTAGTTTATCTTTTATATTTTGTACTCTCTTACTACTTGGAGACATTATGTATATTTTATTTTAGATCCCTTTTGTACTCCTTATACGTAGTACCGACTCTTATATACTATGATACTAGGTTTTGGGTTTTTGTTTAGCTTCCGTGTGTTATGTTTATACTCCAGTTATTAATTTTCTTCTTGGATAACCCTTTCTTTCATTTATATTACCTGTTCTTCTGCTTACTTATTAGCTAGTAGCCCATTACTAGCCATTCCAGGCTACGGGGATTGGTTCGCCTACTAGAGGATTGTAGGTGCCATCATGACTGAGAAATTAGGTCATGACAAGTTGGTATCAGAGCATAGGTTCACCGGTATTATCGGTATAGGAGCCAATGTCTAGTAGAGTCATGTAAATTGGGGCAGAGATATCCGTACTCAATCTTCGGGAGGCTATAGTGACATCTCAGGAAAAATGACTCTCTTATTTGCTTCTGTATTGTGCGTAGTCCTTGGAAGTTTCTTGAAATCTCACTTGTTCTTTTTCATTCTTACATAGGTGGTTAATACGAAATCATTGGCGTCAGGCAAAGATGAGCCTCTGACTCCAGCTAGGGTCCAGGGAGGTCGTAGAGGTAGGGGTCGAGGACATCCCCGAGCTACGACACCTACTAGAGCTGCTAGAGTTGAGATAGAGCCCAAGCATGATTATGAGCCAGAGTTTTTTCCCGAGTAGAATGTGGATCAAGGAGCAGCCCAGATACCACCAGCTCCAGTGCTAGCTTTAGCCCCAACTCAGTCTTTAGATGTTTGGGGTTTACTTTTACAATCGTTGGGTATGATTGGAGAGCGGTCTTCTGAGGCAGCACAAACATCCATTCAGGGGGCAGCCCAAGGTGTACCGAGTTCAAGAGTGTAACCTGCTACTGTGGCTCCCCGTGTCGAGGTTATTCTGGTCCCATCAGTTGCACAACCTCTTTCTCCTCGCCCAGCCATGATAGAGACATATGAGAAGGTGTTGGGTAGATTCTTGAGATTGGCACCTCCGAGGTTTGTTGGTACTTCTGGGTAGGACCCATACGACTTCATTACTACCTGTGAGGAGATATTGGACGATTCAGATTTGTTAGAGACTCATGAGGTTGGGTACACTATATATTAGTTGGAGGGTCCAGCTAAGTTTTGATTGAGGGCCCATGTTTCTTGCAGACTATCATCATCGCCTTCATTGACTTGGTCCGAGTTCTATGAGGCCTTTATGGCCATGTTCTTGCCACAAAGTCACAGAGAGCATCAAAGAGAGAAGTTTACTAGACTTATGTAGGGGACTATGACAATATCAGAGTATGAGACCCGCTTTCATCAGCTTGCTCCATTTGGGGCCATGAGTATGCCTACCGAGCCTGACAGAGTCTGTAGGTTTGTTTGGGGGTTGAAATCAGAGTTTAAGGAGCCAGCGGAGATATTAGTTGCTAGTGGTCAGTTATTCTAGGCTATTGCGGACTATGCCCGTACCATAAAGGATATGCATCATTATGACTCTGGGCAAGAGATAAGAGGCCTCGACATCAGGGTGGCTACGGTGGTTGTCATTAGGGTGGTAGAGGTTTAGGCCAATAGGGCCGAGGTTATCAGCCACAACAGCACTAGGGTCAATCTAGTTGACTAGTTCAGGCTTCACTTCAGTCTTTTGGTGGGTCTCAGCGTGAGCAGGGTCAGAGTAGACAGCAGGGCTATAGTGTTCAGCCATCAAGAGGTGCAACTTCTGGGGAATTAGGTCATGGTGTCCACACGTGTTTCGCTAGTTCATCTCGACAGGGTAGGCCGTCAGGGCCTTATTATGCTTGTGGTATGGTTGGTCATTATGCAAGAGATTGACCTAGTGGGGTACAGTTTAACCTTCCGCTTAGTCGGCTTATCCTATTTGCTCAGCTTAGACACTAGCTCGAGGAGGTGGTAGTTACATAGAGGTGGTGGCCCATGCGGGAGGACAAGTGGTAGGGATGGCAGTCGGGCAGGTGGTAGTCATCATCAGTTCTATGCAGTCCTTGGGAGACCAAAGTCAGAGGCCTCAGATGTTGTGATCACATGTACGATTTCTATTTTCTATCGCCCAACTTTTGCATTATTTTATCCTTGATCCACTTATTCATATATATCTGCCTAGTTTATGTGTTATTTGGGGTTGGCTAGCGAGCCGTTATCTGTGCCTGTATCTGTTTCAACCCTACTAGGAGATTCTTTAGTAGTGGATCAGATTATGAGATCTTGTATGATATCTGTGGGTGATTTGGAGACTTAGGATGATATGTTGTAACTTGATATGGTAGATTTCGATTTGATTCTGGGAATAGATTGGTTATTCCCTCACCGTGCAGTTTTGGATTGCTATGCCAAGATCGGTACCATAGCCGTGCCTGGTGTATCCCCGGTTGTGTGGCATGGTTCTGTTAGCCGCACACCATCTGTGATCATCTCTTGTATCCGAGCTAGAAAGTTGATTTCTCGTGGGTGTTAGAATTATCTAGCATATGTACAAGATGCTAGTGTTGACCCTTCTTCCCCTGAGTTTTTTCATGTAGTTAGAGACTTCCAAAATGTGTTCCTTACCAGCCTGCCAATCCTTTCACCTGAGAGAGATATAGACTTTGCTATTGAGTAAGAGCCGGGTACCAGGACTATTTCCGTTTCTCCTTACCATATGGCTCCAGCTGAGTTGAGGGAGCTTAAGGAGCAGCTCTAGGAACTGTTAGATAAGGGTTTTATTAGAATGAGTGTGTCATCTTGGGTGCTTCTATTCTATTTGTGAAGAATAAGGATGGGTCAATGTGGATGTGTATTGATTATCGGTAGCTGAATAGGGTTACTATGAGGAATGGTTATCCGATGCTGCATATAGATGACTTGTTTGATCAGCTTCAGGGTTCAGCCATGTTTTTGAAAGTAGATTTGAGGTCAAGCTACCACCAGTTGAGGATTAGGGCGGAGGACATCCCAAAGATAGCATTCAGGACACGTTATGGCCACTATGAGTTCCTGGTGATGTCTTTTGGGTTGACTAATGCCCCGACGAACTTTATGGATCTGATGCACAGGGTGCTTAACTCGTATTTGGACTTATTTGTGATCATTTTCATAGATGACATCTTGATATACTCGTAGAGTAGAGAGGATCATGAGCAGCACTTAAGGATTATACTCCATACTTTAAGAGATCATAGGCTTTATGCCAAGTTCTCAAAGTGCGAATTTTGGCTTGAGTCAGTTGCATTCCTAGGGCATGTGGTGTCTAAGGATGGGATTAGAGTGGACCTAGGTAAGATTTTAGTGGTTCGTGATTGGCCTAGACCTACTACTCCTACTGAGGTTCGTAGCTTTCTTGGGTTAGTAGGGTACTATAGATGGTTAATTGAGGGATTTTCTTCCATAGCAGCACCATTGATTATGCTGACTAGAAAGGATGTTCCATTTCAGTGGTCGGATCAGTACGGGGATAGTTTTCAGAGGCTTAAGGCCTTGTTTACTTCAGCTCCTATGTTGACTTTACTGGTTGAGAGTTAGAGTTTCTCCGTGTAGTGTGATACTTTTGGGGTTGGTCTTGGTTATGTATTGATGCAGAAGGATCGTGTGGTTGCATATGCGTCAAGGCAGATGAAGGTTCACGAGCATAACTACCCCACCTATGACTTGGAGTTAGCGGCGGTAGTTTTCGCGCTCAAAATCTGGAGGCACTATTTATATGGAGTTCATTGTGAGATATTCACTGATCACCATAGTCTTTAGTATATTACGAGTTAGCAAGAGTTGAACTCGAGGCAGATGAGATGGCTTGAGTTGCTGAAGGACTACCATTTCACTATTATGTACTATCTGAGCAAGGCAAATATGGTAGCGGATGCCTTGAGTCAAAAGGCGGTGAGTATGGGCAGCCTAGCTTCACTTTCAGTTTTTGAGCGACTGTTGGCCTTGGAAATCCAGTCTTTGGCTAACCATTTGGTTAGTCTTGATTTGTCGGATCCCAGTAAAGTTCTTGCTAGTGTTGAAGTTTGGTCTACCTTGGTTGATCAGATTTAGAGCCATCAGTTTGAGGATCAGCGGTTGTGTGACCTTCGTGACCAGGTTGTTCAGCGTGAGGCCAGCCGAGATACTCTAGATTCAGATAGGGTTCTGAAGTTTGATAGTCATCTGTATGTTCTAAGAGTTAGGGATTTGATTTAACTGATACTCCATGAGGCGCATTGTTCTAGATATTCTATCCATCTTGGCACAACCGAGATGTACCAAGAGTTGAGACAGCTTTACTGGTTGAGTGGTGTGAAGTGAGACATAGAGGAGTTTGTATCTCAGTGCATGAACTATCAGCAGGTGAAGTTTGAGCACATGAGACCTGGTGGTTTGATACAGCGACTTCCCATTCCTGCGGTGAAGTGGGAAGGGATTACTATGGATTTCATAGATGGGTTTCCTCATACTTCTAAGTGTTTCGACTCCATTTGGGTGATTGTTGATCGGTTGACTAAGTCAATGCACTTTTTGCTGGTTTAGACTACCTACAGTGTAGAGAGGTTAGCTCAGATTTATATTTGATAGGTTGTTCAGTTGCACGGGGTCCCAGTTTCTATTATTTTAGACTGCGACACTCAGTTCACATCTTAGTTTTGGAGATCTATTCAGCGGGATTTAGGTACAGAGATTCATCTTAGTACTGCATTCTACCCTCAGACAGATGGCCAGTCCGAGAGGACTATTCAGGTCCTGGAGGACATGCTTCGGGCCTGTGTTCTTGACTTTGGAGCATCTTGGGATTAGTTTGTACCTTTGGCTGAGTTTGTGTATAATAATAGCTTTTATTCAAGCATTGGCATGGCACCTTTTAAGGCATTGTATGGAAGGCATTGCAGATTGCCAGTTGGTTAGTTTGATGGGTTAGAATTTAGGCCTCAGAGTACAAATTTTCTTTGAGATTCACTGGCCAAAGTTAGAGTGATCCAGGATAGACTTCGAGCTACTCAGAGTAGGCAGAAGAGCTACACTGATCATAGACTTCGTGCCTTGGAGTTTAGTGTTGGTGATTTGGTATTCCTCTGTGTGTCACCCATGAAGGGCGTGATTAGATTTGGTCGGCGGGGCAAGATTAGCCCTAGGTATATTGGGACATTTGAGATTCTCCAAAGGTTTGGTAGCATTACCTATCAGTTAGCTTTTCCTCTGATGTATTTAGCTATGTATCATGTATTTCATGTTTCAATGTTGAGATGGTATATTCCAGATAAGTCTGATGTGTTGCAGTGGGACACGGTTCAGTTGGATGAGAGATTAGCTTTTGTTGAGTAGCCGGTTAGTATTGTAGCCAGGGATGTCAGGATGTTGAGATCTAGGGAGAGTCCTGTTGTAAAATTTCAGTGGAGACACCATCAAATTGAGGAGGCTACTTGGGAGGCCGAAAGAGATATGAGGGCCCAATATCTGTAGCTATTTGAGCCTTCAGTTACCTCCTTCTTCTTGACTTTTGAGGACGAAAGTCCTTTTTAGTAGTGGATGATGTAATGATTCTTCTGGTCATCTTTGTTTTTACACTTTCCTTGTACTGTTAAAGCTCTCCTATAATGGCCTCAAGTCATTTATGACTTGCTGGGACGGTGGTTACGTGCCCTGGTCATTCATTTGGTCATTATGGCCATTTGTCTATTTTAGAGCCTTAACTTAGTAATTCGTTGACTTTATTCAATATTCTTAGCTAACATGCCCGTAATCAAATTCTGATAGCCCCGTTAGCTCCAGAACGTTGAGTTTGGTCTAGTTTGACCTTTAGTCGAGGCTTGAGAAATTTCGGTATGGGTTTTGTGTTGCTTTTTCTATTTTCAGGCTATTTGGAGTTGAAAGTGTAACTTTGGTTAGCTTTTGATGATCGGAGCGTCAGATTCAAAATTCGATGATTCCAACAACTCTAGACTGTTGAGTTTGGGTTTGGTAGAGGTTTGGTTTGAGTCCCAGGTGAGCCGAGCTTATTTCGAGTATTTAAGTTCTTATTAGTTAGTGTTGACTTGGGTCAACATTTCTTTGGAACGACCTCGTATGGAAGTTTCATCGATTCCGTTGAGTCCAAATCATCAGTTCCACTCTATTAGCATTATTGGTTTTTGAGTATCGGGTTTTGATTGTGCTCGGAATGGACCGTAGAGTTTTTGAAATATTACAGATTTCTGTTGCACGCCAGGCCTTCAGTGCAATCGTGCCTAGGCCAGCGCAATCGTGCCTTAGCTCCTGCCAGCCCTTTAGCGCGATGTCACTGTGATGGCGCCGTTGGCGCTGACCAATTTTCTAGCAGTATATATTCTTGGCCTTTCGTTATTCTAGCTCTATTTCTCATACATTCCCAACTCCAAACACAAATTTCTCTTCACCAAAGTACTCTTTTCAGTCTTAACGTGGAGAATTCATCAATTTGGTTGGAAAGTCTCGCTTCTTTATCGATTTTGGTAAGAACTTCTTCCCCAAAACTTGCTCCTTCTCCATTGCATAAACAACCATTGTTGACCAATTCTCAAAGCTTGAAAATTCTTTGTAGAAGTTACCCCTTGTGATTGCATGCTTGTGTGTTTCATGGAACTCATTGCTTTGGTGTAAATTCTCTCGTTGTGGTAAGTAATTCTTGCTCAATTTCTGATTTTCATCCTTAAAATTCAACCTTTAAATCCACTCTTGTGCGGGTTGTTTTTTTGCCTTCTTTTTGGCCAAAATTGCTCAAATTTAGTGTCACGCCCCGAGCCTACCCCCTAGACATAACACGGGACCTGAGACCACAAGTGATCCCAAGATAACCCTTCTTGCTGGCATGATTCATGAGCAACTAAATAGAAATAGATAAACTGAAGAATATTATGCGGAAGTTGAAACATATGATGAGCTCTTAAAGAATAATGCAATAAACTGAAGTTTCATAAACTGAAATACAACTCTTTTGAAAAACTGATACAACTGACTGACTGACTGTCTATGAAGCCTCTACTAACATTGACTATGGTTAGCTGGGACATAACCCCCAACTGACTTTGATCAATGTATAAAAAATTGAAATAACTGTATAGCTACTAACTGACCGGAGTTCCCGAATAAGGAGAACTCATCCCTTATTGACTGGAAGCTACGATCTGTCTGACCATGATTCTGGGAGCTAGCATTGTAACCTACATCATAAAATTATGCAGCACAAGAAAGGTATGCGGTCAGTACTTTGAATGTACTGAGCATGTGAGAGTAATGCACAAACTATAAATCATGAGAAAATATATGTATACCGAAATATTGGCTGAAAGCTGGAACTTGTATCATATCCAAAGTGCATAAAACAAGCTATATAACATAGACTCTTTTACTGAAGTGAATGTAAATTAGGTTACTAGACTATAACTGAGCGACCATGCTGTTTAAAGATAAGTAAACCTGTTACTTAGGATTTCATGGACTAAAATATAAAGTATGTCTATAAATCATAGATTAGTGCAACTGAGCTGAGATTCATGAGTCATGCTAAAAGTCATGTTTAAAGTAAATCCTTAGAGGAGGTTCTTCTACTGAGCATGCTGAAAACCTGATATGTTATTTAAAACTGTAAATTTAATCTGTAATACTCAAGCCCAAACATAGTATGCATAAAATCTGAAATGCAAGGATATTCTAGAAAATATAACTTAAAAGATGTAAAACTGAACTGAGGGCCTAGTGCATAACTACTGAGTCTAATTCTGTGGGAGAGTCTGTTAACTGACATAAACTACATGATCTAAACGTGGAGTCCGATGTATACGCCCCATCGAGAGGACCCAATATACCTTGCCAGGTTATAAAGGCATGGCTGATGTGATCACTAGTTCTGAGGCTCAGCTGAGGGGATAAATAACCTACGGTGGCACATAGTTCTGGGACTTTAGGTACACTGAACCTTAGTCCAACTCGGTGCTAAGTACTACTCCCAAACTGAATACTAATAGCTCTTTTAAAACTGGAGGTCTGGAATGCTGCATCAGAACTTAACTAAACTGAATTATTTCTGAAAGACGGAAAAACTGAAAACTATTCATAAAGCATGTGGACATATCTAGATGTCATACTAATCATGAAGATTACTGAGTTTGTAATCATTGATGGAATATCCAGATACCATGCTAATCACGAAACTTACTAAGTTCATCATTATTGATGGCATGTCTTGAAGGTCTATATTTAAAACATATGCTTGTAAAACATACTGAAGGTAAGCTGAATCCTGCTAAATCATGCATAGTTCTTTCTTACTAAAATAACCGAATTGAAAATCATGCATACTTATATAGACTGAATGCTGACAATCTGAGCTGAGCTCTAAAGGAGAAGTTAACTCATGAGAAGTTTCGAAGAAAACCTGTAGACTGGAAAACTGACTAATTTCATGCTTGAAAAGTAATTTAGGTCAAATTCTGAAGGAAACCCATTCTTATGAAAATACTATAATTTTAGGCTAAATTCTTGATTTCTTAAAGTTCTTGTAAAGGCTCATACAACTAGCTGAAAACATGGTGTAAATCTTCTAATATAATACATAAATCATGTAGGAATCATAAGGACTGAATTCTGTAAAATTAAGCATGATTGGGTAAGAATCCTAGTTTCACAACTTGTAAAATCGTATGAAAATCTAAAACGTTGGGCATAAGGGCGAACTAAACCCTTATTGAATACCCACATACCTGTTTAGTGGAGGATCTTGAATGGAACATGGAGGATTCGATCTTTAGGATGAACCCTAGGTCTGAACTTTGGAGAAGAACGCTCTTTTCTTCTTGAAACTGACTTGAGAGGAAAATATTCGTTTAAAGGATTTTTCTAAAAAAATAGAGTGAAAATACCCCAGGAGTCCTATTTATAGGCACCACAAAATCAAATCCGAATTGGTCTAGGAAAGGAAAACGCGTTTGAAATGGACGCCGAAATGGACCATTTTCCCAGAAAATGGACCGTTGTCTTGAGCGTTTTAACTCCTTGAAATTTTGGAGTTTTTGGTTCTGAAAACGGTTGGGAAAACGGTCCAGAAAATGGACCGTTGTCCCTTCCATTTTAACTTTTGAAATTTTGCGGACTTCTGGTCTGACAGGCGTCTTCTTGGTACACTCATCATAACTTTTTTCTCCTAACTCGGATGAATTCAAGATTAGTGGCACTGGAAAGAAGACTCGAAGCCCTTTAATTTGGTGGGTCATAGGCCTCCTAAATATTTATATTCTAGGAGTTATGATCATTTTAAGTTGACCTTGAAATATGTTACACTAAAACTCAATCGGTAAGGAAGCTTTCAACTCAACTTTGAGCTAGAGGTTCTTTATGAACTCAATTCATATCGAATACACTTCCCACACATACGTATTGATCTCAACACCTATTTACAATTTAAAATCATCTGGTTCAGATCTAAAAACAAATGAAAACGGTCTGGATCTTAGCTTATAATTTTTGGGGTGTTACAATATCTCCCCCTTCGGATCATTCGTCCTTGAATGAAGACTAACTAGGCTGAGGTAGTGGGGAAAGAGCTGCAATCCCGCCAACTAAATTATAAAAGCTGGAGTACTGACATGGTAACTGATTTTTGACTAAAATATAAACTGATCTAGGTTCGTGAGGAATGTATGCATACTGAGAGCATAAGAACACTGATAGGACAGGAAACTGAATGTCCAACATGATAACTAGTCTGGAGCGAGAGTAGGATCTCAGCTGAAACACATAGAGAACAAACTCAATCTTTAGAAATCATAATTTACTAGAAGGAGCATCAAACTGAGAGGAATAGCTATATGAGAAAACTATTCTTTTCTAAACTGAACTTACTAGCATGGACTGAACTGAGCATAGGGCCTTCTGACCTTAGGAGTGATTACAGGAAGGTCTGAACTAGTCTGATATGAGGGGTCTACTATCTTGCTAGATGAAGTTATTGTACATAAAGTATGAGCACTCTGAGCAGGGAGTAAGAACAAGACTATTCCCATCTTACACAATACAATCGACAAATTTTAAGCTTAGGAACACCCTTTTGAAACTGCACTAACTTCTCTGAATACCATGCTTACCTTTTGCAACTTAAATTCTCATTAATGCATATATAGATGCTATGGTCTGAGTCTAACTACCTACTTTCACCATGTTCAAACCTATCTCGACTAAATCTCTTTCATCTGGAGTTATCTCCGAAGAATGATATTCCTTTTTATCACAAAAATCAACTAACCTTGAGTTCTAACCAATGTATCACTAGTCACGCAAAACAATGGTCCACATATATTTCATCACAACATAAGCCTATTAATATGATCATTCTTATGATTTATTTGCAGCTGACACTATATGAGACTTTTATCCTCTTCCCTAGTATATCTGGAAGCTGCAACTTCAAGAACTTCTACAAGGATACATACCAAAATTCCTCATCTAACTATTACATATGAATGATCCTTACCTCGCAACCCATCCACACTTACAAGCTAAGGTGAAACCAGTACACCAAAAAGGAAAAATCTACTACTTCCCATCTACGCTACTACTTAGCTCCGTCAACTAACACCTATGACATCATATGCTAATAACACTGAAAGAGTAAAGTAGGAGCATGAGCATCATGCATAAAAGAATACTGATCAGTCTTGACTTACACTTAGCATGATCTAGCCACTCAAAATAAGGTCTGAGAAGTTAAGCGCAAAGTCCTGAGTGACTCATATTCTGGACATATGAAGCATGGTTAGAGTAAGAAAATCATCAGCACGAACTGTTTAAGAAATCTGGTCTGAGCATATACATGATGTAACATGATTTCATTAGCCGTTAAGGCATATCTTGAAGACTAGACTGAGTAAATAGAACTGATCATACCGCGAGGCATAAGTTTGCATAAATAACGAGTTTCATGGAATAAAGCTGGGATTCATAGATCGTAGAGTAAGATTGGAATCGCTGTTTAGAGCAATTTTTGTTTGTTCTAGGCGCTGAGCATGAACATGAATCTGTATGGAATACACGAACATAACAACGAGTATGACATAAATATGTCTGAGTATAGTATCATCTTGACTAAGGTACTAGGAAATCCGCTGGAATAAGAATGAATCGATATACCATCATAGCTCTTACTAGAATTCTATTCTAGTTGAGTTGCAAGACTCATCTTGGTTCCTTATTCTATCATCTCCCACTTAGCTTGGCAGTCACCCTTGTAAGTTTGTGGATCTCTCTCCCAAACAAGACTATAGTCAACTAACCATGGTAAGGTCGGGGTATCACAGTACTCTTGGATGCTAAACTCTCCCCGATAGGCTATAACTGAAGATGCTAAACCCTTGCTAGGTCTTCTTCTGAGGCATCTCTTAGCTTTCTCTTTACGCTTAAGGCCATCAGTAGAGGACTCATTCTCTTATTGGTTCACCTAACAACTTCTCCAAACACTTAGAAATCTGGCATTTTCTTATTCATCTACTAACATCACATCTCTAAGTTCAAATCCACCCAAATAAACTGAATTAAAGCCATACTAAGAAACTCAACATCGTCTATATGTAATCTCCTGAATTCATCTGTAAGAACATCATATAATATACACATAAACTTCTCCATAAATAATAACTTGAGAATTCCAAACTAGTCACACATAGCACCATATAATGTTTGAACACCATGCCACAACATACTATTCTGGGTACACATATACCCTCCTACCATTAAGCGATCTCTTTCACCTAGTTAGTATATGCTATAAGATGACTATGGCTATAGACGTCCATCCATCACTATCCTAATATTATGGCTATTATACTTATGAATCCATACACCTAGCTCTGGGGTCATTCTGCTACTTATCACCCATAACATCTCAATTCACACTCACTCTTGAGTGACTGTACTACCCAAAAGTTTAGAGAATCATACTTTTTGGTGAAGGCACCATTCATAGTAAAGTTTCTGGAAGAGGGTCTGAGAGCACATTCAACTGTAGGCTTAACTACACGAGTGGAAAATGGTACGTGCCATTGGATTGGTAGACTTTAATGTACTAGTAGGCTCCTCTCAAGCCCTTGTGCAGTCTATTAACTTTTTGATGGCTCTAACTAAGAGCATCTCACTGTCAGGGATCTGAACTACACTGTCTCCACTACCTTGAAGGTGAGGCCTGACTAGAGGAATTGGATCAACGCATGCATCTGCATAAGTTTCTGAAGGGACAACTTTATAGCACGATCTGGAGTATGAACAAAGGGAAACATTTCTAAATTCCATGTAGCCCCTCGAAGAAAAGTATAGATGTCTCCATACCATTCCGCAAGATTCTACTAGACGCGTCTTCATAGACACCCTAGGACACTTAAACTCTGTGCTCTAATACCAAGTTGTCACGCCTCGAGCCTATGCCCTAGACATAACACGAGACCTGAGACCAAAAGTGATCCCAAGATAACCCTTCTTGCTGGCATGATTCAGGAGCAACTAAATAGAAATAGATAAACTGAAGAATATTATGCGAAAGCTGAAACATATGATGAGATCTTAAAGGATACTGTAATAAACTGAAGTTTTATAAACTGAAATACAACTCTTTTGAAAAACCGATACAACTGACTGGCTGACTGTCTATGAAGACTCTACTAACATTGACTATGGTTATCCTGGACCTGACCCCCAACTGACTTTGATCAATGTATAAACAACTGAAATAACTGTATAGCTACTAACTGACTGGAGTTCCCAAATAAGGAGAACTAATCCCCTGTTGACTAGAAGTTGTGATCTGTCTGACCATGATTCTGGGAGCTAGCATTGTAACCTATATCATAAAATGATGCAGCACAAGAAAGGTATGCGGTCAGTACTTTGAATGTACTGAGCATGTGAGAGTAATGCACAAACTATAAATCATGAGAAAATACATGTATACTAAATATTGACTGAAAGCTGGAACATGTATAATATTCGAAGTGCATGAATCAAGCTATATAACATAGACTCTTTTACTGAAGTGAATGTAAATTAGGTTACTAGACTGTAACTGAGCGACCATGCTGTTTAAAGATAAGTAAACATGTTACTTAGGATTTCATGGACTAAAATATAAATTATGTCTATAAATCACGGATTTGTGCAACTGAGCTGAGATTCATGAGTCATGCTAATAGTCATGTTTAAAGTAAATCCTTAGAGGAGGTTCTTCTACTAAGCATGCTGAAAACCTGATATGTTGTTTAAAACTATAAATTTAATCTATAATACTCAAGCCCAAACATAGTTTGCATAAAATCTGAAATGCAAGGATATTCTAGAAAATATAACTTAAAAGATGTAAAACTGAACTGAGGACCTAGTACATAACTACTGAGTCTAATTCTGTGGGAGAGTCTTTTAACCTACATAAACCATGTGAGCTAAAGTTGAGTCCGATGTATACGCCCCATCGAGAGGACCCAATATACCTTGCCAGGGTATAAAGGCATGGCTGATGTGATCACTAGTTCTGAGGCCCAACTGAGGGGAAAAATAACCTACGATGACATGTAGTTCTGGGACATTAGGTACGCTGAACCTTAGTCCAACTCGGTGTTAAGTACTACTCCCAAACTGAATACTAATAGCTCTTTTAAAACTGGAGTTCTGGAATGCTGCATCAGAACTTAACTAAAATGAATGATTTCTGAAAGACTGAATAACTGAAAACTATTCATAAAGCATGTGGACATATCTAGATGTCATACTAATCATGAAGCTTACTGAGTTTGTAATCATTGATGGAATATCCAGATACCATGCTAATCACGAAACTTACTAAGTTCATCATTATTGATGGCATGTCTTGAAGGTCTATATTTAAAACATATGCTTGTAAAACATACTGAAGGTAAGCTGAATCCTGCTAAATCATGCATAGTTATTTCTTACTAAAATAACTGGATTGAAAATCATGCATACTTATATAGATTGAATGCTGACAATCTGAGCTGAGCTCTAAAGGAGAAGTTAACACATGAGAAGTTTCGAAGAAAACCTGTAGACTAAAAACTGACTAATTTCATGCTTGAAAAGTAATTTAGGTCAAATTCTGAAGGAAACCCATTCTTATGAAAATACTATAATTTTAGGCTAAATTCTCAATTTCTTAAAGTTCTTATAAAGATTCATACAAGTCACTAAAAATATGGTGTAAATCTTCTAAAATAATACATAAATCATGTAGGAATCATAAGGACTGAATTCTGTAAAATTAAGCATGATTGGGTAAGAACCCTAGTTTCACAACTTGTAAAATCGTATGAAAATCTGAAATATTGGGCATAAGGGCGAACTAAACCCTTATTGAATACCCACATACCTATTTAGTGGAGGATCTTGAATGGAACATGGAGGATTCGATCTTGAGGATGAACCCTAGGTTTGAACTTTGGAGAATAACGCTCTTTTCTTCTTGAAACTAACTTGAGAGGAAAATACTCATTTAAAGGACTTTTCTAAAAGAATGGAGTGAAAATACCCCAGGAGTCCTATTTATAGGCACCACAAAATAAAATTCGAATTGGTCTAGGAAAGAAAAACGCGTCGAAAACGAACACCGAAACGGACCGTTTTCCCAGAAAATGGACCATTGTCTTGAGCATTTTAACTCCTTGAAATTTTGGAGTTTCTGGTTCTGAAAACGGTTGGGAAAATGGACCATTTTCCTATAAAATGGACCGTTGTCCCTTCCGTTTTAGCTTTTAAAATTCTGCGGACTTCTGGTTAGACAGACATCTTCTTGGTAAGCTGATCATAACTTTTTACTCCTGACTCGGATGAATGCAAGGTTGGTGGAGTTGGAAAGAAGACTCGAAGTCCTTTAATTTGGTGGGTAATAGGCCATATAAATCTTTATAGTCTAGGAGTTATGATCATTTGCAGTTGACCCTTGAAATATCTTACACTAAAACTCAATCGGTATGGAAGCTTTCAACTCAACTTTGAGCTAGAGGTTCTTTATGAACTCAATTCATATCGAATACACTTCCCACACATAAGTATTGATCTCAACACCTATTTACCATTTAAAATCATCTGGTTCGGATCTAACAACATATGGAAATAGTCTGGATCTTAGCTTAAAATTTTTGGGGTGTTACATTTAGAGCATTTCTTCTTGGCATTATTGTGGTCATTGTGCTTCTTTCCATTTTTTATTTCAAGTTATGGGCCCCACGAGCCCACTGGTGACCCAAATTTTGACTCGGCTATAGTTATAGCAATATGGATATCATTAGTCTTATTTTAATATGTTATTTATATTTATGATAGTTTTATTTCCGTTCGGGGCTTCTTGGAGTAGTTCGGGCATGGACATCATCATTCCAGCAACTTGTCATCGGACGACAGGTAGGTTACGATCTAAACTCCCTAGACTTTGCATATATAGGATAAATTTGTACTAATTGGCATCCTTGGGTTAGGTTTATTAGCTTGGCACCACAAACCTTGACCGCTTATCCATGTACGCCTTATTTCCTTCCTCCGTTAAGTGTAGTATTTATCGCATATCGGTATTATCACCCTTATGGTGATGTGTGGCCTTTTTTTGACTCTAGACCAGAAATGGTGGGTTATTCGGGGGTGTCCATGAGTCCCGAACATCGTTATCACAATTTTAGGCTGGTTATCTGTGTTGTAGAGCAATTGGAGCTTGTGTAGGGCCGCTAGGTTGATTATGAGCTTTTGGGCTGCTATTTGTGATTGAACATGTCATTTCCATGCATAGAAAGGGATTTTTATCATATTTTACTACGGTTTTGGGCTTCGGGCCAGTATTACTTGTTTTTCTAAACTTGCATGGCCTTAGGGGCCCCCATTTTTGATTGAAATGAATTTGAAATGGTTGGAAATGACTTTGTGGATCTTCTTGGGGTAAAAGATTTAGAAGATGGTTTTATCACAGTTTTACTACTACCACTATACTCGGCTGGGTCGTAGTGCTAGATTGGCATTTTACTAAATTGAGATGATATTAGACTCGATCGGACCGAGCACCAGAGCTATTTTACTACTGTTTTAGACCCGGTTATGCCCGGGTTCCCTTGATGGGGTTTTGAGACTTATTTCACTATTTTAGACCTAGACAGAGTCTGGGCATGCTTATTAGAGATTGGGCTACTAATTGGATCCGGACGCACACTGGATGTGGTTTTCGAGATTGAGATATAGTATGTGCTCGAGAACCTCCATGGACCTTGACAATCTAGGCCAGGGGCTTTAGGATACGTGCACCATATGATGGTTATACGGTGGAGTATAGGTATACGGGCAGTGTACTTTCATGAAAACTATCTGCTTGGCCCTTTAGGCGCCGAAGGAGGGGGGGTACATACAGAGTTGTTGTTCCACCTAGATATCATTATGCATCATACCATTCATTTGTGTGAGGTTCCACCCCTGTTTGTTCTTTGATGTGTGTACGCTCTGGTTGTATGGGCGATCAGAGGGTTTGTTTTCACTTAACTGCATTCCTCGATTGTATGGGCGGCCGAGGGACTGTAGGTAGACTTATTGTTACCCAATCGCGATATTAATTTTCTTTTCATGGTTGCATATGATGTTGGATATTGATAAGTTGTCCTTGAAATGCTGGTTGTTAGTCTCTGAACTTGAGATTAGTATCCTTAGTTTGGTTATTAAATCTTATTTTCGAGCATGACTATCTTTATGCTTCTTCTTCCTTCAAATTTCACTTGAGGTTACCGGTATACCACCTATTTCTAGATCTCTCCTTATTTATATTGTTATTGCAAGGACCCCAGGTGTGTCTTTTCTTACTTTCCCCTGTTCATGTAGTATATATCCTATTTTATAACCTTGTATGTTGTTTTCTGTTGTCTTCCTTTTGTGTGCTCCTTCATTGTTTTCGGTGATTATTTGTTTCTATTCAGCCTATTACTATTCTTTTATCTTATATATGCCCAGTCGGCCTATAATACCTACTGGGTATCTTATGCTTCACATTTGGTGCGCATACTACATTTTGTATCTTTTGGTGTAGATCCTGGTGTGGGCCCTCGCCGTTAGCTCATGGACACTCGTGCGAGGAGACTTTTGGATCGTCCAGACTGAGGGTGAGCTCTTGGAGATCGAGGCTTGACTTTAGTTTATCTTTTGTATTTTGTACTCTTTTACTACTTGGAGACATTATGTATTTTTTTATTTTGGATCCCTTTTGTACTCCTTATATGTAGTACCGACTCTTATATACTATGATACCAGGTTTTATGTTTTGCTTTACCTTCCGTATGTTATGTTTATACTACTGTTATTACTTTTCTTCTCGAATAACTCTTGCTTCCATTTATATTACCTATTCTTCTGCCTACTTATTAGCTAGTAGCCTATTAATAATCGTTGCAGGCTATAGGGATTGTTTCGCCTACTGGGGGGTTGTAGGTGCCATCATGACCAAGAAATCAGGTCATGACATTAGGTAATCTTGCACATCATCCAACTTTGGATAGAGGCAGCTTACAAATGTTCTTCTAATTTCCAGTCTTTAGGTAATCCTGCACTTTTATATGATCTTGGATGTAACATGACTTAAAGATTTTCCTTGAGTTGTTAACCTCTGGTTAGTCTTGCACAATATCAACGTTGATATACCGCGGCTTATAGATAACCGTTGGTCTATAAATCTTTGGTAGTATTGCACTTTTATCAAATTTTAGATATTGTTGTGACTTACGAATTACCCTTAAACTACCAACTCTTAGGTGATTTTGCACACTATCTGGTTTTATATATCATTGCATCTTACAAATAACTCTTGAGTTGTACAATTGGGGCAATCTTGCACACTATTTGGTTTTAGATATGATTGTGGCTTACAGAAAACCTTTGGTTCATCAACTTCAAGGAAATCTAGTTCATCGTCCGATTTCAGATAGCGGCTTACAAACCTCTTTCAGACTATATGCTTTCCTTATCTCGGATGGCAGGTGTCATTTGATCTTCAGGGTAGAAAAAGACTTTGCCACGTGATCAAATATAAATGCCTCTTCTGGGTGCATGAATATCCTTGAAGTTAGACTATGTTGCCTCTGCGTGGCAATAAGGATACAAATGCACAAATACCCTCAATGTAAGACTCCACCGTCTTTATGCGATATCAGATATAAGTGTTCCCAATGCTAGACTCTGTCGTCTCTGTGATAATAAGGATGCAAATGCACAAATATCCTAATGACAGAATTTGTCACCTCTGCGTGGCATGAATATACAAGTGCAAATATCCTCAAATGTCATACTCTGTCATCTCTATGCGATATTGGATATAAGTGTTTTAGGGTCGATCCTATGCACCAAGTGCGACTTAGGGACGCCTCTGAATATCATCCTCCTAAAATCGACTGGTAGAGGGAAATAATAGTTGCGGCGAGCATACGCCGGCGGTAATTGATGATGATGGTCCTCTTGACATGATTCCTGTGATATAACACATATGATGTAATGCAATATGACGTAATGTGATGCGATATAATGCAATGACATGTAATGCAGTATGATGCGATACAATACAGTATGATGCAATGCGACATGGTAAAATATGAATGCATAATTTAATGCGATGTAGCATTGTATGATGCAATGCAAAATGGTGCAACATGAATGCATAATGTAATGCAATGTAGCACCGTATGATGCAATGGCATATATGGAAGTTATAGAAAACATCACCTCCACTTTTGTTAACGCATTGGCTTCTACTTCTGTACATGTTCTCAAGGTAAACAATTAGCAACCATAGCATCATTTTTACTGGCGACCGCAGTCAATATCCAGTAAAAGTTTAAAAAGAAAGCATTTATAATAATAATAAAAAATGACTACATTTGTAATCATCATCCTTTCTCGAGGTGGATAGACAAACAATGGGTTATTTTGTAAATAAATGGCTGAACCCATATCTGAGGACAACTATAAATACCGTATTTGAACACCATATGTTTGTCATAATTACTGATTCGCTGGGATTCAATGAGGACATCATTGATCTCTCATCTGATGGTCCCTTGGGTTTTTCATGTCGCCACATTGACTTTTTTGATTGTACCACATTCAAATATCACGTGTTGGTTGTGATCCCTGATCTGCTGGGAAATTTGCGGATGTTGTTGATCTCTCCTTATCTGGTAGTTCCTGCAAATCACAAAAAGATTTGTTAGTTCTAGGAATCTTTGTTTCTTTCAGCTTCTTACCATTATTTTGGATTTTCTCGCCGATCTTAGGATTTCGATATTATTGTATTGCTTTGAACCCGTCAAACGATGAGATATTTTTATCGATCCCTAACATTTCCTAAGATAACCTGTATCCATAGAATTTTTTTTAGTTTTTGGCAAAACTTGATCTATGTCGACCTCCTTCGATCTTTTGCTCCTTACTTTGTCATCTCTGGACATTTGCTACCATCGGTCATTTGTCATCCTTCACCCCCGGTGTCACAGAAGATGTAAGACAAAGTCAAATTTATAAAGGAGAAATTAACTTGTAAAATCTTTTCAAAAATTAGTTTTTGAAAGTATTAATTTTGAAGAAATGGTTTAGAAAAATCTCTGCCAATTTGTCATGTCATGCACTAGCTCAACGAACATCTTTCGCTTTGAGGGCTTGACATATCTGACATGTTGCTGGCGAGCTCTGGAGATGCTTCGTCATCCTAGTTAGGGAATTTGAAAATGGTCTTTCAAGAAATATGTCATGGCTGGGAATTAGTCCACCTCAGACTTTATCACATCTGGGGATTTCTGAAGTAGATTTGATCTCCTGGTGCTGAGGAATTTTTTAGAGTTTATTTTTCTGAACTCTCGAATGAAGCTTGGCAGAAATTTTGAGGTGTCCCAGTTAAAGGTTTCGTGATGAATTTAATCTCGTTGATAAGAGATTTGACACTCTGTGGGGATTATGAGATTTTTTCTCAAAATTATCTTTAGTTGCTTTTGGAATAATTTGAATTCTGATTTGCTGGAGAACGATCCTTGCCTTTTGAATTTTTGAAATTCCTTTCTCGAACATTCTGCCCTAGTTTCTATTTCCTTGGGTAATATGACCGAGCCCTTGTAGTGCCTACATATGGCGTTGAAGCAGGAATTAGGTCAAATGTAGTTATCATACTTATAGTGGGAGAATATGAAAAACAAATAAAAGGGGTGACCAAAGCTGACAAAGGCCACCTACGTATCTCATTCTTGAGAATTTAGGTCATAAGTAGTTCAAGATAAAAATGGGAAAGATAAATTTTCCTAGGGGGTTGACCGAAGCCGGCACAGGCCGCCTACATATCTTATTCTTGAGAATTCAGGTAAAATGTAGTTCGTACAAAGAGGATAGGGAATTTTAATCTATTTCAAAGCATAAAATGATTACAATCAAAAAGTGCAATTGCAGGGAAAGAAAATAAAGAACCATCTTAAGGCATAATGTCTCTACTCGACCATATATCAAGGATCCTCAAGAAAGAATTTCGTGGATGATATATGGTCCTTGTCAATTTTTTGAAAATTTTCCCTTGCTCTTATCTCGGTGGGGGGAAGGATTAACTGTCCACTTCCCGGATTGAACTCTGGGTTGACCAATAACTTTTTGTGAGATGAGGTCTGTGATTGATCTTGTACTATGATTGTGGTACCAGTCAAATGTGTCAATGTATGGCATGAGCAAATTGACAAGATCTTTCTTTTGGGCTTTTGTCAAATGAACACCAATGTTGATTTCTTCAACTTGATTGTTGTCTCCTAGATTGACCACCTCAAACTCTTTTGGGGTCTTCAAAATTTTTAGACTCCTTGGTTATTCATTCCAGGCCCATGATTTCTTAAACATACTCTTCGATTCAATATCGTATGCTTTGATTTGTTCATGTAGCTCTTGGCATGACATGACATTAGTAGATTTTAAGTTATTATTAATGAAACCATAAATAAAACAAGTTAGATTGTAACAAGTAAATAAAATAAACAATAAAGGTTTTCAGAGTACGGGAGGCTTTTCATTGGAATCTTGAAATATTTACAAACTATGGCTACAACCAGCATGAATGCAGGTCTATGCCTTTTGAAAAGCTATAAAATAATATGAGGAAATTAAAACATAAAAGTTGGATCACGGGCCTCAACCGGACCATCACCAATTATTCATAAAGTAAAGTCTTTGTCTACCCAGACAAATAGAGAGTCATAAAAGGAGTAGCATCCCAGTTCTGCAAATGCTCGCCAGGCCTGGCATCCCTGATCATGGCTGCTTTGGGGACTTCTTCTATCATGGCTTCGCATTTCTCGAACAGATCTCTTATTCCATCCTCAATACCATCATTTGGAGAACCACGTCATACCAAAAATGACTGGTACAAGTGTGGAAGTGGCTTTGGTAATCCTACATGTTTCTTTTATTTATTTTCTATCTTGCCCCCTCAAAACACATACCCAAGTATGTGCTTGGATAGCTGTCCTAGGATCTTTATCAGCTCGATTATAACGTCAGAGTTCTTGCCTAATCTAAACCCTGGCTCGAATCTGCTTCTCAACATGGTAGTGGCGATCATCTTGTAAACTGACAGCATTGGCACTCGTGGCGTGAGATCCTCTTTGGTGGCGCTTATGATTTACACAGTGTAAACATTTCTACCTCTTGGAACTTCTTCTATTACAGGGATTCACCCATTGGGGTGACTTAAATGGCTCCCTTCACAATGAATGACCACCTCATGGTCCTCCCAGCCAGATAAATGTTACCATCTGATGCAAAGTCGAGGGGACAACTCTAGCTTGGTGGATCCATGGCCTCCCAAGGATCAAGTTAAAAACTGGTGGTAATGTTCATAACCTGAAATTCCGCTTGGAACTTAGTGGGTCCCATCTGAATGTACAAACTGACCTCTCCTATAGTGTCTCTTTATCTCATCAAAGGCTCTCACGTTTACTCTTCTTTGACGGACTTTACCCAGATCATAATCTAACTGGGTGAGGGTGGACAACTAGCAGATATTCAGACCTGAACCATCATCGATTTAAACCCTATTTACAATCTTCTCCTGGCATTTAATCGTGATATGCAGGGCCTTGTTATGCATTAATCATTCAAAAGGTCATTCATCATCACTGAAACAGATTCGGTGGCCTCCTAAGACCCCGCTCACCATAGCGATCAAATTTTATGCACTCATTCCTGTAGGGACATGGGCCTCATTATAAACTTTGACTAGGGCCTGCCTATGGTATTGCGAACTCATAAGCAACTCCCAAATAGAGATTTGGGCAGGGGTCTTCTCTAAATGTTTCACTATAAAATACTCTTTTGGTTTCATTCTTCTCCAAAATTCTTCTGCCTCTCCTTCAGTAATTGGCCTCTTTTGTTGATCCTTGTTGTAAGTATCATTAGCCAGATCGTCGGGGATATAACATCTTCCTGACCTCATCATACTATGGGTTGTAGTGGCCTCTACTATAAATTCCTCTTTTGCGGGTACTAGAGTGAATGCTTGATGAGGGGCTGTCAGCACAATGAATTATGGCTTCTCAGCAATACTCAAGGCAACCACGACCTTTTCCAACTCTTCTGGATTTTTGGGATTGGCTGGCACTATAGAGTTTCTCAGAACCCATTCTTCTTCAATTTTTATCATATTGACCGATGTACCCCCATAATTTGGCAGCGGATTTCTTGTAACATTTGGTAGTGTTGTTTGCAGTGTGATCACCCTTTGATCAATCAAATCCTAAATTTTTCAAGTTAATTCAATCTTTGGTATCATGTATGGATCCTCCGGAATGATAAGCATAATGTCGATCAGCCCTGAAGAAATGAGAATCTTTGTTACTAGGTTTGGGCTGAATAGGCTGGATAATTTTGGCAACCTTCAATCTTTCGGATAATTGAGTTCTGATTTCAGCTAGCTGGGTAAAAGTTTGAGGAACTTTCTTTTCCAGATTTGGATGGGGAAGATTTTTATTTTGATTGGCAGGGGGAGGGACTTAATGATAATTCTGGTTTTCAGGAGCTCTTTGATACACTTGGAAATTTTGGGGAGGGGTTTGGTAAGTGGGTTGTACATTTGGTTGTGGAGCTTGGTAAATAGGTTGCATATTTGGTAGTGGAGCTTGGTAAATAGGCTGAGTGTAAAAAATAGGTTGAAGATTTTGTGGAGCTGGGGGAGGGGTCTATGGTACAAGTGATTTCTTGTGATTAGCTCTGAAAGGCCTTTTGGATTTTGTGCTTGGACTAGAGGACACTAAAGACACACCCTTCTTTTTCTTTTTGGGAAATCCTGTCATTCCTGATGGTGCTGAGACTTTTGCAATCTTACCACTCCGAAGGCCTTCCTCGATAATTTCACCAATTTGAACCAAATCGGTGAACTTAGCCTTAACCGCTGATATCATCTTATCATAGAATTCAGATTCTTGAGAGCGCATAAACACTGTGCTAATTTCTTCTTCAGTCATGGGAGGATGAACTCTTGCCGCCTCTTTTCTCCAATGATTAGCATATTCTCGGAAGTCCTCATTTGATTTATGCTTGATACGACTCAGAGAGTATCAATCTGGAATAACTTCCACATTGTACGCAAACCTCCGAGCAAAATCTTTGGCCAGATCACTCCATCTAGACCATTTCTTTTACTCTTGAGTGGTGAACCACTTTAAAATTTCCCCTCTCAAACTCCAACTAAACAACCTCATCAACAAAGTCTAGTTCTTCCTTGCGCCGACCATTTGGTCGCAATAACTTCTTAAGTGATCATTTGGATTCCCAACACCACCAAAGGTCACAAATTTGGGGGTTTTAAACCCCTCTAGCAAGTCCAATTCAGGGTGAATGCAGAGGTCATCATAGTAATATCCCTTCTCATCAGATGAACCGTGGGATTCCCTGATTCTGGCAATTTCTTCTTTCATCAATGTAATATCATGCTCACATTTCTTTTTCTAGGCCCTTA
Source organism: Jaltomata sinuosa (assembly GCA_003996215.1). NCBI lineage: Eukaryota > Viridiplantae > Streptophyta > Magnoliopsida > Solanales > Solanaceae > Jaltomata > Jaltomata sinuosa. The sequence goes on along the minus strand of QJPP01001625.1, from coordinate 32,209 downwards.
ACTCCTTTTTTCCTTATAATGGTCGAGCTCGAGATTCTTCGGGTGTGCGTTATAAGGTTCCACCATGACATGAAAAGCAGGAGGTGGCATATTCTGGACAGGTGAAGGCTCGACATGTGGGATGGTATTTGGGTATGTAGAGGTATAGTTCTATGGATTGATGATATTGGGGTGGTTTTTCTGGAAATTGTAGGTATTTGGTTGTGTATTTTGGTAATTCAGAGGGAGGTTTTGTGGATTGTAAGCATTTGGGTTGTTATTTTGGTAGTGTGTTGTATAGGGGGGAGTATGGGTTTGGTATGAGGACCGAATATGGTGAGGGTTAATGGAGATAGATTTGTTGGAATGTCTAGGGACGGAAGTGAAAAGTATATCTCTTGGACGGTTTTTGGTTAATGGAGAATTGAGTGGATGGATTTGGAGAGGGGGCTGGGAGTTGCCCAGAGTTGGGGTATTAGTGGAAATAGCCAAGCTCTCCATGTCTTTGGCTTTTTTCACACCCTCTTGCACATTCTCTAGCTTTCTTACAACCTCTGCAATCATTTCACTTTGTTCAGCAATAACATTATATCTTACGGCCAAAGCATTCTCTTCCTCACTATCATACATTTTGACCTTAGAAAAGTGACGATTAGGGGAGGAATCTATGTGTTCCTTTGAGCGAGTGAAGTAAGGGTGATTGACCAGTTTTGTTGACACAGATCAGTTTTTTTTACCTGTTGAAGTGAAAAACAACTCAAGGGAAAATACGTTAGATTCCATTTGTGGTAAACAACACAAGATATCTGACTAGAAATAAACACATAGAAATTGCTTTAAACACATAAAGTTACTTTTCGTCAAGGCAAATTGATCCATGGGTAATTTTTGATTCGAGGATTCAATGGACAGGAATTTGCCCATCGATTTCAGATAAGTAGATTTCATTAGAAGAGTTGACTTGTTGAGTCCTCGTCTTTTGATACTTTGTCTGTTGTGCTTCCGAATCCTTTTGGCATTTTCCTCAAAGTGGGAAAATAAAAAAAAATTAAAAATAGGAACCGAGCCTTGAAAGGATGTGTATGTATCTCACCAAGGTGAATTCAGGCCCTAACTAGTTTGAATAAGTAATAAGTAAGTTAATATTCATTTCATTTAGTCCACTATCTTTGATTAAAAGAGGAAAGTAAAAAACGACATAAAGAAAAAAAAGTAAAATAAACTCTGCTACTTTTAAAGCTTCATTTGGATATTGGCGGTTCTCTTCTCTACTTAAACTCCCATATTCAAGGGTGGTACAGTGATAACTCAATCTGGATCCTTCCTGCTTCTATGAGATCTTCAAGGTCAATCCTGAAAGTGTGATAATTCTCTATGTCATGCCCCCTGCTCCCACATGGTAGGGGTATATTTCTTTGCAATTTTGCCAAGCTCGGGATATTTTTCCCACCTTCCTTTCAATTGGCTCAATGATAACAACGTGGACTAGCTTGAAGTAGATGTCGAGGTATGTGTCTTAAAACACGGTGAAGTCCTATTGGTGAATCAGGGTATTCTAAGTGATTGGCATTCCTGGCCCTACTCTATCACTGATCAGCAAAGTGTGAGGGCCTCACATGTGGCTGATTTGTCCACTGTTGATCATCTCGTGAATCCTAACCCTTAGAATGGTGCATTTGTTGGTGGTATTCCCCCTTTGGCGTGGGTGGTAAGCGCACCTCTTCTTTTTATCCCTGGGGTTAAACCAAAAACTCAGGGTTTGATCAGGCAGTAAGATTCCATTCATCTTTAGTGCTAGGAAGATGATTGAGCGTGTGACAATTCTGGGCTCCGACCGTTCTCCCATGTGTGAGCTTTGATAATGATCTTATCTTTTTCTGGCTTTAACCTAATTGGCCAAACGGGGTCATCCTTAATGTTAGCCCAGTAATTTGAGATTTGATTAAAAGGCTGGATTTTTTTGTCATTTTATCCCAGACTCTTCATCGTTCCCTATAATCGAGGATGACCTTTTAAGCATTTGCATGTACTGCCTACCTATCTGGTTGATCATTTCCTTTGTCTGGGCTATTCTTGTGTTGACATTGGCTATTTGTTTCCTCCATGAGAGCTATCTCTTCATCAACTTTCATGGATTTAGCTTCCAACTTCTTCCCTACTTGTTTGGCTTTCTTAAGTTGTTCCTTCATTTCGTTCATTTCTTGGTCAATCTCTTCCATTCTTTTGTGCATCACTTTTTTTGTGTCCATGACAAGTCAACCTTCCTGAAGAATTAAACATCTTAGAATGCTTATAGTAAGCTTGAGTTTTTTCTAAGGAACTTGGAAAACTCGAGGAGTAATTTAGTAGGACTTTGCGCGGTGAGTTTATATTTTCTGCCTACGGTGTTCTAAAAATTTCTAAAATAGAAGTGGATCAATTCATCCTTGATTCGAGCAACACACATAGCCCATAAGACAGTTCATATCACATAATAATTTTTAGCACATCCGATAGAGATATGTGACCTTTTTATGCCAAAGGTGGGCCTATTGAATTGAAGGATATGTATGTCGTTTGTAAGACGTTCCATTTCCCCAAATATATATTATATACAAACTTTATGGATAAATCGAATGGGGATACAAAATAAGGAAAATGTAGTACAAGTGAATATCAGTCCCATGCAGGGGTACATTTCTAAACTAGGCCGCCATGGATTCTTTATTCTCGTACTTCTTAGATTTTTGGATTTCAGAACGCCTTTCGGGTGAAGATCCTTGACTAAAGAGACTATCTAAATATTTTCCAACCCCGAGGGACAATGGTTCGTACAGGTCTACATCACATCCTTCAATTAACCACATAAGAGATGACTATTCATTCAGGCCGTGGGCCCTTTCGAATATAAGGTGGTCTTACTAATGGACCTAATATCCCTTGGATATTAAGAAATCTTAGGTCAATGCTTATTTTTGGGATTTGGTTTCGCTCTATCCTAGGTTGACTAGAATTACTTTATTTCAAAATAACCGGGAACCCAGGCAGACAACCGCGGGATAAAACAACAAGTAACCGTTAACCGACCGCGGGTCAACTACTTCACTCATCTATTTTGAGAAAGTGTATTTTTTAGTGAAGGAAGACTGCAAATACTTGCATAATCACCCTGTTTTTTCTAATGCAAACTAATGATTTGCCAAGGGAGGAAGAATATGCCATACACAGTTTATAACTTGCGGAAAGTAAAGAAATAAGGAAAGCGATAAAAGTTACTAATTATTACAATTTCGAATAGGAAGTCACACAAGGTTAGTCAAAGAGTTCCAATTTGGTTAGAACCTAAATAAATTCCCAGCAGAGTCGTCATTTCTGTTTTATCCCTTTTTGGATTTATTTTGTTTAAAAAGGAAAATAAAATGATTTTCGAAACTGTAAAATTATTTCAAAACTTTAAATCAAATTTCAAAATAATTCTAAAACAAAACAGAGTCAACACTTAATTTTTATAAAGAAATTAAGAAAACTTTAAAGAATTTCAAAGACTTAAAAACAGAAATAAATCCTTAAAATTAGAGAAAATGGGTAAGGGTTCAAGTAACATCTTAAGAAGGGTTTTAAGCCACTTAAGAACGTCCGTTTTAAAAAACGGTTGACCAAAACAATTTTACTAACTTAAATAAAAATGACTAATTTCTGAAAGAGTTGAAATAGTAAAAAATGTTTGAGATTTATAGAGAAAATAATTTAAGCAAAATACTATCAATCAATTCAAGATCAAAATAGTAGTTTATTTTAACTAGAGAAAAATTATTTTTGGGAAAAAATTCAAATTCGAGAAATTTTTATTTAAAGCAATGATGATTCTCAAGCAAAGGTTAATCAAATTGAAAAGTCTCTTTTTGATCCAAGAATTCCTAAAAAAACTTATTTTTATTAATAACTAGAGATAAAACAATTTTTGAGGAAAAGAGTTTGAAAGAGGGTGATGTTATTCTATCAAATAATACTTTTAAGAAAATATTAACTTAAATGAACGAGAAAAAGTTAAGCAATTTATTTCAACAAATTTTATGCAAAATTTGAAGTTTAAAGAGAATAAGTGTCACGACCCGATTTCTCGGTCATGGTGGCACCTACAACCCCCGAGTAGGCGAACCAATCCATGTAGCCCAGAATGGTTAGTAATGGGTTACCTTCTAACAGTTTAAGAGGAAGAACAAATAAATAAGCGAAAGCAAGAGAACAAGATGAATAAAATGGATAACAGGAGTAATATAAATACAAAGCGGAAGCTAAACCAAACCCAAAACCTGGTATCATAGCGTATAGAAACCCTAACTACATAAGGAGTACAAGGTTCCAAAAGAAATATATATACACAAGTTGTCTCTAAGTAGTAATAGAGTGCAGAATATATAAAATATAAACTAAAGTCAAGCTCTGAACGCCAAGAGCTCACCCTCAGCCTGAATGATCCAAAAACAGCACCCCGCATGAGTCTCCGGCGTTCTAACAGTGATGGCCCACACTAGGATCTGCACCATAAGATGCAGAGTATAGAGTGAGCACTAAATGCGAAGCATAAGGTACCCAGTAGGTATCATAGGCCGACTGGGCACATATAAGGTAAAAGAGCAATACTAGATAGAATAGAAGTAAACAGTCACATAAATCAACAAAAAGGTACACAAGAACTAGCCCAGAGGGAAGACAACAGAAAGCAACATACATGGCTAGCAAGTAGGAATATATACATACAGGGACAGGTGAAAGTAAGAAATGACGCACCTGGGGTCCTTGCAACAACAACATATACATAGCAAGTTCTAAAAATAGGCAATATACCGGTAACCTCAAGTATAAGGAAAGGGAGGGAGGAATAAAGGTAGACATGCTTGGGAAACAAAATCAATAACCAAGTTAATCATGACAATCTCAGTCCAGAACTAACAACCTTGCGGTAACCAATCTCATACTTATAACTGTAATAAAGTAACAAGAGTCCACCTACAGTCCCCCGGCCTCTCATACAACCGAAGAACGCACACAAGTGAAAACAAACCCTCCGATATCCCATTCTATTGGAGCGTACAATCAGCAAACAACAAACAAGGGTGGAACCTCAAGCAATGAATGATATGATGCATGATAACCTCAGGGTGAATTAGAACTCTGTATGTACCTTCTCCGGTGTCGATCGAGCCTAGCAGGTAGGTTCCAATGAAGGAAACAGCTCGTATACCTCTACTCCACTGTATACCCTCCACCCGGTACACATAGCCCAAAGCCTCAGGCGTGAAGCGACAAGGTCCATGGAGGTCCCAGACCCTATACTAAAACTCAGAAACAAAACGTGTCCTCCGAAATTGAGTTCGGGTTCAAGCCAGTGAGTAAGTCTCAAATATGCATGCCTACACCCTGTCTAGGACTAAAGTAGTGAAAATATGTATCAAAAACCTCTACAAGGGCACCCGGGTATAACCGAGTCTAAAACAGTAGTAAAATATATTAGATGCTCGACCCAGCCGAGCCTAAAGTCATTTCAAGTCCAAAAGAAAACTCAGCTAGCACTACGATCCGGTCGAGTCTAGCAATGGTAGTACAATCATGATAAAAAACCATATTTTTAATCTTCCTTTCACCCCAAGAAGATCCATGTATCAAGTCAAATCATTCCAAATCTAATTTCATTAAAAATGGGCCCCCGAGGCCATGCAAGTTTAAGAAAACTGTCTCAGTAGGCCCGAATCCCAAACCATAGTAAAATGTGGGAAAATCTCTTTATATGCATGGAAATGATATGATCAACACACAATAGCCACCTAGTAGCTCACAACAACCTATCGGCCTTACACAGGCTCCCGAAGCTACTCAGCAAGCATAACCAGCGTAGAAGGATAATTCTATGTCTGGGACTCACGGACATTCCCAATGATCCCACCGTCTATGTCCGAGAGTCAAAAGGCCTCACAAGACCACGAGGGTAATAATATCAAGTAATAAGAGTACTACACACAATGGAGGAAATAAATGGGACGGATCATGGAAAAGTGGTCAAAAGATTTGTGGTACAAACCTATAACCCAACCCAAGGATGCCAACTAGTACAATTTTACTCTCACAGTCAGGCAGTCTTATACCATTACGCTCACTAGAAGAATCTTAGGTTGAGCCTACCTTTGCACACCTATGTTACTCTTTAGGAGGCATCCACCCCAGATAAACTACCCACCTCGCAGTGTCCTTCCTCTTCTTCCAAAGTGCTTATTTAGTTTACGAGTTGTTGAATGCGTTGTTCCACCAGCTCCGGAAAAAGAGCAGGCACGCGTTCTAAAAAGGCATGCAGAGTTTGCTGCTGTATACGCTAAGTCTAAGAGTTTAGACCATAACCTACCTGTCGTCCAATGGCAAGCTGCGAGAACGATAATATCCAGGGCTGAGCTGCTCCGAGAAGCTCTGAACGAGAATCAAACTATCAAATTCATGAATAAAACATTAAAATGAGTCTAATAATACTCATATTGGTACAATTGTAGTCAGGTCGATATCCAGGTCAAAAGCGAACCCATGAGGCCCACACCCAAAACCAAAAATGAAAAGAACCACCACGACCCCAATGATGCCAAGAAGGCATGCATAAAATTTGAGCACAATTGGCCAAGGGAAGGGCGCCAAAATAGCCCGCAAAAGTTGGGGTTTAAAGAATAGAATTTCGAAAATAAAAATCGAAATTAAGCAAGCATTACTTACCACAAGGATGGAATTAAGGCCAAGACGAAGAATTCTTCACCCTCACAAGCATGCACAAGCTTTGGGGCAGCCACTACACGAGAATTTCCAAGCTTGGAAAAAGGACAACAATGGAGGAATTAAGAAAATTCAAGTGAGGAAGAAGCTTACCAAGAGACGAAGAAACACGGAAAATCCACAAGCAATTGGTTCCCTAAGGTTCAGAATTGATTTAGAGAAAAATGGTGGAGAAAAATTTGAGTTTTAGAGTGAGAAAGTTTGAGAAAGAAAGCTGGAAATACGAAATAGCAGAAATTTATAGCTACTGGAAAATGGCCAGTGCCATTGGCGCTGAAGGCTGGCCTGCAACTATTTTTCTGCAATTTCTGAAAACTCTCCGGGGCATTTCGAGCACAATCGAAACCTGATATTCAAAAACAAATAATTCTAATAGAGTGGAAACGACATTCCGGACTCAACAAAATCAATGAAACTTTCGTACGAGGTCGTTTCGGAGAAATGTTAACCCAAGTCAACAGTAGCTAAAAGGAACTCAAGGTCTCAAAATGAGTCTGGCTCACCCGGAACCCGAACCAACCACCTTTCTAGCCTAAACTCAACATTCCGGAGCTGATGGAAATGTCGAATTTCAAATCCGACACTCCAATCATCGAAAGTCACCCAAAGTTACACTTTCAACTCCAAATGGCCTGAAAACAGAGAAAGCAATACCAAACCCACACCGGAAGTTCTCATGCGTCTACTAAAGGTCCAACTAGACCAAACTCAACGCTCCGGAGCTAATAGAACTGTCAGAATTCAATTCCCAGCATGTTAGCTAAGAATGTTGACTAAAGTCAATGATATTCTAAGTTTAAGCTCTAAAATAGGAAAACGGTCAAAATGACCAAATGAACGACCACAACACTGAACTACCGGTCCAAGCAAGCCATAAATGACTTGGGGCCGCTATAGGAAAGCTCTAACAGTGCAATGACTGCGTAAATGGGAAGATGACCAGAAGGGTCATCACAACATCCACTACTAAAAAGACTTTCATCCTCAAAAGTCAAGAAGAAGGGAGTACCTGAAGGCTCAAACAACTGCGGATACTGAGCACGTAGCTCACTCTCGGTCTCCCAAGTAGCCTCCTCGACCGGATGATGTCTCCACTGAACCTTCACAACCGGAATATCTCTAGATCTCATCCTCATGATATCTCTAGCAAGAATAACTATCGGCTCCTCAAAATACAAGCTCTCATCTAACTAAACTGAATCCCAATGCAACATGTGAGACTCATCTGGCACATACTGGCACAACATCAAGATATGAAAAACTGGGTGAACAACTGCAAACATTAGAGGCAAGGATAACATGTAGGCAACACTACCAACCCTCTGTAGAATCTCAGACGGCCCAATGAACTTGGGGCTAAGCTTGTCCCGTCGACCAAACCTCATCACTCCCTTCAAGGGAGAAACTCGAAGGAAAACCAAATAACCAACGTTGAACTCTAAGGCACGAATCTACGATCAGCGTAGCTCTTCTGCCTAATCTGGGCCGCTCTAATCCTGTCTTGAATCAAATTAGCTCGGTCTGAGGAATCTTTAAGAAATTTGTACTCTGTAGTCTGGACTCTAACCCATCAAACCACCCAATCGGCGATCTGCAATGCCTACCATACAAAGCCTCAAAAGGTTCCATGTCGATGCTCGAATGGAAACTATTATTATAAGCAAACTCATCCAAAGGCACAAACTGATCCCATGAACCCCCAAAGTCAAGTACACAAGCCCGTAGCATGTCCTGCAGGATCTAAATAGTCCTCTCGGACTGGCCATCTGTCTGAGGGTGAAAAGCGGTACTAAGCTGAACCTCCGTACCCAAATCACTTTGTATAGCAGTCCAGAACTGATATGTGAATTGTGTGCCACGGTCTAAAATGATAGAAGTTGGGACCCCGTGCAACCGAATAACCTCGCGAATGTAGATTTGAGCTAATCTCTCGGCACCGTAGGAAGTCTGAACCGGCAAGAAGTGTGATGACTTAGTCAGCCTATCAACGATCACCCAGATAGACTCAAACCTATGAGAAGTACGAGGTAAACCAACAACAAAGTCCATAGTAATACCTTCCCACTTCCACTCAGGAATGAGAAGTCGCTGCATCAAACCACCCGGTTACATGTGCTCGAACTTAACCTACTGACAGTTCAAGCACCGAGATACAAACTCTGCTACATCTCACTTCATACCACACCACCAGTAAAGCTACCTCAAATCTCTATACATCTTCACCGTGCCAGGGTGAATAGAGTATATAGAACAATGTGCCTCACAGAGTATCAACTGAATCAAGTCACCAATCCTCGAAACACAAAGTCAACCATCGAGTCTCAGAATACCATCAGAACCCAAAGTTGCCCGGCTGGCCTCACCCCGAATTACCAGATCACAAAGGTTGCAGAAACTCTAATCCTCAAACTGTCAGCTCTGAATTTGATCAACTAGAATAGAACAAACCTCAACACTGGAAAACACTCTGCTAGGATCCGACAAGTCAAGCCTAACCAATCGGTTATCCAAGGACTGGATGTCCAAGGCCAACAAGCACTCAGAAACTGAAAGTGAAGCTAGGCTGCCCATACTCACCGCCTTCTGACTCAAGGAATCTACTACCACGTTTCCCTTGCTCGGATTGTAAAGAATAGTGAAATTGTAGTCCTTCAGTAGCTCAATCCATCTCCTCTACCTCGAGTTTAGCTCCCGCTGACTCGTAATATACTGAAGACTATGGTGATCAGTGAATATCTCACAATGAACTCTATATAATTAGTGCCTCTAAATCTTGAGCTCGAAGACTACCGCCGCCAACTCCAAGTCATGAGTGGGGTAGTTGCGCTCGTGAACCTTAAGCTGTCTCAATGCATATGCTATTACTCGACCCTGCTGCATCAACACACAACCAAGACTGACCCCTGAAGCATCACAATACACAGAGAAACTCTTACCCTCAAATGGCAATGTCAGAACTAGAGTTGAAGTCAATAAGGCTTTAAGCCTCTGGATGCTATCCTCGCACTGATTAGACCACTGGAATGGGACATCCTTTCTAGTCAGCATAGTCAAAGGTGTTGTTATGGAAGAAAATCCCTCAACAAACCATCTGTAATACCCAGCTAACCTAACAAAGCTATGGACCTCAGTAGGAGTAGTAGGTCTAGTCCAATCACGAACCGCAGAAACCTTACCCGAATCAACTCTAATGCCATCCTTAGACACCACGTGTCCGAGGAATGCAACTGACTCAAGCCAAAACTCACACTTTGAGAACTTGGCATAAAGCCGATGATGTCTCAAAGTCTGCAGTATAGTCCTCAAATGCTGCTCATGCTCATCCCTACTCCTCGAGTATAACAGAATGTCATAAATGAAGACTATCACGAACATATCCAAGTACGGGATAAGCACCCTATGCATCAAATCCATGAAGGTTGCGGGGGCATTAATCAATCCAAAAGACATCACCAGGAACTCATAATGGCCATAAAGTGTCCTAAATGCTGTCTTAGGGATGTCCTCTACCCTAATCCTCAACGGATGGTAGCCGGACATCAAATCAATCTTTGAAAACATGGCTGAGCCCTGAAGCTAATTAAACAAGTGATCAATCCTCGGCATCGGATATCTATTCTTCACTGTCACCTTATTCAACTGTCGATAGTCAATACACATGTCACGACCCGATTTCTCAAGTCATGATAGCACCTATAATCCCCAGTAGGCGAACCAATTCCCGTAGCCCAGAACGGTTAGTAATGGGCTACTGCCTAACCAAAACGCACCAGCAAGCAGAAATAAGCGAAAGCAAAACTCGAATATAAATACATAAAGGAAACTACACCAACCCCAAGACTTGGTATCGATAGTACAAAAACTTCTAATAGAATACAAGTGCTAGAAGTAACAAAATACAACATAAATTGCCTCTGAAAGTACAAGGAGCAACAGTACAACAAATGAGATGTAGACAATCCCTGACCGTCAAGCGCTCACCCTAGTCTCAAAGATCCAAAAGTTGCACGAGTCTCAAACGTGATCAATGGGAAAAGCTCAGCTAATATCTACACAAAAAAGTGCAGAAGTGTAGTATGAGCACCAAAACCACGGGTACTCAGTAGGTATCATAGGCCGACTGAGCGCATATAAGATATAAAAGCAGTAAGTAACAGATAGCAAGAAAGCAGTCACTAAGGCAATAAGCAAGGCACAAGGAGCTAGCACAGATCATCCATAACCAAGAGCTTCAAGTAACACATGCTAGCACAGAGATACAATCACACAGAATCACTGGTGAAGGAAAGAAGAATGCACCTAGAGTCCTTGTACAACAATATAAGTGAGTAGAGAGAGAGTTGAGAAAATGGCGGTATACTGGTAACCTCAAGTGGAAGGAAAAGATGGAGAGCAGTCTAACATACTCAAAATGGAATCAACCAGTATAAGGAAATCATAACACCAATCCAATCATATGATAGCATAACCAGGGAATCACCTCACAAGTACAACCCTAGGATGAAATAACTAGGCCACAACAACCGAGAGATACCACTCAGCTTCCCACAAGAATAAAACCAGAGTCTCACACTCTGCTCATAAGGCCACACAAAAGTGCCTCAATAAGATAGGACTCTAAAGCCCTCTCAATAATCAAAAATCCCACAACGCATCCCGAAGCCCGAAGCCCCAGGCCCGGAGCGGCAAGGTCCCGAAGCCCCAGGCCCAGAGCGGCAAGGTCCATGGAGGTCCCCCGCCCCATACTAAAACTCAGTATCAAGACATGTCATCCGGAAGCAAGTCTGGGATCAAGATAGAGGCCCAGTCTAAAGTATGCATGCCCAGACCCCGTCCAGGACTAAAGTAGTAGAAAATGCCTCAAAAACCCTTCCAAGGGTGCCCGGGCGTAACCGAGTCTAAAACTGTAGTAAATCAAGTCTAGTGCTCCGCCCCGCAGAGAATAGTATCAGTAATAAAATCAAGTCTGGTGCTCTACCCCGCAGAGACTAGTATCAGTAATAAAATCAAGTCTGGTGATCTGCTCCGCAGAGACAAGTACCAGTAATAAAAACAGTGCGAAAACATCCAAAAATCCCCTTTTCTATCAACAACAGTACCAAAAACGGGCCCAGGGCCATGCAAATTTAGGAAAACTGTCAGTAGTAGCTCACAGCCAAAACTGTAGTAAAACATGCAGGAGAAAACCTTATTCATGGATGATATGCTCGTACACAAATATAAAAGTAGCCCAACGGGTCACAATAATTCCTATCAGCCCTGCACAGGCCCAATAGCTACTCAGCAGACATAACCAGCCTAAAAGGATAATCTCTATGTCCAGGACTCACGGACATTCCCAAATAGCCCACCATCCATGTTCCAGAGTCAATACAAGGCCACACAGGACCACAAAGGTAATATACATTACTATGCGAATACTACAAATAACATATGAAATAGACGGACGAAAGGCGGACAAGGTCTGGGGTACCAACCTATAACAACACATCCAAGGATGCTAATTAATGCAGTTATAGCCTATATACGCAGAGTCTAGATAGGGGAAAACCATAACCTACCTGTCATCCGATGACTAGCTGCGGGAACGGCATCGTCAAGACTCGAACAGATCCAGGAAGCTCTGAATCACACAAAACAAATACTTTCAACTGAAGTCCCAAAGGCGTCTCTATGAAGCCTGACCAACTAAGGTAATGGAACAATTGCTAGAATCGACAAGGCTTCAAGAACGAGCCATAGCCAATTGATAAGGTGTTAATGTCACACTCGCGACCAGCCAACTCCAAAGCATAAAAATGAGGCCAATAACAATAACAAATGGAAGCTAAATCCAACAACAATACATTAACCACATCTGCAAGGAGCGGCGAGCTCCCGAGGCACTATTTCAAGGCGTACTTCATGTCATTCAATCCAATAACCATCGTTCGTGACTCCAATCAGAATCACACCAACTGCCAGTACCTCCAACACCTTAACACCATCAACATACAACAATAACAACCCAATTTAATATGACAAAGGGGCTGCCCAGAGCCACAGATCAAAAATACCACTTCGTGGCTCAGAAATCCATAAAACAATACTAGAACATACAATAACGAAGGAGGGTCATAGGAGGAAGGTTACCTTGATAAAAAGCTTTGAAATACCAAGCTAAACATGCTTTTATAAGGACCCACCACGAGCTGTAACAATATACGGCAATAAAACACGACAAACATGCCGATAACGATAAGTTATCCTCGGAATTGATTCTAAAGCTCAAATTAAGAATGAGTCAAGGATTTAGAACCCTTACCTTCCGATAATCAAATGATAATAGCATAAAAATATCAGTTCCACGAACTGCCTCCTTGCAGTAGCAACAAACGGAGCCAAAACGACGAGAAAACTGTACCACGATGATGAGCTCGCGACATAGAGCAACTTCCGTTAAACTTACGAATTGAAAGGATCAAGGTCCATGGATTATTTCTAAGGTTTGTATCTGTTTTTCTATGGTTTTGGTCTGTTTTTATGGGTTTAAAACGAAGGAGAAGCTGATTTATAAAGGCAAACCGACTTAGGATGTGGGCCACGCTTTGACGTATCTGCTTGTGCAGTCTTACGAAAACATGAATATCTCTCTATTCTGAAGTCGTATGGACAAACGGTTTAGTGCGTTGGAAACTAGACTCGTAGACCTTCAATTTTGTATATTGGGGGCCCACTAACTCATTATAGATAGGGAGAAACACCCCAATACATTTAACACAAATTTGAAGAGAATTCCTTAAAGGAATTTACAATAACTTTTTCCGACTTTTGTTTCGCAACTTGCTTGACTTCAAAACTTATCATACGACCATTTTGCGATTATAATACCTCATAACAAATCCTTCTTAGTATATTAGATAATATTAGTCTTACCCCAAAGGCACGGGTTACTTTAAATCTTCCAAAAGGGCGAGGTGTTACACGAGGCATTTCTTTAACTCAAACTTTCGAGTAAGGGATTCCTTTGACCAAGAACCTTGGTTTAATTCTTTGATATTACCAAGAATGTTGACGGAAGTCAACTATTTCCAAAGTTGAAGCTCTAAAATGAGGAACGGCCATAAAGACCAAATAAACGGCCCGGACACCGAACTACCGGTCCCGACAAGCCATAAATGACTTGGGCCGCTACAAGTAAGCTCTAATGGTACAAGAAAGGCAAAAATGTGTAAATGACCGAAAGGGTCATTACAACACATCCGCATCGACCCATCCTTCTTCTTCACGAAGAGGGCAGGAGCACCCCAAGAAGACACACTCGGTATAATAAACCCCTTAGATAACAAATCATGGAGCTGCTCCTTAAGCTCTCTTAACTCAGCAGGAGCCATACGGTAGGGAGGGAGAGAAATGGGCCTGGTGCCCGACTCTAACTCAATAGCAAAACAACATCTCTCTCAGGTTGAAGACCTGGCAGGTCGGTAGGAAACACATCTAGATTGTCTCTAACCACAGGAATAGACTCAGGAAACAAAGGGTCAGCACTAGTATCTCAGACATATACTAGATAAGCTAAACACCCACGAGAAATCAACTTCCTATCTCGCATGCAAGAGATGATCCCAGATGGTGCATGGCTAAAAGAATCCTGCCACACAACCAGGGATACACCGGGCATGACTATGGTAACAGTCTTGTCATAACAATCAAAAACTGCACGGTGAGGGGATAACCAGTCCATGAAAATTATCATATCAAAGTTTAACATATCGAGTATCATCAAGTCAGCCCTAGTCTCAAAATCACCAACAAATATCACATAGGATCTCACAATCTGATCCACTACTAAAGAATCTCCTACTAGGGTCAAAATAGAAACAACAATAGATAATGACTAACTAGCCAACCCCAAACAAGGCAGAAAGTCGGCAGATATATATGAACAAGTGGATCCAGGATCAAACAAAGCATAAGCTGGCTGACGACATACAAAAATCATACCTGTGATCACGGCATCCGAGGCCTCTGCCTCCAGTCTCTCAGGCACCACCCCTAGCCTGACCACCACCCCCTCTAGCTAGAGGCTGAACTGCTCGCAATGGCTCGGCCGACTGAACTGTACCCTGCTGGTAGCAACCTCTAGCAAAGTGACCAACCACACCACAAGTAAAACAAGCCCTTGCGACCTAATCGGTTGGGATAAACCAACAGAACCCATATGGCCACCACAACTTGATGCCCCCAAAGCTGTACCCCTCAATGACTGACCATTGTAGCCCTGATGGCTTCTCTAACCCTGCTCGAACTGGGTACTACCAGAAGTCTAAAGTGAAGCGTGAACCGGTCGACTGGACTGACCATGGTGTTGTTGTGGCTGATAACCCCAGCCCTACTGGCCTGAACCTCTACCACCATACATGGAACCACTGTAGCCACCTTGATGTCAAGTCCTCTTATCTCTAGCCCCCGTGTCATGATGACGCAAATCCTCAACTGTACGGGCATAGTCCGCAATGGCCTGGAATGATCGACTGCTAGCAACAAATATCTCTGCAGGCTCTCTAAACTATCTTTGTAACCCCCAAATAATCTACTGACCCTGTCAGCCTCAGTAGGCATAATCATGGCCCCAAATGGAGCAAGCTGATGGAAACGGGTCTCGTACTCTGAGACAGTCATAGAATCTTGAGAAAGTCTAGTGAACTCCTCCCTCTGCTGCTCCCTGTCGCTCTGTGGCAAGAACTTGGCCATAAAGGCCTTATAGATCTCGGACCAGGTCAAAGGAGGTGATGTAGAAGGCCTGCAAGCAACCTGTGCCCTCCACCATAACTTCGCTGGTCCCTCCAGTTGATATGAAGTATAACCAACCCCGTGAGTCTATAATAAGCCCAAATGATGCAGGATCTTCTCCCAGGTGGTGATAAATTCATGTGGGTCTTGACCTTGTGTACCAGCAAATCTCGGCAGTGCCAATCTCAAAACCTACCCAAGGCCTTCTGCTCCGTCTCTGTCATAGTAGGGCGAGGAGCAAGAGTCTAGGCAACCTATGGGACTAGAACAACCTTAGAACGGAGAGCCGCATTAGCAGGCTGCGCTCCTGAACTCAGAACACCCAAGACTTCCCCCTGAGCAGATGTCTAGGCTGTCTCAAAAGGATGCTTCCCAATCATACTCAAGAGCTGAACAAGTAAACCCCGAATATTTTAAGACTGAGCTAGGGCTAAAGCTGGCACAGAAATTGATGTTGGAGCTGGTACTAAAGATGGTGGTACCTGGGCTGCCCCCGGGTCCACATGATGCTGCTTTGGAGCACACTCTGGCTCGTAGTCATACTCTGGCTCAACCTCAACTCTAGCAGCTCTAGTAGGTGTCGCTGCTCTAGGGCACCCACGACCCCTACCTCTACCCTTGTGACCACCCAGACCCCTAGCTGGAGTCGTAGGTGTAGGGGAAGGAGGCTCTCATCCGCCTGAAGCTGACGATCTCGTATGAACCATCTGCGGAAGAGTAAACCAGAACAAATGAGATTTCCAGGGACTTTCAAGGATACTATGCACGAAAGATAAGCAACAAAAGTCCATTTTCCCTAAGATGTAACTATAGCCTCCCGAAGATTGAGTACGGATGTCTCCACCCTGATCCGCAGTACTCTACTAGACATTGGCTCCTATACCAATGACACAGGTGAACCTGGGGCTCTGATACCAAGCTGTTACGACCCAATTTCTCAGTCATGATGGCACTTACAACCCCTCAGTAGGTGAACCAAATCCCATAGCCCAGAACGACTAGTAATGGGCTACCTTCTAACAATTTAAGCGAAAGAACAAATAAATAAGCGGAAGCAAGGGAACAAGATGAATAAACTGGATAAAAGGAGTAATATAAATAAAAAGCGAAAGCTAAACCAACCCCAAAACCTGGTATCATAGCATATAGAAGCCCTAACTACATAAGGAGTAGAAGGGTCCAAAAGAAATATATAGACACAAGCTATCTATGAATAGTAACAGAGTGCAGAATATACATAAGATAAACTAAAGTCAAGCTTCGAATGCCAAGAGCTCACCCTCAGCCTGGATAATCAAAAAACAGTATCCCGCACGAGTCTCCGGTGCTCTAATGGTGATAGACCATACTAGGATCTGCACCAGAAGATGCAGAGTGTAGAGTGACCACCAAATGCAAAGCATAAGGTACCCAGTAGGTATCATAGGCCGACTGGGCACATATAAGGTAAAAGAGCAATAGCAAACAAAATAGAAGTAAATATTAATAGTAATCAATGAAAAGGTACACAAGAAATAGCCCAGAGGGAAGACAAAAGAAAGCAACATACAAGGCTAGCAAGTAGGAATATATACACACATGCATAGGTGAAAGTAAGAAATGGCGCACTTGGGGTCCTTGCAACAACAGTATATATATAGCAAGTTCTAGAAATGGGCAGTGTACCGGTAACTTCAAGTATAAGGAAAGGGAGAGAGGAATAAAGGTAGACATGCTCGGGAAAAAAAATCAATAACCAAGCTAATCATGACAATCTCAGTCCTGAACTAACAACCTTACGGTAACCAATCTCATACTTATAACTGTAATAAAGTAACAAGAGTCTACCTACAATCCCCCGGCCGCTCATACAACTGGGGAACACAAATAAGTGGAAACAAAACCTCCATCATCCCATACTACCGCAGCATACAATCAATAAACATCAAACAAGGGTGGAATCTGAAGGAATGAATATAATGTTGTTGATAACCTCAGGGTGAAATAGAACTATGTATGTAGCTTCTTTGGCGCCAATCAGGCCCAACAGGTAGGTTCCATGGAAGGACACAACCCGTATACCTCTACTCCACCGTATACCCCCCTCCCCCTGGCACATGTAGCCCAAAGCCTCAGGCCTGGAGTGGCAAGGTCCATGGAGGTCCTGGACCCCATACTAAAACTCAAAATCAAAATGTGTCCTACGAAATTGAGTCGTGGTTTAAGCTAGTGGATAAGTCTCAAATATGCATGCCTAGACCCTATCTAGTACTAAAGTAGTGAAAAGATGTATCTAAAACCCCTCCAAGGGCTCCCGGGAATAATCGGGTCTAAACAGTAGTAAAATATCTCAGATGCTCGACCCAGCCGAGCCTAAAGTCATTTCAAGTCCCAAAGAAAACTCAGCTAGCACTCCGACCCGGTCGAGTCTAGCAATGGTAGTACGATCATGATAAAAAATCATATTTTTAATCTTCCTTTTACCCCAAGAAGATCCACCTATCAAGTCAAATCATTTCCAAATCCAATTTCATTGAAAACGGGCCTCCGGGACCATGCAAGTTTAAGAAAACAGTACTAGTAGGCCCAAAGCCCAAACCGTAGTAAAATGTGGGAAAATCTCTTTATATGCATGGAAATGATATGATCAACACACAATATCCGCCTAACAGCTCACAACAACCTATCAGCCCTGCACAGGCTCCCGAATCTACTCAGCAAGCATAACCAGCCTAGAAGGATAATTCTATGTTCGGGACTCGCAAACATTCTCAATGATCCCACCGTCTATGTTCCAGAGTCAACAATCCCTCACAGGACCACAAGGATAATAATATCAAGTAATAAGAGTACTACACACAACGGAGGAAAGAAATGGGATTGATCATGGGAAAGCGGTCAAGGTCTGTGGTACCAATCTAATAACCCAACCCAAGGATGTCAACTAGTACAATTTTACCCGATATATGCTAAGTCTAGGAGTTTAGACCGTAACCTACCTGTTGTCCGATTACAAGCTGCGGGATTGATGATATAAGGGGTCGAGTTGCTCCGAGAAGCTCCGAACGAGAATCAAACCATCAAATTCATAAATAAAATGTTAAAACGAGTCTAATAATACTCATATTGGTACAATTGTAGTCAGGTCGATATCCAGGTCAAAAGCGAACCCATGAGGCCCACACCCAAAACCAAAAATGAAAAGAACCACCACGACCCCAATGATGCCAAGAAGGCATGCATAAAATTTGAGCACAATTGGCCAAGGGAAGGGCGCCAAAATAGCCCGCAAAAGTTGGGGTTTAAAGAATAGAATTTCGAAAATAAAAATCGAAATTAAGCAAGCATTACTTACCACAAGGATGGAATTCAGGCCAAGACTAAGAATTCTTCACCCTCACGAGCATGCACAAGCTTTGGGGAAGCCACTACACGAGAATTTTCAAGCTTGGAAAAAGGACAACAATAGAGGAATTAAGAAAATTCAAGTGAGGAAGAAGCTTACCAAGTGACCAAGAAACAATGAAAATCCACAAGCAATTGGTTCCATAAGGTTCAGAATTGATTTAGAGCTAAATGGTGGAGAGAAGTTTGAGTTTTAGAGTGAGAAAGTTTGAAAAAGAAAGTTGGAAAAAAAAAATAACAAAAATTTATAGCTGTTGGAAAATGGCCAGCGCCATCGGCGCTGAAGGCCTGCCACAGGCCAGCGCGATCGCGCTGCCTAAGCGCCGTTGGCGCTGAAGGCTAGCCTGCAACTATTTTTCTGCAATTGTTGAAAACTCTCTAGGGCATTCCGGGCACAATCGGAACCCGATATTCAAAAATCAGTAATGCTAATAGAGTGTAAATGACATTACAGACTCAATGGAATCGATGAAACTCCCATACGAGGTCATTTCGGAGAAATGTTGACCCAAGTCAACACTAGCTAAAAGGAACTCAAGGGCTCGAAATGAGTCTAGCTCACCCAGAACCCGAACAACCACCTTTCTAACCCAAACTCAACATTCTGAAGCTGATGGAATCATCGGATTTCAAATTGAACACTCCGATCATCGATAGTCATCCAACGTGTAACTTCAACTCTAAATGGCCTGAAAATAGAGAAAGCAATACAAACCCACACCAGAAGTTCTCAGGCCTCAACTAAAGGTCCAACTAGACAAAACTCAATGCTCCAGAGCTAACGAAACTGTCAGAATTCAATTCCGAGCACGTTAGCTTAGAATATTGACTAAAGTCAATGATATTCTAAGTTTAAGCTCTAAAACAGGCAAATGGCCAAAACGACCAAACAAACGATCAGGTCACTGAACTACCGGTCCCAGCAAGCCATAAATGACTTGGGGCCGCTACAGGAAAGATCTAACAGTGCAATAAATGCGTAAACGCGAAGATGACCAGAAGGGTCATCACAACAAGTTTAAGAAAGTAATATTTTAATGTCAAAGAAAAAACAATTTTTATTCTATAAAGGTAATTGACACAAAGTTCATTTTTTATTTGTTTAAAACATACTCAAGTAAATAAAATACATAAATGCAAAGATAAAATAGAAGTAGCAACCCTTGAAAATTTATTTAGATTAATATTTAAAGAATTAGTCAAAGTTAATTACATACAAGAACAATGGCAAATTACAAATAAATAAAGGTAGATAGAGTGAGGTTTGGGCCCTGCTTTGGCCCAACAAAATATGTCCAAGGCTTTTGGACTGGACTTTCATGGACTTTAGAGTCCACTTTTGGCTTGTATACCAGTTGTGTATACTATTGTATACCAGTTATATACTTCATATTTCTTCAATACCAAGTCCTTTATATCAGCTTTCCTTCCCATTTCTTCCTTTCTTGAATCTGTATACTAGCTTCCTGGATCTGTATTCTGCTGTATGTCACTAATATACTGATGTATATCAGTGTATACCAGCTCGACTCTAGAGAGGAAGATGCAAGGTAAGAGTCCAAGAGACTCGAATGGGTGTTCATGCAAAGAAACGTAGAAGATAAAGATTAGATAACTGGTATTGTTATCAAAATATAATCACAGAACATAATTAAAACTAACTTAGCAAACATGCAAATTGCAAAAACAATATCACACTGATTGTTTAGTTGTCATTCTTGCATAAGGAAGCACTCAACATTATTCAGTTCCAAAGGATATTCACATAATACGGTTTGAGGAAAAACCAAAAGCAAACACATGAAATCGAGAAAAAGCACGACAAGTTATACTAGAATAGGATCCAACTAAACTTGCACGAGAAAACATTCTAATATCATGATTTACGTCTTATAACTGAACTATCAATTTATAAATTCAAAACATTGAAAATGCAAATTTAAAAGATCAGTGCTCGAAGTTGTGACCAGCAGATTTAACGAAAGGAAAGGAGAACTCTTATGAATCCTTAACCAAAGGCATAAACTGCCCTTAATTTCCCAGCAACAGATAATAGAGATAAAGAAGAAGAATAAGAAGAAGAGAGGCATTAAATAAGATCTTGAGATGAAGTAATCATGAACTCTAACAGTTCAAGCACCGAGATACAAACTCCGCTATGTCCCGCTTCATACACTCCACCAGTAAAGCTGCCTCAAATCTCTATACATCTTTGTTGCACCAGGATGAATGAAGTATCTAGAATAATGTGCTTCATGGAGTATCAACTAAATCAAATATCCATCTCTCAGAAAACAACGACGATTGTCAAACTTACAAATACCATCAGAACCCAAAGTAGCCCGGCTGGCCTCACCCCAAACTACCTGATCATGAAGGTCACACAATTTTTAATCCTTAAACTGTCATCTCTGAATCTGATCAACTAGAGTAGAAAAAACCTCAATACTGGCAAGAACTCTGCTAGGATCCGATAAGTCAAGCCTATCCAAATGGTTAGCCAAGGACTGGATGTCCAAAGCCAACGATCTCTCTGAAACTGAAAGTTAAGCTAGGCTGCCCATACTTCCCATTTTCCAACTCAAGGCATCTGCTACCACATTTGCCTTGCCCGGATGATAAAAAATGGTGAAATCATAGTCCTTCAGTAGCTTAATCCATATCCTCTGCCTCGAGTTCAGCTCTCACTAACTCATAATGTACTGAAGACTACGATGATTAGTGAATATCTCACAATGAACTCCGTACAAATAGTGCCTCCAGATCTTGAGCACGAAGACTATCGCCGCAAACCCCAAGTCATGAGTAGGGCAGTTGCGTTCATGAACCTTCAACTGCCTCAATGCATATGCTATCACTCGACCCTATTGCATCAACACAAAACCAAGACCAACCTTGGAAGCATCACAATACACGGAGAAACTCTGACCCTCAACAATAAAGTCAACACAAGAGCTGAAGTCAACAAGGCCTTAAGCCTCTGAAAACCATCCTCGCACTGATTCGACCACTGAAATGGAACATCCTTTCTAGTCAGCATAATCAAGGGTGCTGCTATGGAAGAAGATCCTTCGATTAACCATCTGTAGTACCCTACTAACCCAACAACTCTACGAACCTCAGTAGGAGTAGCAGGTCTAGGCCAATCACGAACCGCTGAAATCTTACCTAGGTTCACTTTAATCCCATCCTTAGACACCACATGCCCTAGGAATACAACTGACTTAAGCCAAAACTTTCACTTTGAGAACTTGGCATAAAGCCAATGATCTCTCAAATTCTAAAGTACTGTCCTCAAATGATGCTCATGCTCATCCCTACTCCGCGAGTATATCAAGATGTCGTCTATGAAAACTATCAAAAAAGAGTCCAGATACAGTCTAAGCACCCTGTGCATCAAGTACATGAAGGTTGTGGGGGCATTACTCAACCCAAAAGACATCACCAGGCACTCATAGTGGCAATAGTGTGTCCTGAATTTTGTCTTAGGGATGTCCTCCACCCTAATCCTCAACTGGTGGTAGCCTGACTTCAAATCTATCTTCGAAAACATGGCTGAACCCTGAAGTTGATCAAACAAATCATTTATGCACATCATCGAATACATATTCTTCAGAGTCACCATATTCAGCTGTCGATAATCAATACACATCCACATTGACCCATCCTTCTTCTTAACAAACAGAATAGGAGCACCCCAAGGAGACACACTCCGCCTAATAAAACCCTTAGCTAACAAGTCCTGGAGCTGCTCCTTAAGCTCTCTCAACTCAGTTAGAGCCATACGATAGGGAGAAATAGAAATGGGTCTGGTGCCACGCTCTAACTCAATAGCGAAGTCGATATTTCTCTCAGGTGGAAGGCCTGGTAGGTCGGTAGGGAACACATCTAGGAAATATCTAACCACAGGAACTGACTCAAGGGAAAAAGGGTCAGCTCTAGCATCACAGACATATGCTAGATAAGCCAAACACCCTCGAGAAATCAAATTCCTAGCTTAAAGATAAGAGATGATCCCAGATGGTGTATAGCTGACAGAACCATGCCACACAATCGTATAAAACTGACGATGACCAATACCTAACCGACCTCCATCCCTACAACCTGTCCTACCCCGTGGGCCTGAACCTCTACCCTGACTACCACCTACTCGAGCCAGCTACTGAACTGAATTAATAGGCTGAGTCGGTTGAGTGGCTGGTGTACCCCACTAGGGGCAATCTCTAGCATAGTGATCGATAATACCACAATCATAACAAGGTCCTGACATCCTAGACTGGAGAGATAAACTAGAAGAACCTGTATGGCCACCATGGCCTGATGCCCCAGAAGTTGAACCTCTCGACAGCTGACCACTATAGCCCTGTTGGCTACCCTGACCCTGCTCAAACTGAGACCCACTTGAAGACTGAAGTAAAGCCTGAACCGGTCGACTGGACTGACCTTGGTGCTGATGCAACTGATAACCTCGACCCTACTAGCCTGAACCTCTACCACCCTTATGAGAAACACTGTACCTACCATGGTGTTGAGGCCTCTTATCTCTGGCCCCGGAATCATGACGATGTAAATCCTCTATACTATGGGCATAGTCTGCAATAACATAAAATAATCAACCACTAGCAACCAATATCTCAGCTGTCTCTTTACACTCTGACTGCAACCCCCAAACAAACCTACGGACTCTGTCAGGCTCAGTAGGCATAATCATGGCACAAAATAGATCAAGCTAGTAGAAACGAGTCTCATACTCCAATACGATCATAGAACCCTGCATAAGTCTAGTGAAATGCTTCCTATGATGCTCCTTGTCCCTATGTGGCAAGAACTTGGCCATTAAGGCCTTATAAAACTTGGATCAAGTCAACAGAGGTGACGAAGATGGCTTGAAAGTAACCTAGGACCTCAACCACAACTTAGTTGGGCCCTCCAGCTGATACGAAGTATATCCAACACCGTGAGTCTCCAGTAAAGCCAAATGATGCAACATCTCCTCACAAGTAGTAATGAAGTCATATGGATCTTGACTAAAAGTACCAGCAAACCTCGAAGGTGCCAATATCAAAAACCTATCTAACACCTTCTGCTCTATCTCAGTCGTAGCTGAGCGAGGAGCAAGAGGCTGTGCAACTAATGGGACTGGAATATCCTCGCCATGGGGAGCCACAGTAGCAGGCTGCACTCCCAAACTCTGTACACCCAGGGCTTCCCCTTAAGCGGATGTCTCTACTGCCTCAGAAGTTCACTCTCCAGTCATACCCAAAAGTTAAAGAAGTAAACCTAGAATATCAAAAGACTAAGTTGGGGCTGATGCTGGAACTGAAGCTGATACTGGAGCTGGCAATAGAGCTGGTGGCACCTGGGCTATCCCCTGGTCTATGTGCTGCTCGAGAACAAACTCGGGCTCATACTCAGGATCAACCTCAACCCTAGGAGCTCTAACAGGTGCCGCTACCTGGGCACGTCCTTGACCCCTACCTCTACGACCTCCCCGGCCCCTAGCTGGTGTCGGGGGTGCTGGAGTCAGAGGCTCGTCCCCGCCTGATGTCGAGGATCTCGTATGAACCATCTATGAAAGAATGAACTATAAGAAGTCAGATTTTAAGAAACTTTCAGGGATATTACGCATGATACAGAAGCAATAAGAGAGTCATATTTCCTAAGAGTCCACTATAGCCTCCCAAAGATTGAGTATGGACGTCTTTGCACCAAACTACAGGACTCTACTAAGCATTGGTTCCTATACCGATGATACCGGTAAACCTAGGCTCTGATACCAAGCTGTCACGACCTAATTTCTTGGTCATGATGGCACCCAACCCCCCACCTAGTAGGCGAACCAATCCCCATAGTCTGGAACGGTTAGTAATGGGCTACTATCTAGCAAGTAAGTTGAAGAATAGTAAGAAAAGGCGATAAGTAAAGAAAGTGAACCACAGGAATATATCAATTTTTTCACATTGAGGCATAATATCAATCCATTCCCCATTAAACCACACCCAATCAATTTTGGAAAAATACTCTCCTATGATCATAATTATCATTCCAAGTGTAGTGGCTCCCAGAACTTGGCATCTCTGTCAAGCCACAATCAACCACACATTCTTTAAATTCGACAACTTCTTCATAGGTTACTGGATTCCCCCAAATTCTATCATCCAAAGTTAGGACATTATTAAAATCTCCCATGACAACCCAGGCACAATTACATCTACTATGTATCACATTAAGATACTCCCACGGTTCCCTCCTTTTCTCCTTAGTATTATAAGCATACACAAAAGTATCTATATATGCCAGTTGCATTGATTTAAACACAATT
Organism: Jaltomata sinuosa; assembly: GCA_003996215.1. NCBI lineage: Eukaryota > Viridiplantae > Streptophyta > Magnoliopsida > Solanales > Solanaceae > Jaltomata > Jaltomata sinuosa. The sequence continues at coordinate 6,963 of QJPP01001625.1, read as the reverse complement.
GTGCAAGTAATAGATTGAGCAGACCCTTCCATCATACTAACTTCATATAGTTCTGAGTTCCATACCATTATGAATCTTCCGTTATATTGGTAGTTTAGGTTAGTCAAATAGCTCCAACCTTCAAACATGTCTTGCATTACTTTCTCCATTTTATTTGTCTTCAATTTGGTTTCAAACAACCTAACTAACCCTACTTCATGCTTATTACATAGGAGTTTGGCCTTCTTCTATTTATTGAGGCCATTAAGACATCTAATGTTCCAGATTAACATATTAACCATTACTAGGAATTTGGTGGTCCTCATATCCATATTTCCCGGTATCTGCAATTTATATACACCCAGTATTCTCTCTTCCTTCCTTATCTAGACTCTGAAACTTTTTTATTATGTTGTACATGTCTTTTTACCATTTGAGGGGACGTTCCAGTTCTTACTAGTTGTGTCCACCCTGTGCCCATCTCCTTTGAGTTCTAACTTGTCCCTTTTTTATCAATCCCATGTGCTCCCATTTTATCTTTATCTAGATCCTTAGTTGTATTTTGTGCTCTGTTATTTCTCATCTTGTTAATTTTGCCATTTTCCTTAGTCTGTTCAAGCCTCATATTTTCAAATACACCATTAACTTGCGTATCCTCTGTGCCTGCTTCTACAACCCCTTTGTTTTTTGGCAAATATCCTCCGTGTGGCCATATTTTTGACACCCACTACACTAAGTAGGCTTCCATTCATACACTACCTTTTGTGTAATCAACATTCCTTTTTCATTCTGAAAAAATATCTCCTATGGCAGCTTCTCCCCCATTTGAACTTTCATTCTGATACCATTTTTGGAGTGCCAGTGCGCGGTATGTGTGCGGAAGTGTTTTTATTCATTATTTTTAATTGAGTCTATATCTGGATATATATCTGATTCGTATGGCCAAAAATCTTCTGTAGAATTAATGATTTTATCAAGTATAATTTGTTGTAAATCTCTGTTAAGATTAATTATTTTAATGATAGTGATTAATATTTTATTTTAAAAAAATATTTGGTATTTTGAGGGGTTACTTATTATTTTTAAGTCGTGGGTAGATTCATCCATTTTCGTAGTTGAGTCCATTATTTACTGTTATTTTTATTTTTATGTGAGAAAGTTGCTTCATATAATTATTTTTCTTTTATATGTGATTTTTGAAGGTTTATTATATTATTTTTTATATATTTTAAAAATTCAGTATCTCCTATTTCTAAATAAATATCTAAATTTTGTCTTATTAGGTATATTTGGAAATCTATTAGTTCTTTGGTGTGTCTCCATTTTTCAAATGATTCTGTATTCATATTTTGATTAAATGCTTTTATTGATCCGAATATAAATCTAGTTCATATAAATCTAAATTATCTATGTCATCTGGTATAATTAGTTCTGTCCATCTTTGTTCCATTATTTCTATTATCTCAAAAGTAACTAAAATATCGTAAATTTTTCTCCTAATATCGTTATTAAGTTGTTTAAGGATATATAATATGAGTATTTTATAATTATTATCATCATTTATTAGGTACGTATTATTGCTCATTAAATCGATATTTATTCTTGTCATGTTTTTTACTAAACATATTCCCTCTAATCTCTTTGTTTATCATAAAGTTTATCATTTTTTAATAAGTTATTTTGAACAATCTCTTCTAGCCACTACCATGCTTTTCTTGCTTCAATCGTTTACCCTAACAGCGCCTCAACTCTGTCTACTCCCCTAAACGGCCTCCTTGCCTACCGGTTTCGACCTTAGGATGGCATAGTCTGGGCTTAACTACTCTCAGCAATATTTAGTCATGGCAAGCTTTCTTAAGATGTTCTTTATAACAGTACTAAAACATGATAAACAATTATGATATAAAAGAGATTATAAGGAATATAAAAGTTTAGCTATACATGACTATGAATAAGTATACCTGATTTTTTAGCTCGTCTAGATGCTCCATAGCTTACTTAAAAGATATATTTTATTTATGTATATGGAAGGTTTTTTACAAGTGAGGAATTAAGAGGTGAGGGATTTTTTCTGATGCCTGATGCTCGATGCCCTCCTCCTTCATTCCCCTTACATCCTTTTATAGAAGGAAAAAACGACTCTTACTATTTACAAATGACTCTTACTATTCACAAATGACCTTTCATGAATGACCTTTACTGTTCATGAATGACTCTTACTATTTACTTTACGACTTTTTATAATAAAACAAAATTTATACTATTCCTATTTTTACATCTGTCCATTATTTTATGGCTTTTTACAATGCGGTATAAATAGCTGACAGGGACATTTATCTACTTGACAGGGACATCTACCTACTTATGGAAGACAAAAACTCTACATTTTTTCAAACTTTACTTTTTTCTTTTTCTTTTTTTGACTTCTTTTCCTACTTTCCACATGTCTTTTTTCGCATATCTTCATTTCTTTCCGCATTCCTTTCCGCATATCTTTATTCCAGCTGTACATCTGGTATCTCTATCATATCTCCTCCATTGCATTTTGAACAATGATGATCTGGATATTTATGACTAATTATCTTGCAGTATCTTGTTAATAGATTTTGAGAAATAAATTCATTCTTCAATGCTCTTGTCGTCGGTTTTTCTTCTGGTCTAAGTAATGATAATATCCATTGTTGGACTTCTTCCATATCTGCTTCTCTTATACTTCTTGAATTTGAATAAATCATTAATTGGTCTCTGGCGTAGTAGCTCCATATCGCGTTTCCATTTAAATAATTATCTGCTAGCTCTTGAATAATGGTTGAAATTCCAATAATTCGTTTGTTTGCATAGAAATTGGGTATTTCGATCATAGGTATTTCTGGTTGTGTTATTATATCATCTGGTAATATCATGGTTTTTGTTAATCCAAGTTTTACAACTTGGATTACTGGTTTTATCTCATCATATAATATCTCTGCTGGTGCTGTATAAAATTTCGCATAGAATAAATTTCCTTTCGTATCTCTTTTGTAGGTTAGAAATGCTTGGTGTATTTCTGGTATTCCTTTTAGCTCTTCTTCGTCATATGTATATACTGTACTAAGTAGTCCATAATGGTAACATGTTTTGACTAAGTTCGAACTTGTCTTTGGCTGTGCAATGAGTCTATTATATCCTTGTAATTTTTGGGTTATGTAGTCTTGGGTTGGGTCTGTAGTTGTAACTGATCTTGGGTTTAGGTTTAAATATGTCTGGATTCTATATATGTTTTGTATGTAGCTTTGGGACAAATGGTTGTATATCTTTTTCTCTTGGTGTAAACTTGCTGCGTATGTATTTATTTGGGGTGGTACCATAACTGGTCTTTGTATTTTTTGAGTAAATGGGTTTGTGAACATTGTATTTAAATTGGTATTTTTGTATTGTGGTTTTGTAGGTTGTCCGCTTGTACCTGCACTTGTACCTGCATTATTAGCAAATAAATTGTTTTGGGTTTTTCGGAGTTTCCCAACGTCTCCTTCTAGCTCCGGACGTTTATAGTCTTCCTGGGGACTGCTATCTTTAGCCTTAGACTTCAGATTAACTTCATTAGTCTTTAGCTTTTTTATCTCTTCATCCATACTATCCACTTTAGTACAAAGTGTAGTAATGGCTTCGAGTATCTTATTCATTGTATTATCTTCTGGCTCAGTTTGGATACCTTTGTCTTGATAGGTAGTCTGCAATAACATTTTTGTCAGTCCTTATTACCTCAATTGTAAATGTAAAATTTTGTATATTTAATACAAGCCTTCTTATTTCCTTCGTTGTCACCGAGTCTGGTATTTTTCGCGTTATCCACCACTTTACTTGTGTATTATCTGTTCTTACAATAAATTTATTATAAACAATATATGGCTCAAATGCTAACAAACATTTATATAACCCAAATAGTTCTTTTCTATTTATTTCCCATTTTAATTGTGGTTCCGTGTATGATCCCGAATAATATCTACAATGATGTTCGATTTCTTCATTATCATATCTATATTTGAGAATTCCTCCATAACTGTGATCACTAGAATCAGTTTCTACTATGTATGTGAATTGCCTTTTTTCATTTGGAAAATATAGTTTTGGTAGTTTTTTACACAAATTTTTAATCTTTTTTATATGCATTTTATCTTTTTCGTCAAAATGGTATTCTACATCTTTCTTTAATTTTTTCTGCAGTGGTTTTAAGTTTTCTGCTAATTTAGGGATATATTCTCTTACTTGGTTAACTAATCCTAAAAATGATTGTAGCTTCTTTTTTGTGTCAAGTGTCTCATTTAAATTAATTATTTTTTGTACTATATGCGTTTGCATTTTTATTCCATTTTTATCTATTTGTATACCTAAAAATTCTATTTGATTTTTCATTATTTCTGCCTTCTTTTTACTTAAACTAATTCCTGATATTTCTATGATGTGTATAAATTTTTCTAGTAATTTTATATGTTCTTCCTCTGTCCTGGAATATAATAGTATATCATCTATATATATTATGCAATTTTCTAATTGGTTGAAGTAGCTGTCCATAAAATGTTGGTATCTACCTGGTGCGTTTTTATATCCAAAGGGTAGTACATTCCATTCGTAAAATCCTTGTGGTACCGTAAATGTTGTTAGTTGCTTAGATTCATCTTCTAATTTTAAATGGTAAAATCCTGATTTGCAGTCAAATTTACTAAAATAGTTATATCCTTGTATTTGTCTGATTTTTAGTATTTTATTTGGTATTGGATAATTATATGTTTTTGTTTTTGCATTTAAATTTCTATAATCTATAACCATTCTGCTTTTTCCTCGTTTTTGTTCACTATGTTTATTTACTATAAACGCTGGACTAGTTGTAATGACCCTTCCGGTCATTTCCACGTATAAGTTTTGAAGTCAAGCAAATCGACAAAAGTTATCGTAAGTTCTTTAACAAATTTCCTAAACTTTGGGTCAAATGTATCAGGGCTTTTCTCCCAATATATAAATAGTTAGAAGTCCCCCAAAATACCAAATCGAAGGTCTACGAGTCTAGTTTCCTACGCACAAAACCTCATGTCCAACTGATCTCGGAGTAAAAAGTTATGACTATTTTACCGCGGACTGTCTGGCAGAAAACGGGTTGCGAACCGGGTCGCGAACCGGGTCGGGTTAAACTCGATTTAAGCCTCGACTTCACGTTTTAAAACACCATTTCAATTGCCAAAACAGTGATAAAACATAAGGGAGGATCCCGAGAGAATCTTGAGTATCAAAATCTGGTGCTTGGGGCGATACTGAGCCTAACTTAAGAATTTATTAGCACGTGCGTGTATTTTAAAATATTTTATTTAAAAGTTGAATTTGGTAAAAACTATATTAGTATTGCCTTTTCAAAATATTTTAAAGGTTTATGGGAAATATTTTTGAAACGTTATAATTGTATATGTATTTATTTTATAAGGTTTTTATACATCATAATATTTTAACGGAGATAGTAAATTTAATTATGTTGAAAATTATTATTATAATATAGTAGGCTTTGTTTGAAATAATTTTCTATGAATTATGGTATATTTAAAATATTATATTTATTTTACCACGAATTTCTGCAATACCTGAATACATTCGCGATGGAATAGAATTACTTTGGTACGGACACCTCCCCTCCACGTGGAAGTGGAGGGAGTATACAGCAAATGCTTGCTTCAGTAGGTGTCATTAAACTATGTGTGCTTAGTATTTTATTAGCATGACATAACTAAATAGCACTACACCCATTTATTAATCACAATCATCATATATGTTAGGTTAGGTTAGGTTGGAGTTATCTTTTCCTCCCATTAATATAAACTTGTATCCAGCATCCTTTTCCTTTGAGTATTCTTCACTAACACATGAATTATATTGATGATACACGTATTGATATTTTATGGTAAGGAGGGGATTCGATGGCTAGTTGGCATTTTATTTAATCTCCGAAAGAAAATCGATTATCTACGTCAAGTTGTTCCATCCCAAATCCGATTCCGATTCCAATTTAGTTTTGGATTTTCTTGGAGTGGTTCGAGCTTGGACATCGTTGTCTTAGCAGCTTGTCATCGGACGACAGGTAGGTTACGGTTTATTTTCCCTAGACTGCGTATATATAAAATAAAATTGTATTAATGGGCATCCTTGGGTTGGTTTATTAGGTTGGTACCACAGACCTTGACCGCTTTATTCATGTCCGCCTACTTTTGTTCCTCCGTTGTTTGTAGTATTTGTCGTTATATTTTATTTACCCTTGTGGTCCTGTGAGGCCTTGTTGACTCTGGAACATAGAAGGTGGGATTTTGGGAATGTCCGCGAGTCCCGGGCATAGAATTATCCTTCCAGGCTGGTTATGCTTGCTGAGTAGCTGTGGGCCTGTGCAGGGTCGATAGGTTGATTGTGAGCTGCGGGGCAGCAATTGTGTGTGATCATACCATTTCCATGCATATAAAGAGGTTTTATCCATGTTTTACTATGGTTTTGGCTTCGGGCCTACTGGCACTATTTTCTAAACCTTGCATGGCCCCGGGGGCCCCTTTTTAATGGAAATAATTTGGAAATGGTTTGATTTGACTTGTGAGTATTCTTGGTAAAAGAAAGTAAATTATGTTTTAAATCATCAGTTTTACGATTAACGCTAGACTCGGTAGGGACGGAGTGCTAGTTGAGTTTTCTTGTTACTTGAGATGATTTTTAGCCTCGGTCGGACCGAGCACCTGAGATGACTTTCTACTGTTTAGACCCGGTTATGCCCGGGCACCCTTGGAGGTTTTTTTTTTGAGATATTTTCCTACTACTTTAGTCCTGGACAGGGTCTGGGCATGCATATTCGAGACTAGGTCTCTATCTTGATACCGGACTTTCTTCCGGACGACATGTTGTGATACTGAGTTTTAGTATGGGGTCTGGGACCTCCATGGACCTTGCCATCCGGGCCAGGGGCTACGGGCTGCGTGTGCCGGA